>JASGCC010000064.1:903679-1503679 GCA_030067915.1 Hydractinia echinata
CAGAAACCAGATGCTAAAACAACAAATTCTAAAATGCACAGAATATATCACTTCAAGGAAAGCAAAGAAAGGTGTAGACACTGAAAAAGTAAAAAAAGACAACGAGCCTTTCAGTTTTTCCAATAATAAATTTGAACCAGATGTATCTAAAATTAGCACTGTACAAATATTCCATATAAACTTCATCTTTTTGTTAGGCTTGGATCCACCCTAGATTTTTAATGTGTGCATTATCTATTGAAATTTCTTTTCATTTGCGCACGTAACTATTGTAGATATTGTATCGCCCTAGTTTTGCTTGATAAAATTTCTCTTGCGTACAAAAAGGTATATTGATTTCGCCTGTTTTGCAAACTGTGCCTGAATTTGGTCATCACTAGCAAGAGAAAATCAAGTCTCAAAAACCACTTATCTTAGGCCAAGACAGCTTCTATACAACAGACGACAGCGGGGAAAATATAAGAAACTTTATTTCAAAATATCTACCGTATAACGAAAATGAATGAAAAAACTTTCAGATATAGACATGTTAATATACGTGATAGAACAACAGTTAAATAGATTGCTAACCATAACCAAAACCACAATCAAATTGCTTAACCATACAAACCATATAGATAGTGCTTCACTCATCATCTCATCATCCCTTCTGGCTATAACGTCCGTTTTCCATGCTAGCAATGGGTTGGACGCGGTATTATTAATGACCCTCTTCCCAAATCTAATCTGACGCTGTTAGATCTAACTCAACTTCCTCTTGTATCAAGTCTTCCTTATAAACCTCCCTGCCAAGTCTTTCTTTTGGTCTGCCTCTGGGCTTGTGCCCCAGGAAACTATCAAGTCTACTACCACCCTTTCCTTGCCCAATTATCCTCCTCCATCTTGTCCAAGTGCCAGCCAATTCAATCTTCCTTTATCTGGATAACATCTTTAATTCTCTTCCGGAATAACTATAGCTTGCCTCTTAGCCTATCTAATCTTGTCTGTCTTCAGATGGCAGCCTACAAATCCACCAACCATTCTCATATTCATTCCTTATCTAAAGGGTCAAGATCTCCTGCTTCACTGCCATGTCTCACTTACACGCTACAACATAACACTTCCTTACACAGGCCTCATACAACCTATCCTTACCTCAATTGACAAGACTCTGCGAGTCAACAAAGGAAGTAAACTCTCTGAACTTTTTACCAAGCAAGAACCTATCCTTCGGGGGGGGGGGGGGGGGGGGGGGGGCAAAGTAAAACACTTCTTTCCAACACCCCCTTCACTGCCAACATATCACCTAATAACAGAAGTCTCAACTATATCTAACGAGCCACTGTCGTACATCATTAAATCTGGAAGATACTTATTCTCTATAATCTCACCTTTGCACGCTTTGCATACAAACTGAATGTCAGCTTCTTAACTTCTCCACCAATACTACTGCACTTCTTACTGTACCTAATACTTGCAAGTCTGACAAAAAATTGTTACTTACCAACCCCTTTCCTGCAAACCACACAAGGCCACTTCTCAACATACAAAGGGCACACTTGGACTGGCAGCTATATCATGCTTATAGACTTTGCCTGTTGTTCACCCTTAGCCCTTTCTTCTCTATTCCTTTCTTCCACTTCTCAAACTTTTCAACTAATCTTCACATCGGCTCTGCTATGAAACCAAATCATCTGCATTTACATAACCGCCCATGACAACCTGTTCTTGAACTCCCATCGACAGCGCTTCTAAGACTAAATCCAAACAACCAAGGACTAAGGACAACCTGATGATACACCAACATTTTAACACTAAAATTCCATCACAAGTCAATCTTTAAGTCCTTGACACGACTTCTAGCATGGCTGTACTAGACTGTACCATCGTAAATAGCCACTTCATCCACACCTAATTTTCTTCATAGCCACCAAACTAACTTTACTGGCACTCTATCAAAAGCTTTCTCAATCTACAAAGGCAAATGAGATTCGTTTCTCTTTTCCTAAATCACTTTCCTGAAGCCCTGTGAGTAAAAATTGCATCTGTAGTGCCACGCCCTGGAACAAAACAATTGAATTTAATACTATATCAATACTTCTCTAAGTAAGTTATCAATAACTCTTTCAAATACCTTTCATTACTGATCAACCAACTTCCGATCTATATTACTCTTTCTAACATGCATCACCCTTGCCTTGGACAACAATTTCACATGATAACACTGACTGCCACTCACTCGGATACACCATCCTTTATAATCTGAATTAGGCAAACTGTGTAATAAGCCAAACTCCAATACTCATTCCAGATATGTACCCATCTCTTGCAACATTACCTGGTAATCCGCAGCCTTGCAATTTCAATTTCCTAATAGCCTCCACTACCCATTCTGTCTGATCTGCATTAGCTGGTCCTTCTACAACATCATATCAGACAAATTATCCTAGCCCAATCAAAACTCAGTGTTAAGCAAACCTCTGATATAATTCTGTCCAAGCTACCCTTTTCTCCTCCTCTGTGCTAGCCAAAACACCTTCATCAGATTACGCTTATACCACTGTCTCACCTACAAACATCTTAGATAGTCTTCCTTCATTTGCTTTTGCTATTCTTGATACCTCATGCGCTGTCTTCCCTTCTTATACACATTCTCGCAAATCTGGTTCTCATCTGCTTCTGATTTTGCTTATACACTGCTGTACGGCATCGACGCTTAGCTTCTAAGTAATATTTTTACACCACCTGACTTCCACTCTTTCCAAAGTTTCTTTTTTCCTTATAACATGTGTCAACCTCATTATTCCACACCAGGTCTGTCTATGTCTAGCTGCGTCCTCTTCGTTCCACCCACAGTTCATCAGAAGTTCTAGAAGACTAATTCTTCAAAGTAGTCCACAAGTACTTTCAACAATTGCACTATCACCATGACCCATTGTGGCGTTAACTGCTGAAATTTGCACTAAAATTGTCTTTGCTACAATCTCTTCCTTCAGCTTCCAGACTTTCAACGGGCCTTTCTTTCCCTTGGCTTCTTTAATCACTCTTCAAGATGAATATCACAAACCAAGCAACCTTGCTGGAAACACAACTCTTCCCCCGAATATAACTTTCAGTCCTTCACCACTTTCTTGTTTCTGGCTCTAACCAGGAAGTAATCTATTCTGTGTCTTACAACCACCTGACTCATTATGTTATCAGGCCTACTCTGGTCTTCTTACTGGATGATGTGTTGCAAACCACCATGTCCATTTGCCCATTCCAAACTCAAGCAATTCTCTCCCTTCCTTATTTTGCTCCCCAAATCACTAGCCTCCATGCACACCTTTATAACCTTCAGATGACTTCCAAACATGACCATTAAAGCTCGCCGCCCACCATGACAAGTTCAGTGTCTCCAAACTTCGAATGGGATGGCTATGTAACTCATATAAAACCTTATCTTATACTCTTCATGAGTCCACACGGGAGCATAAAGCTGACAGAAAAGTGATCAATCCATTTAACCTATCAAAACTTTATCACTATATACGCTTATTAACACGCTAACATCTATTACTTTTTCTACCCACTTCTCTGCAACGAATATGCCAACTCCCCCTCCATATCCATCACTATTACCTATCCAAAAAAGCTTATACCTTGCCTTCCTACCTTCCACAAATCTCACTGAAGCTCCTCTCCACCTGACTTCCTAAACACAACACATATCAACAGATGGTGCTTGCCATAAACCAAACCATATGAATGTGCTAACCATAACCAAACCAAATAACATGATAATCGTAAATTCTGTTTTGGGAAAAACTTTCTGTTTTTTTATGGGTTTTAAAAAGATATCACTTCTTAAGAAAATTTCATGATTGCACAATAAAATATAAATGAAAATTATTTATAGTGTGGTGGGTAGCGAATAGATTGAAACTTTTTAGAGAGATGGAGACTTTCAGTAGGGTATCTGTAATCTTTGCACAATATAAGTTGGGCTTATCATGGCACAATATTTTTAATTTCTAAACAATAGCTGCTTAATTGTCTTGGTTCCTCAGTAAAAACACGCATATTAATAGAGAATATTTTATTATGAAACATTTTGTAGCATACAACATCATTCGCATGGAACGCAATTTGTATATTTGAAGTAAGTAATAATAATCATAACAAGATAATCACACCAAAATGCTTGCCAAGGCATAGAAGGTAATTACCCAAAAGTATGCACATTTTGGTTGCCACTCACAATATTATGTCCTTCTGGATCATATATTGTGAGTGGTTTCCAAGGAATGACCCAAATCTCTTTATGCATGAATTACATTCTCATTTCCTCTATTCATGAGGTCAAATAACCATAAGCTAAAGGTAGCATGCACAAGCTGGTCCAGTATTGGCTCAGCATGTGTTACCACATAATAATAATATCAGGATTCATAAAAGGGTGTGCCTCACCGTAATAATAATAAGTCATAATAATATCAAGTAATAATAAAATACACAAGCCTCATACACGTATCTGTCCAAATTTTTTGGCTGACGTATAGGAAGCCGACATCCCAAATTGGTATTTGTAATCTCTGTACATATAAGTGGGGTTTATCATGGCACAATATTTTTAAAGTCTAAATGATAACTGCTTATTTATATTTGTTAGGCTAGAGTTCAGAATTGAGGTGCAACGAAATAAAGGTATGGCTACACGAAGAGTAGACTGTGAGTATCTGTCACAGGTATTCACAAACAACGAAGTTTGAGTTAACTTTACCAATTCTTAATAATGAAATCACATCTTGTGAATCAGAAAAAGAGAGGCTAAAAGGTAAAGTAGTGCATTATTCTAAATACATGTTGTTTAGAAAGTGTTGGAAAATTAAGAATAATAAACACCACTTAGTAAAAATTAATTGCTCAAGTCAGCACCCTTTACTAAAACAATACATACTTTTGATTGCAACAATTTTTTGTGAATACGATTTATTAAAAGTACAAAAAACGAAAATAGGTTGATCAGTATTTCTGCCAGGCTGTTAATCAAAATCTAAAGAAGCCTTTAAAATCCTAAATGGGAATTTTATTAAGGTGGTGGTTTGAAATCGTATCGTACTAGAATGAAACTGGTTTTAAGTCCCATATTTTTGAAGTAAATATGGTTAAGTTTTTTCCCTAACAAATTAGGAAATAGATGTATGATGAATTATACCGTTAGAAGTTACTTCTTGCGAAAAACTATTTAAAGTGATTATTTGCGAAAGATTTTCTTCTGCAATAATTTCTTAATTTTACCACGCCCATGAGTTTACTTTCAATAAGCTATTTTAGATGAGGTATCAGCCAGAAGTTTTATTTACGTTACTAAAACAGAAGTGGAATTTTTTCAAATTTTGTTCAAGTTAGTTAAAAATTTTTTGGAAATTTCAGAGATAAATACTATGCCAAGTTGCATATTTTTTCTTCCCTGAATTGGTGATAAACCCCTCTCCCTGCCACCCCTTAAAAATGAGGCCAAAATACCCTTCCTCTAAAATAGGGTTAAAGTATTTTTTAAATACAAATATGGTAATTTTACTTTAGAATTGGTGTCAAAAAATAAGTGTAAAAATCGCACAAAGTTTTGCAGACTGTGTGTAATTTTGGTGTTACCAGATGTTGATGGTAAATACACCATATGTCGTCCTCCAGTATACAGCAGGGAAATATGGAACAGCAGTAAGTCTACACATAAGTCGCTAAATTTTTGTGATGACGTAGTATTTCCACTTGTTCTGCCCATTTTTATTCACATATCTCCGATTAGAATTAGGTCACAAACAGAATAAATAACAATTTTTTTCAATAGTAATGCTGCGTATATTTAAACAGTTTTTTTTAAGGTTGAAGGTTATAATTTTAAACTTTTAAAACTCGTATTTTGTGTGATGATGATGAGGAAAGCATCCAGAATTAAATTAGATAAAAATTATCAATGAATAGAGAGATGACAAATTTCTGGAAATTTTTAAAAAGTATGTCTAATGTCTTTCTGATTAAAACTTGAAAACGTTGTTCTTCTTGAGCACAAATGATCAGAAACAATGAAGGAGCATCAGAGTCCATCACAAAAAAGCCTTTCAATTCTTTTCAGTTTACGAATACCATGCCATAAAAAAATAAAATGATTACTGGTTTAGTGTCCCGTTAAATTTTTTATGTTATCTGCAAATTTAAATTCCTCCAATTTTAACAAATTATCTTTCCAACTAATTTTTCCCCACCATGATTTATTTTATTCTATAAACATTAAAACTCATCCTTTTTTATATTTAGTTTAAGTAAACACCCCAGGGCGTATACGGTTATTTACAGGTTAATCCTGTTTTTTTCTAGATACTCGGGAGAAAAAATCAACCAGCAGGATAACTCAGCAAACTGATATTCAAGGTAAATAACAGACACTATATATCATGTTAAAGCTCGTATATATCATGTTAAAGCTCGTATAGCCTACACAAGAATGAAGAAAGGGTAGAAGAGACGTCTTGTTTTAAAACAAAACTATTGATTTTTGTGTTATTCTAAATTTTCAACAGAATTAGATACTTGTCCAAGTCTTTTTTCGATAAAGAATTGATTAATTTAAACTCTCTCTTAACACGTAGGGTGTGCTGTTTACTTAAAAGACTGATTTATAACTCACCACGATTTGCTTCTTTTATTGCTTAAAACTTGCTATGTTAAGTTTATTGGAGATTTAGGGTTGCGAAAACAGGGTTGTCACCCCTTCTGAAAACTCCTCAGTTTTAAAAAGTCTCCTCAAAATTCCTCAGTTTTAAAAAGTCTTCTCAAAACTCCTCAAATCTCATCTAAAAGTAGATTTTTTACCAACTTTTTCAACACATTTCATGTTTTTTTAAATGCAGAGAAATAATTTATTCTTTGCTCGTTACATCAACTTTAAGATCTCTTCAAATCTTCTTAAAAATATGAAAATGTTGTCATATGTTCTTAGCTTTTGTTTCTGAAAATATCATTAAAACTGATTGTTAACCGTCTTGATTTTTCAAGCGGGAAATACGGGTTTTTAGGCATTCTGATTGGCTTAGCGCTCCTGACGACGGGCCGATATTTTGCGGTATTGTCCGTCGTCAAGAAAAATGGTAGCTTAAAATGTAAACAAGCACGAAAAACAAGTTTTAAAGAAGCATTGGAAATGATCAATAAAAACATTTTCATAGGATAGAAACAACAACAATGTCAAGTTTAACAGTTAAAATAACCAGATTCAACAACATTCTGTCTGGATGGTTCTTCAACATGGCTAGTTAACTACCTACATAGTCCATAAAAAACGATGATCTAATATCGAGTTCTATTAAAAATACTAAATACAGGACGATGAAATTATAACAAATACTCCCATTTTCAGACTCGTTCCTTCAGCTTTTTGGTTACTCAGTCAATATAAAACTCGTTAAAGCCCATGTTATTCTTGGCTAGCTAGCGTAGCTAGTTAAAAAATTTACTTCAATATTCGCTGTAACTAAATTTTAGTTGCACATTCAACTTTTCACATTCTTCTGTACGTGTCGAACATCGTAATGTTTTGTTTACAGAGATTTATTCTATAGGGACTTTCGAATTCTGCAAGGACTGTTTCGAATTTTGACCTTAAGTGTTAACGAAAGAAGTGCTAGTGGATTATATTATTATAAGAACAGTAAAACAGAAATTCTTATTTTTTATTTTTATCTAACTTAGACGGTTAACAAATACAATAATAACCGATTACCCCGGGCTGTACCGCAAAATATCGCCCTCAGTCATTGCACTGACCTCGCAAGCTCGGTCTGCACTTAGACCTCGGGCGATATTTTGCGGTACAGCCCGGGGTAATCGGTTATTATTGTATTAATAAAAACTCTGAAATATGACTCTATAGAGTGGCAAGCCTGGAAAAATATCATCCATCTGCAGTGTTTTTAAAGAAAGACAGCCACGTTTGCATAATTTTATAAAAAATTTAAAAGGACGTTATTGTATCTACTTTTCTTCAGCTTTCATTTTGGAAAACAGATTAATTTGGACAATGTTGTTGTATAACTTTCATTTAATGCAAAGTGAAAGTTCAAAGCATTGGATTGGTTAATTGAGTAAAAGAGAATTTTTACAAATAATTGGTTATGACTTACTAAAATGCTAACTAAAATGTGTTTGAATTTCTCATTTTAAAACGAATACCTACTTTTAGATATTATACTTTTTAGTACTTCTTTACTGTATTCTCATTCAATTCTTCATTTTTATATAAGTGTTTATATTCAGCAGATGTTTCTAAATTTAGGATCTACGCATACCACTTATTTTTGCGGCTTCAAAAAAATAAAATAAAAAAAATTCTCAAATTTTCGCAAAACCGCGAAAATTTCTGACAGTTCTTCTAGGCCTTACCCCACAGACGTTAAAATCTCTACACATTCGTACACAGTTGTCCTCCTCCTTTCTCTCCTTTCTGACAACCTGTTCTGCACTGTATCGACAAACTAACAATGACTTTTTTCAATAACTTTCATTAGTTGATCAACCAACTCGATCAACCAACTTGATCAACTCTCTATACCATTTTCTATAAATAGATCTATTTTTTGTCTTTAAAACGAAACGTATCTGGTGTTTCCCATTCCTCCTGGATTTAACTGGGTAATAAAATCTCTCAAAACATTCGTTATCAATTGTGAATTTAAAATTTATGTCATAGTTCACTTTTTAGAATGTAAAAACAGGATAATGTACATAGATCGCGACATTGAACTGAGGAACCGCCTTTATTCAATGTTACTTTTCAGATTATGAAGAGGAACAGCAATCTCAACAGGTAACTGATTTGTCGCCTGAAGCTGAAGAAACTTTGATGGTAGCATCAGTTGAAGAGGCGTCAGACATGCAAGGTATGTTTTTATCTGAATGGATTTTGTGCTTTAAGTTTTATCTATTTCGCATAGAAGGTTTTTCTCCAGTGATTAAGTGTTTAGGCTTCTATTTTGGTTTATATTTTAAGTTTCCCTCGCTCAAAAGCCTAAAAATCCTGAGAGTTCTTTTGTCTTTAATACATTTATTAAATGAAAATTTATTATTAATCGATCAACCAACTTGATCAACTCTTTATACCATTTTCTATAAATAGATCTACTTTTTGTCTTTAAAACGAAACGTATCTGGTGTTTCCCATTCCTCCTGGATTTAACTTGGTAATAAAATCTCTCAAAACATTCGTTATCAATTGTGAATTTAAAATTTATGTCATAGTTCACTTTTTAAAACTAGCCGGGAGACCCGGCGTCGAAATGCCGGGTTAAACACTCTGTGGAGCGCCTAATAAGAGCCGTAAACTGTGCCACACATTCAGGAGAAGCGCTTTGGTACAGCTATATATATGTAGTATATAGTAAATCAAGTGAAGTGCACACAACTTTATGGTGTTTCCGGTGTAATATGTTTTTGAAAAAATAACTTTCCAAAACTTAAACTATAATAAAAACACAGATTACTATACGTTGTTGCCCCGTCATAGCAAAAACGGCTGGCCAACCTTTTTTATTTTTTCGGTGAATGTTCCCGGTGAAAGTTTAAAAAACATTTTACTCCAAGCTGACCGCTTAGTACAGGTAAACAATGTGACACATCCATATAGCTAGGTGTAATAGCCTTACACTGGACTAACTGAGCGGTTAGTACAGGTAAACAGTGTCACAGATGAGTATAGGCGTAACACAATTTTTAAAACAGTGCATTTGGCTACTTTCACTTTTTATCCAGAGGTAGCTAAGGAGCTAGCTAGATAGACACAACTTAACATAAAAACAACAAGAGCCTTATGGCGCGAACACGGTTGCAATTTCCCAAACAAAGATGGCGGATCGAGTGTCCTCGAATTCTCTGTAGTGTAATGAGTTATCACTCGTCAAAAAAAAAAAAGAGAAAAACTTTAAAAAAGTTAGAAAAAATGTTTCATTTAGGGGCTGATTACATGGAGAATTTCAGCCCGGGTCGAAATTTCAACTCTGGGCTGAAACTAATTTGACTTACGGCAGACTTACTCCCGCTGATTTTCTTACCATAAAACCTAGCCCTAACCCACTAACATACAGTATATAGCTTTTCCCCCCTTCCCTCGCAGTGTTTTTCTTTATTCAATATGCAAGGTAGAGGCAAGAAAAGCAGTTACGATTGAGGGAGTTCAATATCTATAAAATATATTCTGAATTTGAGCCTAATAATGATGTATAGAGATCGGGTCCATCATGAAGTTCATTGTTGTCATTACCAGGCTCCCTTATCAGCAATCTGGCAGTCCATTATATTATGCGCATGCGCAACGTGTTTGGAAAAACGTAAACATTGAACCGGTCCATGGAAAATACAGAAAAGATGGCGCAAAAGAAAAATGACCTGCATTGTTCAACTCAACAAAACTTGGGTAAAATAAATAAACCCTTGTACTACTAGATACAACCCTATAAAAAAGTATATATACCAAAAAGTTATAACATAAATGACTACTGGTTTGTTGTTTTAAAGTTACAAGAAAGTGATGCATGTATTTTGTTTATTTACAACAAGTTCAGTTTACTTGTCACTAAAAGGAAGCCTTCTATCAATTGGTCTTCATTGTTGATATTGATATTAAATGTTGTGCACTTATTGCTAGAGTATTATTCAACTCAACAAAACTTGGGTAAAATAAATAAACCCTTGTACTACTAGATACAACCCTATAAAAAAAGTATATATACCAAAAAGTTATAACATAAATGACTACTGGTTTGTTGTTTTAAAGTTACAAGAAAGGGATGCATGTATTTTGTCTATTGACAACGAGTTCAGTTACTTCATCAGTAAGGAAGCCTTCTATCAATTGATCTTCGTTGTCGATATTGATATCAAATTTTGTGCAATATACAAGTTGCTGCCAGTGGTAAACAGACACCTCCAGGTCATCCGGGAAAGTCAATTTGAAAGTCCTTCACACAGCTAAATTGGAGTACCTTGTGGAAATACCACAGGATTCACACTTTTTGAAGTTGCAATTTGGTTGAACTGTGCCAGCATAGTTGTCACACTTCATACATTTTAGTTGCCGGCTACTTACTATTACATTTTGTATTGGAAATTTCAGTGTTCTATACAGCTTCATAGCAGGAGATGCTGGTTTAATTTTCTTGTCATGCGATTTAAAGATAGATGTTGAGATTGAAGTTAACGTTGGATGATCTGTGTTTGGATATTTTCTCAATTGAACGTTGTAAATTACATAAACACCACTTTTTAACCCGACGAAATCATTCCACAGTGTTAATGATATGCATGATCCTGTTTTGTCGTTGAAAGAGACTTCTTTTTTTTGTTGCAGTAGCACTGAATTTCGACTCGTGACACCCTTGAACGTCCATATAACCGATAACAGATACAAGCTGTCGATCAAATCTGAAACAAGACAAAGCCAAAATTATTTTGATTATGAAATTACAATACAAACAAACTTTATTTTAATTAGTTTTTCCCAAAACATTAATTATCAGTTAATTCACACCATTTTGCTTTTTTAAAACAAACATCTTGGTTGGATCATTAATCCAAAATTTTAGTTCTCTAGCATTTGCAGTTCTGAAAGTATTGCAAATTATAGGTTGTATATTTTACAGACCAGAATTTGAATCAGCTATAATTTCCTCAATAATTATGGTAATCTGTTCAAATTGTATGTGTTGGAAGGAAAGAATGTATATACTCATTTTAATAAGCTGAATAAGCTTTTAATAAGAAAAAAAGGGACCCACCATCTTGAAATAAAAAAATTGGTCCCATTAAATTGGCAATAGCTTAGCTCTTCTTTCAGTCTAAATAATAAAATCTGGGAAAGTATTTAGTAAATTCAAATTATTTTATTTCAAAATCTTTGTAATTTTTTTCAGCTTATCAAATTGAGTACATTCTTTTCTTTTATTCTAACCTGTACAATTTGAACAGATTACCATAATTATTGAGGACGTTATAGCTGATTCAAATTCTGGTCTGTAAAATATACAATCTAAAATTTGCAAAATCTTTAGAACCGCAAATGCTGGAGCACTAAATTTTTTATGATCCAACCTTATTCACAGTTTATTCCTAAAAGTCACGATACATTAAGAACGAAAATTTTCGGTTTTCCTGCAAACATTTAAAAGTATGGTAGGGTTAGCTATATGACAACAAGAAAATAATGCATAAATTTGTGTATTATGTCTTTCTTCTGTTTTGAAAATCAAACCATTTTGAATCATTTCCTGTTAGTCTTAAGCTCAAATTTTGTAAATTATTGTTGAAAACACTTGCCCGAAAGTTTTTCCGACGAAAATTTTCGTTATTAAAATGTATACTAAACTCAACCTTTTTAGCTAACAAACATAATGCAATGTACAGAGCGAAACCAATTAAAAAAGATTGTTCTTACCCTGAATCTAGCAAAGTTTTCACATCAACTAATTCAGCAACATCTGGTGTAATTGTGTGATAATTAAACGGTGCTTGTTCTTTTGATAGTAAGGTGACATTTGTCTTCTTATTTATTTCGATATCTTGAATTTTGTTGTTGTGGAAATTAGCTTTACGTTTGAATCCACTTAGTTTTACAGGAGACTTCGAAACACTTGCTTCGTCCAAGGTATCTTTTGTTTCAAGTTTGAATGCAACAGCCTGAAATGTCTGCCCCTGAGTCTGCAAGTTGCAGTTGAAGTATCCAACTGATTTGTTCTTGCTCTTTTTCAACGGGGAAACATTATGCACGTAGGCAACTAAAAGAGATCGAATTCAGGTACAACCCCAGCTTGAATGTTCTCAAAATTCTGGGGGAAAAAATAACATGTCCAACACACGTTTGAGAAATTTAGTGATAAAAAAATGAGTTAAACCTTACCACTTTTTGATTCTCCTTTTGTTGAATTAGAGCTCTTGGAAGGTCCTAAAATTAAACAGAAAGAAATAGAACTTTCCCGAAAATAGACGGGGGCTGGAAATTTCCCGGATTTCTAAAAAACAGGGGGGGGGGGGTTGGAATAAGAATGTCCTCCTATTTATGAAAAGCGACCGGCCGGGCGTGTTTATTATATTTTTTGGAATGGGAAGTTGTAAATGATAAAAAAGACAAGGAAATTACAATGCAAACACGAACTTTTATTTAATTAGTTTTTCCAGAACGTATTAATTGTATCGATATCGCATATAAGTTTTTTGTTATTAATAATATTTGAAATCCGAAACGTCTTTTCCCTCGTACGGGGTTTCACCGTACAAAAAGATTGCTATGCATCTGTTTCCATAGGTTTTGCACACTTAAACCCAGTCACAACGATGACGTATTTTTCGGGATTATTTTGGAACATTCCTGATCCATTTTATTTTTGTAGATGGTGGAACCGTCCAAAAACCGTGAGTTTGGATGCGAAATTCAAAAAACGAATATTAGATTGTTAAATTTTCTGTCACTCTGCCTACCTCCTGTCGTGGCAGAATAAGTTTACCTCGAATGATTTGAAATACCTTGTGTCAAAAAGTCCGACACTAAGGTATTTCAAATCATTCGAAGTAAACTTATTCTGTCACGGCGGGAGGTAAGCAAAGTGACAGAAAATTTTGCTGATTATAATCAGCAAGTGACAGAAAATGTGTGAGTGACATAAAATGTTGCTGATTATAATCACGCGATTACTTTTATATTAAAAACTCTATTGACTGCCCTGGGCGCTTATTTATTTTGAAATTGGGTGGGAGGAAATATGGTATCGATAGGCTTGTGAATAGTAGCGGGTCTATTTAAAATAATATATATTTATTTTGCCGGATTGTCATTTTATTGTTAGACCAGATTTTACTGCGCGAAGGATATTGATATCAGCGCGTATACTATATAATCTATGAGCAATCTCAGATCGGTGCTATCAAATACTACTTTTTGCGTTTCGTTTCGTTTTCGGTTAGAGCAGAAAGTACAATAGAAGTTCTTAAATTAATCCAATTTTCCAATATTTAGCTTGCTGGAGTAGAGAGGAGAGAGTAACTAAAATATCTGACGCTTTAATTTCCATTTCGAATGCAGTTTTTTATTGAAAAAGAGAAGCCTTCAAAAGTTTGCACTTTGGTATAAAGACATTTATATTAAAAAGGTACAGGTTTTTCAAGTTGAAAGTGAGCGGTTGTGCCTTTCTGAGATAAACAGTTATACAGAGTTAAATCGTCTCGCCACCGATGGTGTGAACAAAATCATCGGTTTGTTGATAATTACTCAACCTATCCGGCTCTTAACCCTTGGAAGTTTAGCCATGCGCAATGTTAGCAAAAATTTAAAGAAACTCACAATGGTTTCGTATTTTTTTTTTTAAATAATCTACAAGAATATTAGTCTATTATGTGATATTTAAAACATTCGATCATCCTGGACAAATCTTTAGGGTTTTCGGATGCAATATTAGATGTTTCGGTAAAATTGGACAGCCGTTCAACTTTATAAATCGTTGCAAACCAGAATCGTTGTAAGCCGCAGATCGTCGTAATTTATTTTCGTAAAGGGTTTTAACGCCGATTCTCTCCAATTGATACATATCAGACAATAATGCTCTGAAAAATTAAAATATATTACCTATCAGAAGTAATCTAAAAATATATAAAATACGAAATTTCTTAACCTTTTTGTCCCCACTATTTTAATTTAGGGAAAAGATATCAATTTCAAAATAAAAGTTTAGTTCAAATCAGATCCATAAAACTTGAAACTGTGTTCCTTTTATTCCAAAGAATCCCTCTTTATGAAAATGAAAAAATATTTTCGTTTTAAAGATCACAAAAGGTGACGTTATCAAAAAAGGGAGGGAGTTCACATGTTTATTTCATGAACCTTGACGAGATTAGCAAAATAAGACAAAAAGTAAATTATTAAACTTCTGCACTTACATAGTTTTCAAGTTGTAGTTTTGGGAAAATACAGCTGTATATATAATATTATTGACGATTTGTAATATCAATTTCGGTTTTTCTGAATTCTGGAGCTCTGAAAAAAAAGGTAATTTGAGATGAGCACAATGCTAAAATAACAGTAGACTCTTTGAAGACACAAATGATTTTCAGTCTTTATTAATCACTGTATATATATATACGAAGCTGTGTGCAGTTAGTTATACTTTTTCAACAAATGCGAAAGTTTTAGAAAACAACAGCAATAAAAACAATCAAATTGATGCTGAGGATTGTCGACAGCGGTGGTACTGCATCCACTTATCAGAATTGTACACAAATGATTACCCTTAATAAAAGAACAAATACTTACAATGGTTTCGTATAAGCAGATGGATATCGGTTTACAACAAGCAAATGAAACGTATACTGCTGTACCAATGTTCAACCAGTAATATATTATTTTGAAAGAAACGGTTGTTGCATTACTTCATGTTATCTGTGATGATTTTGTCTATCAATTTTACTTCAAATCACAAATCTAAACATTAAAATCAACAACAATTATTATAAATTATGCAACAAATAAAGAATTATAAAATTATCACAATAATAAATTACTACAGTTGTGGGAAACTTCTTACCTCAAAAACTGAGAAGTATAAACAACGTTTGTTTAAATTGACAAATGTTCAAAGGTAAGAAACTTCACTACAAACTACCCCCCTCCCCTTCATGATGAGTGTGTGGCTGTAAAAACATTATAAAGACTTGTTTTAATACAATGTACAACAATTATAAAACATGGAGATTCCTACAATAATCACTAGCTGAAAATTTAAAAATCTGAATTTAAACAACCTTATTACCACACAACCCTACACCAATTACAATTATACTTAATTATGTAACAATATAATTTTATTTTCTAGCCATTGAAATTCTTACTGCTTCGTGATCACTAAAGAACAAACTTTTTACATCTACAAGAACAATAAGTTGTGCTAATAACAGCTTTTTAATGTAGACATGATCTAAAATTGACCAACCTAAATGTGTTGGTTCTGAAACTACCTGTTCATATTCATTCAATGTTTGGTCTAACATTGCATTGGGTTTTAGATTGACATCACCAGCAACAATATCGATGTTCATAGATAATGTAAGATACCTCAAAGCTTCCAGGAACTCTCTAACAGGAAAATCTTTTTTCCTGTACAATAAAAGAATTTTAATTTTCAAAGGAGGGTTCAGGTTATTTGTCACTTCTAATACAGAAAAACCATTAATCTTGAAATGATCTAATAATTCGATGTTGTTTTTGTAATACATAGCTAAGCTAGAGAATCTGTGTTGACTGTCATTGTTACATGTCAACTCAAAACCATCAATCGTAATTTCTGTAAGGTTTTCTGTACTTATTAATTGAGTTTCAGTGCAGAGAATAATATCACTAGATGAAATTATTTTATCACAATATAAATCCTTGAAGTGTTTACGTAATGATCGTACATTACATACAACTAAGGACAATATAACATGTTCAGAGTTCTTAGTGGTCAAATCCTCTTCAAAATTCAGACTTTGATTTTCTCTCAAATACTGATCTCTCTTTCAGCGTTTTTGTCGACAACAATGGCGTTTGAATTAAATTTTCCAATTAAATATAGCCCCTGCAGAGAAGTTACACGGCTAAGAGCTACATACATTTGTCCATTCTTAAATGACCTCTGTTTCTGCAAATTAAAACTAATGACAGCCTCTGTTAAACTTAGACCCTGAACTTTGTGAACAGTGCAAGCCCAGCCCATAAGCGGGAATTGGGTACGTTTAATTACTGGAGATGAAAGCTTCTTTTCATTGGTTTTGATTTCAGTTGTCACTCTTTCAATTGGAACTGCATGTAGTTGTTGAGCAAGTCTATCTGAACGTATTTTGATTGCCCCTGCACTTTGATTGTCAAAGGCAATATATATGATTTTGATAGAATCATTTTGTGTAATAACACGAGCTACTGTACCAATTTGGCCATTTATCAGTTTATCAGAAATATCAACATTTGATGTCAACATTACTCTATCTTTAAGGATAATTGAAAGGCTAATCCACCAGTTTTAGATTGGTTTAAATTTTGAATTCTATCATAAACATGGGAGGGGACTTCTTTAGGAACTTGGTCAATTGCATCAATTGTAATCATAGGGTTATCTAGGTTGTTCAACATTCTAGAGTTATGTTTTTTGGCTGGTTCATTTTCTGCATATATATGAAGAGCATTAATTGGGTATTGCTCACTGTTTTCGCTAATGAACCTAGATTGCAAAAGATTTTCATCCTGTAAGGTGAGAGATCCTAGTCTGACATTGTTTAGTAGATCAATAAGAACTGTATCACCCCTTTGTCTCATAACTTCAGTCAATTCACACATCTGAAAGTTTCGCCATAGTGGATAAATGTTATACAAGTTATCATAGAATTCAGCATAAACTGGTTTTTGCATTACTGGAGGTAGTTGATATAAATCGCCAACCAAAATTAATGTTAAGCCTGCAAATGGTTTTGAAAAATCAGAAACACATCCAAAAAATTTCAATTAGCCTTTGATGCACATACAAGAGTAGCTTATTGGAAACCATTGAAATCTCATCAATGATAATAGCTTTAACATCTGACAATTCATGCCTTAATTTGCATCTTCTCTTGTCTACAAGCTTATGTAGAGTTAAACCACAAGATTCAGCAGAAATTCCTAAACCTGGATGAATTGTTGTTCCATTGATATTGACCGCTGCAACACCTGTAGGTGCAAGCAAAAGAACATTTGGTTTTTCAATGCATGAAGATCCATAGCATAAAGTCTTTGAAACTGAAGCAGTTATTGTCTTAATCAAATGAGATTTACCTGTCCCTGCGCCACCTGTTATGAATAAATATAGAGAAAGGTTTTCAATAACTTTTTCTGCAGATAAATTTTTAACATGTCTTCTGGCCCATTTATTGACAATTTCAAATAGAAAGCGCTGTTTTTCATTTAAACTGCGTATAAGTTCATTAATATTATCATCAGACATCGAATCTATTCTTGCTGGTGTGCGACCTGCACTTGAGCTAGCCTCAGTGTTTAATCCTTCGGCTTGTTCACTCTCATACTCATTATCATTAACTACCTCCTCTTCAACGTTATCGTTTTCTTGTTGGGCAAACTGATCTGTTCGAGGAGCAAAATCAGCATTCATTAAAACATTATCTACCATGTCGCCCCATGGTTCAAATCTAGCTTTGTTCTCATTTTCAATATGCAGAACATCAGGGTTATTAAGTTTAACAACATAGGAGTTCCCATTTTTACTCAGTAAATCCTTTTCCTTCCTAAAGGCAAGAAATAGCATCATCAAGTGATGTGCATATTCTTCTGGTTTACTGACTCAATTGGGAGCATGATAACGGACAACTCGCTTTTTATTTCTTCGCTTTACTTTTTCCTTGGATGACATCAAGGGAAGAGACTTGGGTAAACACAATAAGGGATCACAAGTGTCATCATCATTTAAAAGAATCTCTGGCTGATAGTTCTTCCCTGCACCAGGCTTTTTCCTTGTGTCTGGTACATAGTATGAAAGAAATTCAGCAAAACATAGATTGTCTATCATACTATATCTGCCACCTTTAAATGTTGTATTAGGTCTATCCATGTATCGATCTAAACTGTTACGTTTAAAGACATCTGTACTATCAGGAGGCAGTTCTTCTAATTCTGCTTCTGATTTAAACACCCTGTATCTTTTGTCTGGCAAGTTTGTATTAGCAAAAACAATGCCTGGAAAACATTTCCGTAACCACAATTCTGGCAATACTTGGTATACAGCTTCCTGTAAAGAACATTGTCAATGTGATAAAAATGCTAGGGATAATTTTCTCATTATCTTTTTTAAAATTTTAGTTCTTTCAGATAGTATGATCAGTCTTTCAGAATCAGGCATATCTTCCGATAATGGGCTAGCTACGATTGTTTGACCAGTAAAAAATCGTCCATAATTAAAACGACAGGAGACGTTTTTGTATTTCTGACAAGAATTAGAATGGGTATGAATTTGGTATTTGGATACAAGTTCATGCAATTCAGGCTCTATTGTTGGATCAGGGAGGTCTGCACGTACAATATTATCAACAAAAGATATATAATTTTCTGCATTTTCTCTAACGAGGGTTGGTGAATCTGACAACCAAAGAAAAGCATGGATGTGAGGTGAACGTCTGAATTGAAATTCAACTTTAATAGTATAATGAGCAACTTGACCTAACGGACTGTTCTTATGAAGTAAGATTTCTTTAAAGAAATTCTCCACTCTGTACTTAGTGTCTTGCAGTTAACACTGGGTTCTGATTCAGTATATTACATCTACTAAAATAATCTAATTCATCTGGGTTAACATTAATGTTGTTTAATTTACCAATGATTAAAACAAGTTCGTCCCATCTCAAATCTGCACATGACAGAGTAAGGAAGAAAGTTGGCAATCCTAATTGTTTAACCATTGCTAAAACATCATAAAGAAAATGTTTCCAGTAAGCTGGTGTTCCTTTGATAGAATTCATAAATAAATATCCTTGGTCTTCACAAATGAATGAACGTACAGATTCTTAAAAGTTTCTTTGCAATTGTCCTGCAGTTATGGTACCTTTTACTTTCTTAGCAGCAATATTTATTTGATTGTAAAGATTAGTTTGTTGTAATATATAAGGAGCAAAAAATATATAGTCTGCATTTGATGAGAAACGTTGTGAAAAATTTAATAAACGCTGGTTAAAATATTTTGTTGGTGTCAGGTGAATTGGCCTTGTAACTTTATACCCAAATTTTCCAGTTGGGAATAAAAAGGGAAAAGCAAGTTCCTCGCAGTATTGATCTGTAAAGAAAGGTTGAGGTTGTTTATTTTCACCCGGTGCAATATTCAGAATCTCATCATCTGGATTATGGAAATTTGGTATTACGCACATTTCATCACTGCTTGCACAGTTTGCACTAAGTGGATTTTCAATCTCTAAATCATCATTGCCAATTTCCACAGTTACTGAAAATTCATCATGGTCAACAATGGCATCTGTATCAGCTAAGCTGAGTAATTCCTGGGTTATATTATCCATTTTTATCAAAATATCTGAATAAAAAGGGTTAAAATCTTTTAAATAACGCAGAGCATCATACACTTTTTCAGGTCGTACACCTTCAAATAGTACACGGCCTCTATATAGTAATTTTCTTTTAAGCTTTACAAATAACAATCCATTGCTATCCATACCCTGAGGAAGGCAATTAGCAACAGGTTCTACTTGTACAGGAACATTGCAAAGTGCACCTTTTATCTTTGGTTGCTGCCCTTTGGGCATGACTGCTATCTTTTTAAACAGAATCCTTCTAGAAATCAACACCTTTTCTAGCCGATTGAGAGGCTGAATTTCAGCAGGCAGATCTACAGTGTCTAATTTATTCCAAACTGATTGTGGTGGAGTATCAGCTTTTTGTAAATACTTATCACAAGTTATACAAATATAACATAAAGAGTCAAAACTTACTACATTTGTGAACACACCTTCAGGCACAAATTCATATTTGTTTTCATGAAATATTTTTACTGTCTTTTTATAAAGAGTTCTATTACACACAACACATATATAGTAAGGACCATTTTTAATTGCCTTCTGAAAAGCTTTTATAAGTTCAAATGGTTTTTCAGACTTTTGTTTCTTTATTTTGACATATCGGGCACGGCATTTAGCTTTCTCTTCTTCAGTTGATTTCCGTTTACGACATTTCTCCTTGCTACCTTCAGTAGCATTTCGTTTGCGTGTTTTTTCTTTGTTAGTTTCAGTCGCACTGCGCTGACGTGATTTTTCCTTACTAGCTTCACTCCTACTGCGCTGACGTGATTTTTCCTTACTAGCTTCAGTGGCATTGCGCTGACGTGATTTTTTTTTATTAGCAGTAGAGAATTTCCGTGAAAATTCTTTTTGTTTGTAATATATTACTGAAAAATCAATTTCTTCATTTGTTTTTTCAACACTTAAATATTGCAATTCATATTGTACCTTTATATCAGTTTGAGTTATGTATGTCGATAATAAATATTGCTCAAGTTGATTCTTTGTTTTAAATTTCATTAACATTGAAAAGCCATCTGGTACTGCTTGACCCATATTATTTCTACTGTGAGAAATAGAAAAACAGCAATCTTTTTGCAAATTACAGAAATACAAGCTCCCTTTATAAATAAAAGAGCCCCACTGCCTGTGCTTAAAATATTTTCTCCAGATAAAAATCCAACGGATGTTGAATTTAAGAATCCAAAATCATTTTCAAGATATGTAACTTTTATGTCAGATCCAAACAGTAGAATATTTTGTGGCAAATCGGAGACCATTAGGTATGTGTTCTTATTCAAGGATGTGTATAATGTGTCTCCTTCTTTAACAATAAAATCTAAGTCATCAATATTCCAATGACCTGGTGACCTTTACGGTAGTAAAACAAATGGCGTATAAACTACAACAAGCGCATTGTTTTCCAGCAGTGTCCCCAAACATAAAATGGGATTGATTAAAAGATCCTTTGGGTAATTTGTCAAAATACATGATTAAAAATATAAACTAATAAATTATAGCTAGCTGTAGCTAGCTAGGTGCGCGAATAAAGTTGCACAAGCTTTCTACTATCAGGTGTTCTAGTATTTTATGGTGCGAATAAGCTGCACAAGCTTTCTACTATCAGGTGTTCTAGTACTTATGGTGCGATTAAGCTGCGCTGACTCTAAAGGTGCAAAAGATAAATAGCTAGCTAGTAGCTAGTAGCTAGCTATAAAACCTTGAAAAAATAATAATAAGCAGTAGCTAATTGGATCTAACTACTGCAAATAGTTGGTACCTACCAAATTAAAATAGATAGCTAGCTAGCTAAAAAAAACACGTTTAAAAAAGCATAAGAAACAAAATGAATAGACACAGACCAACAGAATCCGAATCAAAATTTGAAGTCACTTTTTTTTGTCTGTTTATTTTGTGATCTGACTCACGCACTTTAAATTCCATAATACACATAGAAAACGTAAATGCGTAAGTTCGACCAAAGATTCAGCATGTAGCCTCGACCCCGTTAAAGGCTAAAACACAGGCTACATTCCCATTTCGCGCGTCGTAGTTGTAGGAGTTGCCTGATGATTTTAAACGCGATTCCACTGCGTTGCAACCGTGAATAATATTGTTTAGGATAAAAAGCTGTTATACCAAACTAAATAGTAATAACTACTTTAAGGGCAGAAATTTTCGCGAGGATAAAAAATCGCGAAATTTCGCGAAGTTAATTTTCGCGAATTCTACTTCTGGAAGAAACTTTCGCGAATTTTCCAAATTCTTCATTTTTGGGAACAAGAACTTTCGCGAATGACAATGAATTTCAATGAAAAATTAACTAGCATGCCCGCCACACCGTTGAAGAAAAACAAGAGAAAGAAAAAGTCAACTTCGGATCAAGATTCTGGAAATGGGAGTAGAGATATTCGTGAAATGTTTTTGAGCGGCAAAAAAAAAGTAGAGAATCCAGTAAGAAAATTCTCCTCGTTTTTTGTCTTGAAATTTGAAATTTCTGATACGAAGATATTCAAACCCTTCCTTTTTTCGATTTTTAGAGTTAGAGTTTTAGAGCCATTTTTCGGGCTGATTACTTTTTTCGTTGTAATTCTATTATTTCTACCCTTGTCCTCGGAGTCCTCGTTATTTAAGAGTTTTCGCCTTTAAAACTTGGAAAAAACTTTCGCGATTTTTAGAAAAAAGTTGATTTTTCGACGAAATAACTTTCGCGAATTTCAGGTTAAATTTCTTACCGGGCAGAAATTTTCGCAAAAAGGGCCCCAATCGCGAAAATTTCTGCCCCTAAAGTAAGGGTAGCTAGCTAGCTGGCTGGCTGTAGAATGATCTTCGTTCCTAGTCATAAATCCTGAAAATGGTGCGTTTAAGATTCGTACATGGCTAAAAAACGTGACAATATGTTTATCTTAACATGTAGGAAAATATAGAAAACAAATATTACAAAATAAAAAGCTTTTAGAAGACAAAAAAGGTCAAACAGACCTACGGACCTATCACTGACCACGACCACTTTCAAAACCAAAATGGCCTTCGTCATCATGTTCCTTCGTTGCCATCTCCAGGCCGCGAAAATCTTGGATTGGTTTTTCAAGGAATCAGGCGTTTTGATTGGTATACTACGTGCGAGCGGTCAAATCAAAGCAAGTAAAACTGTCAGTAAAACCATGGTAAAACTGTCTTATTTGTTTTCTGTGGCTTCTGAGCGAAATTGGCGATTGAGATCACGTGGGAAATTATTATTAAAAATGGCGTATTTAAATAATGCATTCATTTTAATCACTAATCATAAAAAAATTTAAATTAAGTTTAGTCAATTAAAATAATTAAATTATTTAAGGAAATAAATTAATTGCTTAAATATATTTTAATCAATAATAAAATTTTCGATTAAACAACCCCCTGGTTTTTAAAAATCGCGGAAAGATCAAAGGGATATCGGTAGGCATTTTGCGTGACAGACAGACGCACAGGGGTATTATAATATTTTAGAATGTAAAAACAGGATAATGTACATAGATCCCGACATTGAACTGAGGAACCGCCTTTATTCAATGTTACTTTTCAGATTATGGAGAGGAACAGCAATCTCAACGGGTAGCTGGGTTGTCACCTGAAGCTGAAGAAACTTTGATGGTAGCATCAGTTGAAGAGACGTCAGACATGCAAGGTATGTTTTAATCTGAATAGACTTTGTGCTTTAAGTTTTATCTAATTCACATAGAAGGTTTTTCTCCAGTGATTAATTGCCCGGGCTTTAGATTGTTGTATTTTGGTTTATATTTTAAGTTTCCCTCGCTCAAAAAGCCTGAAAAATCCTGAGAGTTCTTTTGTTTTGTTTTTAATACATTTCAAATGTTCAAATTATTAAAAGACGAAAATTATCCTCCTAAGAATTTATCCAGACTAGAAAAATCTTTTGTTAGCCCTCATACAGACTAGAAAATTCTTTTATATTTTTCTTAATATTATAAAAAAATTTAACCCCAAATATGTAGTGGGAACCCAGCCTTCAGGTGCAGAAGGTCGTGGGTGTAACCCCCGGCTAGAGGCTCCAAAAGTGCGAGCCGATCCTTCCTGCTTAGCTTTCAGCATGAGCAAAAGATCGATATTTTAGGTGGTGGTCTCGGTTGCCGTGTTTGCACGGCTTTTTTAGTTTAATTGAATACGCTAGGCCCCCCTTCGCCGGGACCCCTATTGATCATTACCATTAGAAACTAAAGATGCTATCCTAAATAAATAATCCTATTAAATAAATAATAATTTTTAAACTAGGTCAAGATTGGAGGAGTATTCGGTATGCTTTGCAGAAACAGAGTATTCGGTATGCTTTGCAGAAACAGTTACAACAGGACGAGATGCATAACATTGCCACCCTTGTAAACCAGAGAGATAATCCTGATCCAGAGCTTGCCAATGAAAATGTTACTCAAAAACTGGTAAATGACACCAACAACAATCAGCTAACGGATGAATTACTTATTGCTGCGTTAATAATAATATATAATTATTCAACTAAGCTTTATCATCTGACACATGATCCTAGATCGCTGTACCCAACGCAAAAAGAATGTGAGTCATGGGTAGTTGGATTGTCGCCTGAAGCAAAGGAGGCGGTGATTGCACATTCAATGGAAGTAATGTCACATATACCAGGTACACTTTTTACCTATATTTGTATTTTATATGTTCTTATTTTTATTTCTGTTTTACCTACATTGTATTATTTTATGAAAGGCTTTTGCTAGTATTTCGATATTCCACTCGGCCTGAATTAGGTATAAGGGGAATTGGAGTCAAAGTTCCGTACAATTCGTCGGCTGTTTAACTCGTCCGTTAACTCGTCCGTTTAACTGGCCCGTTTAACTCGTCCGTTGTAGGCGTTCGCGGAATTGACAGTCTGTTTTGAGCCTCCATATTAAGTGTTCATAGACTTCGTTTCAGCCGCTTCTGTTTTGTCTATAGTTTGATTGCGTTAGCATGCATATCCTTGTCTACAATACAGAATAGATCTTAAAAAATAATTTATGTTGCAATTTTGTTTGAACAGAGATTTAAATAGCATAAAAATAATACTTTGAAATTTCTTCAGCAAAATAAGAAAGGACTGATTACAATTTTAGCGAAATTGAAACACACTGGTGTTAAAAGCATTTACGAAACTTCCAATGTAAATAATTGCTAGCGACTTTAACGAGAATGATAAGGCTTCACAGAATTTCAGTTTGCTTAGATGAAATTTGTTGATTAGTGTATGGTACTATGAATACGTTTTGTGAAACGGATCGCAATGTCAACGTCATGCAATTACAGTACAATCTGATGGTAGAGGTTTACTGTTGTATTTGGAGATTATTTGCGTCGTGCATTTTCAATTCCACCAATAGCATCAAATGTCCATGACAAGGCGTTCGAAGGAATCTAACATTAGAAGGTACGGTTACATCTCAAATTTGAGTGACGATGAGCAAGATCTAAAGACGAGAATTTATAAAGTGACTGGCTCTTTGTCGTTATGGTACATGGATGAAGACAATTAGTTTCGGCGAAAAAAAATTTTGCGTTTATAATCCTACGAATTTAACTAGCGCTTAACTTAACTAGCGCAGTGATGTGAATTTGCAATTTTAGCAATTTTGCTTTTGGTTCTCCTAAAGAAAAAAACGGTATGAATTTAGATAAAGATGTCGCCCAACCCTTTTTTCAAAAACCTCACGAAAAATTCTCGTGAAATATTATAACTTGTTAACTTGGTGAAAATAAAAAAATAAAAAAAATAAAAATAAATATCTCGCGAAAGTTAACCCCTTAAGTTATTTACGAGTTCTGAATTTCTAAAATGGTTGACGAATTGTGTGAGTAACTCTTACCCTGATTCCCTCTCATTAGAAGGTTAAACTCTATTACGGTGGATATTTAATATCATGCAAAATGCAAATAGTTTGCAACGTAAAGGCTATTTTTAACCTCTGTTCTAGAATATGACAAGAAAGCAAAATCAGTAGTGGATCAGCTCGAGGAAGCATTTAAAAATATAAATTATTTTTCAATGATGCTTGTCATGTATGGAGTAAGTGATTTATCATCACTGTATCCAACAAATAAAGAATGTGAGTTATGGGCTGGGTTGTCACCTGGTGCGGAGGAGTCATTGGAACTGCCACTAATTGAAGAAACGGCGGACGTGCAAGGTGCTTATGTCTATATATAAATTTCTATGGAAGCCGTTTGTTAGTGTACCATTAAGACTAAAAGTTGGGCCTAGGATGTTACTAGAATATGTATTCCTAGTTTTTGTTATAATTCTTTACTAATAAATTTTTAATTTTTGAACTATTTCCAGGTACGAAATCGGAGTATGATGTAGTAACAGACGACGACGTTTCATTTCTATCAACTGAGACTGAGATTCAACAAGACGTAACAATTCTAGACAAGGTTTACTTTGGAAAAACCCAACAAGGGAAAGACCCCACTGCCCACTCCATTGTCGCACCCTCCATTGTCGCACCTTCAAATGAAATTGCCGTTCCTAAGAAAGGTTTAAGCCATTACAACGAAAACGTTGTTGATGTGATTAATAGAAGCTGGGCATTTCATGAACAGGAAGGTTCATCATGTAAATTGCCCGTGTTACCGGCACACGATACACACCATCAAAAGCATCTGCAGCCTTCTGGTTCAAAAAGAAGGATAGATGCTCCAAGTTCAAATCATAGCAAAACAAAGGTTAGGATTCGCGAGAGAAATGACGCAGACGAAAGTATAAAAGAAATGTTCAACGGTTGGAAAGTGGGACTGAAGTATTAAAAACTTGATTGATCAAGAGACGTATCATTAATTAGTGTAATTAGTATAACTGCACGATGCGTTTAATACAGAGCCTTGTAAGGAAATCACCAAATACATTTCATAGTTATATCTCGTTACATTTGTAATTTTAACATAAAGAAATGATTGGAATTGATTATAACCGGGAAAAATATTTGAGAAAATGTGATAGAAAAGGCCAAATTTTGCCTTAGGAGAAAAAATTTTTGTATTCTGTAACGCATTTTTTTGTCAAATAAATTGCACCATCATTTTTCGGAGTATTTTCTGTTTTTATTTTCTTTACTCTCTTTTACTTGCGGTACTTCTAAATCATGCAGTTATCCAATCACCCCAGTAATAGGGAGACGATATACAACAACTTGCAGTTTTATTTGTATTAACGGCTATTATAATGCCTGCCTGAATTGTATACTTTTTATACTCAAATTTCTCTGCGCCTTTTAATCAAACTTGTATTTCCAGCTGTTGTTATCTAACAATTCTCGTCTTCGAGCAGAGGTTTATGTCAACTTAAAAATTTAGCAATTGATCAAGTTTTAGTGATGTTTTGAATATCTTGGTGGAGAAAAATCTATTACATTAAAGATAACTTTGTAATACCACTCCCGATGAGTTCATCTCAAAACATTCATACCATTTTACTGAACAAACACACTTTCGTCACCTTACATAGTGGCTTAGTTATTCGTCAGAGTCCTGTCGGATTTTAGTCAATTTTAACGTCATTATGTTGCTCGGAGTGCGCTTTTTAAATAAGGGGATTGGATTATCTCGGTTTTAAACCATTATACCGCCGTATACGATTCCAGTGAATTATTATTTGATAGGGAAACCAATTCAATATCAGGACTTCTAATTTTAGCGAAGTAGTGGATTATATACGAGCGGGTTTCCTAATAAAATTTCGATCATTTTACCGACGAGCCACGTGCGCGCCGAAAATATTTTGATGTTTCCTGTTTTACGCTTGAGCTGTTATTTAAAATGGCGGACTAACCGAATCAAATTTGCATAAAAGTAGCTTACTCATTTATATATTTGGGCACTTTTATAATGCATATCGGACCAAAATATTATTGTTATTTGAGTCATAAGTTGTTAAGCCACAGACGCCGAAGACATATCGATAATTTTATCATGTTATCCCACCACCAGCTGTATTTGATGATGCTGCAAAAATGACAGCTTTTGCTTTAAAGAATAGACGAATAATACATCGATTCTATATCAGACTACTTTCGTACTTATTTAATATAGTTTTTATGGCTTCAGTTGAAATATATTGTCGTGTTGTCTGCATATTGCTGGACTGTAGAGAATCTTTATTTTGTTAGCCTGTTGATTTCCAAACAAGATACTCGTTTTAGAAAAGCCATCCCAGCGAGTGAACAACGACCTTCCTTAACATTGCTTTTTTAGCATTGGGGAATTTTAAATCTCATTATTATTCCAATTTGTGTGCTTGCTATATCTTGCTATATGTGATGCTTGATACAATCTCCTAAATACAATTTTGCGCTATGGTTTATGTAAGACAACACGGGTCAAATAATGTTAGTGGTGTTCTAGCATTCTTTGTCGTTGGTCAACTATTTCCACAAACAAGACAATGCACCTACCAGAATCCGTAGTAGCCGTAGATGGTGCTCCGGTTTCTCCAAAAAGAACAACACCAAAGCAATGAAAATGGAAACTTTGCCATTCTTCATCGTAAAAATAAGCGATAAACTAACAAGTTGACGACATATTTTGTCGCTGAATGTGTCCACTTGTAGCTATCGCGAAGTTTATCACGGTGGACCATTCTTGCGATACCTTTAAACAGAATACTGCAATGTATTTTTATCTGAATTTTGTGGTCCCATAGCAGGGAGCTTGTATATCATTTTCAAAGTTACAAAATCCAAGTCATCTATCTCAATTGATGTTACGGACCAGAATTGGGTCTTGGAATTTTTTAAGTTCATTGAAGAGAAGTGTTTCAAACTGAAGAGACGATTTCGGAAGATAGGTGAGAAGTGTTTTGACAAAGAAGAGAAGTGTTTTGACGAAGAAGAGAAGTGTTTCGAACTGAAAAGACGATTTCGGAAGATAGAAGAGAAGTGTTTTGACGAAGAAGAGAAGTGTTTTTAACAAAAAGAGAAGTGAGCCATAGCTTTAGGTGTCCACCTAAGAACATTTTGTTATCGCGAAAAACATGTCGCGTTTTTTTGTCCTTTTAAAAAGTTCGGCTTGGAAATTATTCAGTTTCAAATTGATGTATTCAGGATGGATTTTAATTCGACGACATTGTTGAAATAAGGAAAGTCTGAGTTTAAGATGTAGCACAGGAATATATATATATATACCCGACAACACTCTACGATCTACGTTCACGAGACCGCCACTCCTGTTGCATTTACATTTTTTGTAGATTGGTTGGAAAAAAACGTTTGAACCAGGTGAACGACTTGCCCTGTATGGCATCGATGATCCCAGATTTCTTAATCTTAATATTTTTTTTATTTTATTTTATTTTTTTTGCTAAACTTCTGCAGCAAGGTTGTTCCTGATTTACCTTGTCTATTTTTAATAGATCATTTCATAAAAAATTCAAAAGACCAAGAAAGATCATCGACATTCTTTATCTGCATATTCTTTAACTTCAATTCGAATGTTTTGATTTTTACACATTCGATTGATACTTTTTGTTATATCCAACATGGCGACCGATGAAGGACGAAAGAAAAATTTGTTGTTATGTATCGGCATATTATTCTTCCAATCTAATGCTGTTTATATGTCTTTATCGAAATGCAGACCAGCATGGACGTATCTTCATCATTCGAAGAAGTGTATTTTGTTCAATAACAAGTCTTTATTCTACAATCAGTCGCTTTCTGAATGTGTATTTTTAGACCATGGATTAGCTCGGTTAGCAACTCTTCACCAACTTCATACGACCGATAAAGCTTTAATACCGAATATTGTTCAAATCGCAAACCTGGAGCTCTGGACAAGAGACAGTTCACCAAATTGCACTTACCTTGTCGTGGAAAACCAAAAACTTCATAACGAGACTTTTACTGACTGCGGAAAACAGTTACCGTTTTTATGTGAAACCTTCTCACTTAAAAGTGAATTGGGATTAGAGAACAAGTTTATAAAAGATTTTCAACTGAGTGCATCTTCCTATTACACTTCAGCAAGCTCTTTTGGATTGCTGGTTCACCAGGCCAAATTTGCACGTCTTAATGCAATATTTCGTAAAGGACTATTCTATGGGAAGGGTTGGTGTTCGAATTCAACAAAGGATGAGTTTTTTGAAATAAAATTTAACGGTACAGTTGTATTAGCAGGTATGAGACTGCAAGAAGGATTGATAGACGCATGTAGCATTTGGATCTCGCAATACAATATACAATACTATAGGTATAATAAATGGCAGTACCTTGTTGAAAATAACGACAAGACGTTTTATTTTAACGCTACTGACGCCAACACGACGTGGTTACAACAATCAGTGACGACGGAAAAAATTCGCATTATACCTCTTTCGTCGTCCAGTGATTGCGTCCATTTTCCACAAGTGTTTTGTCTTAGATTGGAATTGTATGGGAAATATTTTACTCAATATTATGATTTGCCAGATTTCGTAGAGCAAGTAAGTTTTTGTAAATGTTTATACTTTGTAATACTTTCTTTCAGAACAAGCTAAATAAATTTAAATGAAGATTGTGCGAAAGGGATATAAATATTAACAACTTTCATTTACATGTTTGGACTGAAAAATAAATCTTTAAAAATTCTTCTTTTTATTATTTTGTTAAAAACTACCACGGAGCCGCATAATGGCCAGTTCTATGTTCATTCTAAGAGATGCAGAAGTATATGACGATTAAACAAGTAGGTAAACAATCCGAATTTCCTTTGAATAACTAAAAAATCAACTTCTCCTCACAAAAACTTATTCTAAAGGATTACTCATTTTATATTTAACTATTTTTTTACAGGATGTTGAACCTGGAAATATTGACGGATCGATCAGTCCACACCTTCTTTTACCATTGTTATTACCAACATTTGGAAGTAACTGTGGAGATAATGCACAGGCGGGTTACTTTACATTTCGTATACAAAATTTAAAGCACGTTAACCAATCAGTTGGCATTGTCATGCAGAAAAATGATGTTATTATGCAAAACGCGTGTTTGTACTATTTGAATACTACAACAGAAGAACTTCCACCTGGGCGCTATTGCATCTACGGATTTACAAGCTGTCCAGTTAATTTTGTCAATGCTAACCTAACAGTCAATGAATCGGTGTTTAGATGGTATGAAAGTGATGAAGAATTTTACTCAGGTAAACAAGTTCATCTCTGAATATTTTATGCCTTGTTTGCCCAACTTTTCTCCTCCAAAAATGTTTTTGATACTGGGAAGGCGTTTATTTTTAAAAAGAAAAAAGTGTCCCGGAAACAAAGTTGCTCGTTGAGGTAGATGTATATCTACGAAATTTAAGTTGTGAAAATTATGAGCATTAATTTATGAGTGCAAAATGGAGATATCGGGGCTGAACTCACAAAATCCACTGGTGTTATAAAGTTATGTCTCAGTGGGTAGCTTAGTGATTTGAAGACTTAAGTCAGTTGTGTATACTAAGCCTTATGTTACCCACACAGTAAAAAATGATTATTTTTAATTTAGAGCGGTCATTCACAATGGATAACGTCACAGCTGAAGGTACCATTATGTTTTGTTGTCGCAACGATACCGTGAGTCATTCTCACTCAACAAGTTATGAATTTCCACTCATGGAACCCTTTTATTTATTCCCTTCAACAAATACATGCGCTGTGTTTGCTAACACTTCAGTTGAATTGACATATATCGAATACAAACTTAGCAATGAGAGTATTCCTAGTGTAGACGGAGCTTTACAACCTTACATGTCTATAATACAAACCGACGCGCTTGTTGAAATGAAACAATTTCTTTGTTACTATACACCAGAAAACAATGCAGACCAGATCGTAAGTTCTCTAAAAAATTCCGGCCGATTTTCTGCAAATGTTTACATCGAATTTCGTGTGAACGTTACAAACAAAGGAAGAATTATAACCAACGGGTTGGATGCACAAAACAAAATTACGGTTAGCGTAAATAGCGGGAATGGGTATAGCGAATCATGGGATTTGTTTTTATCGAACGGTTCGACACTTGTTACGTTATTAAGTCCTGAAGGTGGAGACGCAGTTGTTTCCATAAGTATGAACACTACAAAGGAGAACAGGTTGTTAGACCTACATATAACTGTAACCTTTGTCAGTTGCTACCACGCTTTACTGCTCTCAAACGCAGAAGTTAAAAATACCACCTTTGTGAATGCTTCCCTTCTACAAAATGACATTCAGCTTCAAACTGTATATTTTGACTCAGTCTTTGATGTCGTTGAAGAATTGAGTGGAGAGTTAATACTAGAAGAATCAAATCCAAACCGCTTGCAGAACATCATTGCGTTTGAACCGCAAACCAGTTTAAACACGATTTTATCTGTTGCCAAAGCGTATAATATACCAACAACTATATTTTCCGCAACTGCATCTACCATTTTGTGTGCCGCCAATCAAGTGAAATACATCACAATACCGCCAGAAAATAATTTCTATTCTGTTCTAGCTTCAATCGAACCAATGAATGGTGTTGTTGTTTATAGAATGCCAGACGTTCTTAGTTTTTTCGAATTCTATTCACTATACACCACTGACACGCAGTTATTAAAAGACATTGTTCTAAAGAACAATATAAATGCAAAAAATGAAGTCGAAATTTTAAAGAATTTCCCAAACAGCACTGTCTTCCTATTCTTGGATTCATTACGATCCAGTGAAGTTTTGAGTGCAGCTGTCGAACTTGGTCTTTCTTCGCAGCATATTTGGTACTCATTCTCGCCCAATTACGTCATCAGCAATGCATACATGACACCCGCTTGTCAATCCGTCACTCCGATGTGCCACGAAGCTTTTAAAAATTTAAGAAACGTGTTTCATGCTAACACAGTATGTAGTTTTTCATTGAAAGTTGAAAATGCTTTATCGCAAGGTATTTCGAATCTCACCCAGTTGATAACAAAGGATCTTATGGAGATTGTAAAAGACGATATAGTGGAGATAATGCTCCAATTTGTGAGCCAAACTCGTAAAAATAATTCCGATCTCTCAGCATTAAAATATTTGAAATATTTAGGATCACTTTTCTGCTTGCCCTCGGGATCTGGGTTGAGTTTCCACGATAATCCAATTAAACAAAACAATATTATTTACGAGATAATGTGCCAACCTGGTTGGAATGGCACCAAATGCGACATACCCGTGTGTTCACTGGCTTCATGTAACACTACTCATGGTACCTGCATTGCGCCTGAAGTTTGCCAATGTGACCATGGTTGGTTTGGTCGCAGTTGCGTTGGAGATTGCCGACAGTCGTGTTTTCATGGAATTTGCAACGATGGAAAATTTGGGGACGGAAAATGTAAATCTTGTGATTGGTTATATCTTGGTGACCAATGCAACGACAATTCTATTATTTATGGCTTTATCGCAGCCGGTATCGGAACAAGCGTCGTTGCCGTATTTTTAGCTGCTTACGTTGTGCGTGTTCTTCAAACACAAGAACAAAGTGCTGAGGCGGAGATTGAGGCGAATGAATCTGATCGCACAATGAGCTGGGATGACCTGGAGTATGTTGAAGATGTGGATTTTTCGCTGAAGGTAACACGAAACCAAATACGAAAAAAACTCCGATACACGGCATATAAAAAGGCGACGACATTTTCTGGTCGTGACGTGTTTATTAAGTGTTTCAATCGGCCATACTTCCAAATTTCGTTGGGATTAAAAACAGAACTGAATCAATTATGCAGCTTGAACCATAACAACGTCGAATGCTTGGTCGGTTTGATTGTTAGCAACCCGACGTTGGGAATCGTCACAGAGATGGCAAGAATGGGAAGCTTATATGACGTGTTACACGAGAAACATATTCCAGTGGCTTGGGACGTGAAATATTCTATGATGCAAGATATATGTCGAGGAATGTCGTACCTTCATGACGTTGTAAAGATGGAACACGGACGATTGAAATCAACTAACTGTCTGATACATCAAGGTGAGAGATAATATTTTTTAGTTTTCAGTTTTAAGGCGAAAATCCTTAACAATTTTCCTCTCGCTTGACCATCATCTTCCTTGCATAAAGACGTTGTTTTTCATACGAACTCTAGGAATTTTATTTTATTTTTAGGTTGGCTGGTCAAAATAACTGACATTGGATTAAAAAAGTTGAGAGCTGACAACAAAGATAAAAGAAAAGTCAATGTATCTGACACGGTGGACCCAAAACGAGAGAAGCCAGTGTCGAGGCGACGGCGAAGAAAAAGTCAGTTAGATGAAAACGAAGAAGATGGAGATCCGAGCGACTATCACAGTAAGTTTTGTCACTCCCCGTCTTAAAAATTCTTGTTTTTAAATCCTTCTTAGATTTTGATTCATCGATAAAATGCGTAACCTCCTTCAAAAGAGTTCTTGTGTGTCTGACATTGAGACTCCTGGAGACATCGATACCCATGGAGTAATGATGCGGCTTTTACATTAAGGAAAAAAAACCTGGTAAAATTTGGGGCTTTTTCTGTTTTTTAGTTTTAAAGCTAAGAGTTTAAAATATACAACATGACAGAGATTCATGTAGTGTTGTTTTACAAAACATTATTTTTCCTCCCTTTTTGCGTATGTTAGGTCTGTTATGGACAGCACCCGAGCATATTAGTAGTGGCGCTAAAAGTTTGGATCGAATTGGTCGTTGCACTAAAAAATCCGATATTTACAGTTTCGGTATAATCGTGGCGGAAATTATTTCCAGACGGCCTCCGTTCAGCGAGACCACGGTGATGACTATACCGCATATTGTGCAAGCGATTGGACATTTGAAAGAACCAATCATTAATCTAGGACAGATAAACATGAGTACAAATGCTTCAACTGCTATTCAAAACCTGGAAAATATGCAAAGTAGGTATATGTTTTTTTGTCAATTTTTTCAGGTTCTCCTCATGAGAACACAGTGAGTCAGGTACCCAGTCCAAATTTAATTCCCTGAAGAAGATTCATAACGTAAATATCTTTTATATATTTGCGGTTGGTTTGTTAAAATACGGTATTGTTCATTTTTACCTTCGTTCCCAGGGTATTTTCTCCTTTCGATAAGTCTTCTATCAAATGGCAAAAATCCCCGGGAATAAGAGTATGACTACGTTGTCTGTTCTAGACTGTCTGCTGCGCCCTATCGTTGAAGAGAGTCTTTATCCAGCTGATGAAACGGAGAAAACAATTCTTCGGACACTGATGGAAAATTGTTGGGCTGAAGAACCAAACGAACGGCCGCCCTTTAATTACTTGATGGAAATATTAGATCTCATTACTCCGCTGAAAGGATCTCAAACGTCAAAGAGGGCTGTTTTGCTCGAACGAGAAACTGAAAGTTTGGAACAATACATTGGCCACGACAGTTTACAAATTTTAAAAGAAAAAGAAAAATATGCTGATTTGCTGTCACGTGTTTTTCCACCAATCATTGCCGAACAAATTAACCAATGCGGTTTCATCAAAGCAGAGTCACATGACAACGTTACTGTGATGGTATCACGTGTTTTTAATTTTGATTGTCTTTTGGCTGAATGCAATCCTGCGCAGGTTGTTGCTGTGGTCGATTATTTATGGAGAGCGATGGAGGTGATCATCAAAAATCGTAAGCTGAATATTATGGAGATAAACATAAGAGGAGACGTTCAGGTCTTGGGTATGTATATATTTTTTCCATATTCATTTCTAATATTTTCATTGACATTCTCCAGTACTATCTAGCACTATTATTTTGCATACTGATAAAAAATCTGAAATTGAAGTCATAGTTACATAATTTTCAATATTTCAAAAGAATTCTCAAATATAAACAGAAAGGCAAGTGTTCTAAGGGGACTGGGAACTAATATATTGATCAAGATGTTGTAAGTTTATAAGGGCTGAAGCATTTAGGGCATTCAGCAATATGATTTAGTTTTATGTTGGCCAAAATTGCGTCACAGTGCCTCAATCAGCAATTTTTTAAACTATAACAGAATAACACTTCAACAATTTTCTTGTTGTTCTAAAACATTCGCGCTTCAGTTATTTTCAGCTCTCCATCTGATTGCTTATCCTTTGTGTACTACTATCGAGAACAATAAAAGAAGGAGTGCGATATAATACATCCTTTGTTTGATAACATTTTTATTTAATTAATTTTAACTCTCCATCTGATTGACTTGCATGTAATTTTATAAAGGAACTATATATATAAACGAAATATAATGCCGGAGAAACTGTCGAATATCTCGAGCAGATATTCGATATCGGATATCTGCTGAGATATTCGACTCTCGGCTAACGACTGCACGAATATCCACAAATATCCTGTCAGACGCTCCCGCCTGAGGTGCATGATAATGACATTTATTGGTGCTTTATATACAGTTAAATTTATATTTCATGTTGCCTGTTGGGTTATTTGGAAGTCTACAGCAAAAACAGGGGGTTACTCTATTTCTTGAAACAATATTAATTCTTTAACTGAAGACGGAACTCCCTATTTAATTCATAATTGTAGATTTATGCGTTAAGCTGAATTTCCACTACACGGTATCGACGGAAAACGAAAAAGGTACAGTACAAGGATGCGCAGTAGATATTTTGACCAATCAAAGTGATACGCACTTTTCCACGTTTAAAAATTGTACTGAACCCAACCACGCGCTGTTTGTATTTACCATGAACTCCAAAATTAGACGTACATTGTTTTGGCTTCAGACGGTTTCCAAGTTACCCGAGAGCCAACACGGAGAACATGAAAATAAATCAATAATTCCACAATCTCTTCCAAATTTGATTAATTGAGGAAGTGATAGAGAAGTGGGGCACTCATATTTAAGTTAGGGTTGTTTAAAAAATTTATATATGTTCTGTTCTGTTCTGTTCTGTTCTGTTCTGTTCTGTTCTGTTCTGTTCTGTTCTGTTCTGTTCTGTTCTGTTCTGTTCTGTTCTGTTCTGTTCTGTTCTGTTCTGTTCTGTTCTGTTCCCTTTTTTTCTTCTTAAAAGGCAACATTAGACTTCTCCTTAACCTCATCTTTAGGGCTCATTTTCTCTTTCTTTCGTCGTCCGAGATTATCAAAGAGAAAAAGAGCCTTGGGGACGAGGTTAAGGTTCTTATGGTTATATTCTTTCTATTACAGCTACCATATTTGTTTTAATCGCGCCAAAACACATTTTAATTTTCCGCGCTTTCCGTGAAAAGTAGAAATTGAATTTCTATTTTCACATTTCTTTTTTCGCTTTTCAGATCCGTGAAAATTCAGCTTTATATCTAAATGTGCTTCAGGCTTCCTTAAAGAGAACTAGAATATCCGATTTAAATTAATAGCCTTGTGGTGGAGCATTCGCTTCCATTGCGGGAGGTCTTAAGTTTAAATCCTGAACAAGACATGCCAGAGACTTTAACAGTGTAAATCTATCCTTTCTACTTAACGTTCAGTATTCTGTTTACTGCCAGAATAAAGCAAATAAAACGCGGAATTCCTGGTTTTAAATGATATTTTTGTTTTACAACTATATACACGTGTTCTCTTGATTGTTTCGTAAAAGCTACAGAAAAGAACGAAAAGCATGGGCAAAAAGAGGGAACTGGGACAGACTAAAAAAGCAGTGAATGACGCAACATTCAGCATCAGAATAGGATTGATATCTTAGGCGGTTGTCTAGTTGGGCGATTGCTGTGCTTGCCCTACTTTCGTAGCTTTAATGGGAGCTTTAAATGCACTGTGATCCTCTTCGCGGGACCCTCGTTAATAGCAGTACCAATAGGAACTGAATAGGCTATCCGGGGGTAAGCAATCTCAATAATAATAACAATAATAAATTGGCATATGAGAAAAGTGAGACCCGATACCCTATGTGATACCCGAGACCCGAGACCCGAGACCCAATACTCTGATACCGATACCCGAGACCCGATACCCTGATTTTTTTTCGGCGATGTTTTATTTTAATAAAAATTCTAATTTTTTCTCATTATTTTCTTGTTTTTTCAACCTAACATATCAGAGATGATATGTTGGTTTATTCGAAGCAAGACGTACGTTCATCAAAGTATTTGGCGATACACATTATGTGAAAAATGATAAAAACAAAAAACAACCATTCACAGTGTTGGAATGAACAAAAAAAAAACATTTTAACTTGTTGTGAAATTTGCTTTCGGTTTAAAAGTTTCGAAATATGTGCGCATACTGTCTGCATTGCATGCAAAGTTGAATGTGGTCGAACTTTTTTTGAAGCAATGTGAAAAAAAGAGACCTAATATCAGAAACTATCTACACTACCGTTATCGCAGCCTACTATTGTTTCAACGACTTCACAGACACATACTTCATATTCAACGCAACCAATATATTATCTGCATACAAGCATCTTCAATACTACCATCAACGCAACTTATTCCACCTTAAACAACCAGTTAATAAACCAGCACCACCTGTACCAACAGATAATGATTATGTCTTGTTCCTTCCCAACTTGCTATGGTTGTGGAGGAAATTTTGGACAATATACAAAATTTAATCGTGGTTTCGAAAACCAAAAGGAGTTATGTCGACCCTACAACGAAAAAACAAACATACTCTAATGAATTTAAAAAGTCTACTATCACTTCAATCATTCATGTTTGAGCAGACAAAATAATTTTTTTTATGCTAGTTTCATTGTAGTTTCTGGCGATATAAAACTATTGTTGCAACATATTCGCATATTACGTGCAACAAATATTTCCATATAACGAAGAAATATATATATCAAAATGTGTTTTTATTATCGTTCATATTAAAAAATAATAATAATAATAATAAAAAAATTTCAGGGTATCGGGTCTCGGGTATCGGTATCAGGGTATTGGGTCTCGGGTATCGGGTATCACATAGGGTATCGGGTCTCACTTTTCTCATATGCCTAATAAATTAGCCAGTTCTTTTATCATTAATTTTAATCTCATACCTTTTTAATTACATACATCATTTATATAGATCATTTTACACAAGTTATAGCTTCTTCCTGAGAATACTTAGCACTGTTTTTTCTAGTTTTCACCCAAAATAATTTTAGGATCTCTCTTCTGACGTCACTCAGCCTCCAGTAGTAAACAATGGGATTGATAAAAGTGTTACATACTGACAAAAGATGCACTCCTTCGTAGATGAATGTTCTTTCAAAAACAGTCACACCGTAAAAGTACCGCCATATTGTTATAAATGCAATGGGGACATAGCTGATGGAGAACGCTAAAATAATCAACGAGCTTGTTTTGACAGCTTTGTTTCTTCTATTAAGTTCATTTTTCCTTTCAAATTGTTTTCTTATTGAGTGCATTCTTTTTTCGGTATGTTTGACCAGGATAAACAATCTTGAGTAGCAGTATATAATGAATACGTATGTGAGAAAAATAAAACAACCGAGGAAGGCCTGATAAATTATCCATAAACCTTCGATGACCCATGCTCCTACACACCAAACGCTCGCAATAAACCACGAAACTGCAATAATTTGGGATATACTCTTCAACGTCACATGTGATTGGTGGAAAAATGGGTACACGATGGCTGTGTATTGTTCAATTGTTATGGACAGAATTGAAATAAAAGACATGGACGCTAAGCAGTAACCTGCTATGGAAGTACACGTTCTCAAAGAGCAATATGTAATATTTTGATATCTTGCGGTAAGTACGACCGCATATGACGGCATGATCACACATGCTGAAATTAAATCGACGACACATAAAAAAACTAACAAGAAATTTGAGAGTCGATGCAAACGTCGATTTCTTCTGATTGTAGTTAGAAACATCATGTTGAAATTGATAGCCAATAAGCTTATGACAATGTAAAATGAACCAATCACTAGATAGTACAAACGCGCCGATGAAGTGTAGCTTATTTTCTCATGTCCGTAACAGAATCGCCATTTCATTGCGTCAGAAGTTACTGATAAATTCGGATAAACCATTTTTGGCATTGACGCTTTTTTGTTTGTGGCATTACTTCTTTGATCGATAATTGGGATAGTGAATTCTATTTTTAAGCATCAGCATTTTCCTTTTTTTTACCCGAAACCTCTGCGCATTAAATAAATAAATAAAAAAATAAACTAGAATCAATTTTCCACACTCTCGCCTCTTCAAAATAAAGTCGTTTTTTTTTCTTTACTTTTTCATTCAATTCTGATACTTGTTGTAAAAAAAGAAATTCTTATTTACAGTTCTTCTGTTACCATGGAAATATTTTTCAGTTAAACAACAACACGAAAACCCATTACCCTGTGCTGCAAACAACGTCAGCTATTTATCAAAGATATATATAGCAAAAACAGTGAGCAAATATTCTTGCTTTTTATCTTTTTTCATCTGTTAAACCAGCAAACAAACAAACAAGCAAACAAAAATAACTTTTAGGGCGATATACTTCCAAAACGAGAGATTGCTATCATATTTCGTTAGTGTAGATCACGACCCAGCAGTTAACAAAATAAAATATGCCTTATTATATTCACACATATATATTTGTTGTTTTCGAGTTTTAAAATCAAACTTTTGCTAGGTAACTAGTATTTTGTTCTAAGGTACCCATCTGTAGCTATGCGCTAGGTAGATATATAGTTGCAACCTCGTCCCTAGGACTTGTTAGGCTTTTATCAGAGTGTGGGATTTAATAAAATTGATTTGTTTACAGTAGATTTTCTGCACATACTCGTCTTTTGCACTTTGTGTTTAATTGTAATAGGGTGTTATGTTGATTTTTCTTTGAATTTCTTACCCCTAAATTATTTTATAATGACCCCTCCCTCCCCTCCTCAGAGTTTCATACTCCTCTTTAATTTAGAAGAATCTTCCCAAAAATCCTCGAATTTTCTCATTTTTCATTTACAAAACTATACGGTTTGTCCAATTTGTCGAATGTTTTTATTGCTAAAATTTGCAACAATAATTTTTTCTTCACTCATGGCGTATTGATCTTCTCAGATCTTCTCAATTTCTTTGAAAGAATATGAAAATATCCTCAAATGTCCTCCATTTTCTTATGAAAACTGGCAACCCTGTTTAGGCTTTTCTGTTCTTGCAAAGAATAGTCAACTTTTGAGACAAGACAGAACTCTTTTTAAGAACGAAAATTGAGAACAAATATGAAGTAAAAGAAAATTATTTAAAAGAAATGCAAGACGTTGTTGTCATCCTGACGTTGTTGTCATCCTTCTCTCGCTGTTTTCGTCAATGTATGCTAGAAGGAACTTGTCAAGTTCGACCCCAGCACCTTTTACCGTAACGACGATTTCGCTAAAACTATCAAAAAGCGTAGCGCCATTAAAAGGCAAATAGTCCTGGAAACGAGGTTTGAAACTTGTTCTTTTCATTCTCCATCTGTACTACTCACTTGTCAAAACATATTGATGCAAGTATGCTAGCAACAGTTTCACAGCTCACTCTCCATCCCCCTTGATTTTTAAGATACTTTTGCGGTCATTTTATTATGAGTCTCCCCCCTTATGTTACGAAAATTTAGAAAAAAACACTAGTAGAATACACACAAGATCTCACAACAATTTGTGCTGTTTGAAATGTGTATCATCCACCTTAAGCAAAAATAATAATTATTTTACTCTTTTTGTTTAGCTTCGGGCGTTTCAGTGCGAAACATTGACAGGCACGCTTATGAAATAGCGACACTAGCCACTCGTTTAATCGCTGCGACCAAATCCTTTCAATTGCCACAGTCACCATCCGTGAAAGTCTTACTGCGAATTGGTGTTTTTACCGGACCGGTAGTCAGCGGTACGGTATTTTCATCCGGTGCTCCGAATTACATGATAATAGGCGATGCTATAAACTATGCAAACATAATGGAAAAAGAAAGTTTGCCAAATTTTGTTCACGCTTCGAAGAAGACTGCGATGCTGCTGAGTCATAGCGATTTTGATATAATGGGCCGCACATCATTCAAGTTGAAAGTGGACAATCAATATCATAAAACGTATTGGTTGTACGAAAAATGAATTAGCACCATACACCAAACACATATTTGACTGGTAAACCTGAACGAAGCACAAGAAATTGAACGTGTGGGGATTTTTATTTCAGTTGTGACATGGGACTCCGCGTGATGTGTAAATAGACGTTTGGTTTTTGTTAATAATCTAATATATGACCTTTCAGAATTTAAAAAATTGTTAAAAATAACTGTATATATAATTTTCATATGAGAATTTTTTTTGATTTTATCTATAGTTACACAACAAAGCGATAATATGACATACACGTTCGTTTAAAAGTCAACTTTTAAGATAACACAGTTAAACCAAAAAAGCCTTTGCCGTTTGTTATATATATTTTTTTATTAATTTGGGTGCGAATTTCTGTCTCGAACACGAGTATGGTTATTGGTTCATTGATAAAAAATTGTTTTTTTTTTACAAAATTAAAAATTACTTATGTTCTGCCAAAGGTTTTGTTAACTTCATTTACTGATTAAATGGTGTAAAATAATTAGCTCGTGTAAACAAGACCATAAGTTTAGTTAAAATGTTGGTTGTATATTAAAAATTATATTTATTTAAACATGTACTTCGAAGTTCCTGAATGTTTGAAAATATATATTGTACCTAATTTTTAAAAAGAATTATATTTTACTTTCAACATTACTATTATTCAACGAGAATGAAACCTGTGATATAATTAATTATCGTGAATGCTTAAATGTTTTGGTTCATTCGAGATGAACTATATCGTTTATGTGTGTTATGTCCGACGCGATTGCAGATCAGAGCCGACGACGCGCCTTTCGAAGTGGAGGGGCGATAAAATGGCCCCTTTACATAGCTGGGGCACCGAAGCAAAGTCTGGATTTCCTAAAATGGCTTTGAATTGTTTAATCGCCGGCCCTGGAGATGCGGATAATAAGTAAGTAAGTAAGTAACGGGAAGTTTTAACGTCCTTGGGGATTCCATCCTAACGGTTGGCTCTTCCTCCCCTCCGACTGTAACTATGTTACAATACCGCCAGAGATACGTATATCATTGCTCTAACTTGCTTGCCTGCCACACAAGCCGGTTAGCGGTCAGTGGATGGCACCAAATGGGCTGACGACACTGCATTTAAAGTGCGCCGGAGTGGGGACTCGAACCTGAAACCTTATGATTACAAGTTGAATGCGCTACCACTACACCATCTCCGCTTACTAATAAAAATTAATTTATCAAAAAAAGGGCAATATTTTGCTATAGATAGTCTTAAATTCCCAATACTGAATTCCATGCTTGCAAACAGCTTTCGACGATGATAGAAAGCCTTTTGAATCGGTTTTACATGGCAGTAAAACGCTTTATCATAAGAAACAATTTAAAGCACTATAGAACTCAAATTTTTACACTCACTTTATTTGAAATTCTGTCACTGCTGACTTTTATTTAAAAATATCTGACTGAAAGAAATAACTGTTGCTTTCTACAGGATAGAAGCTAGCTATACCAGATAGCGCCGCTATATACACGTTGTTAAAAGTTAGGTTAATCTAGATTTTGATGGAATTGTTTCAGCATTGTTACGAGTCAAAACAGACGTCCCAATCACCCAAAGAGATCCAATCACCCGCGAAGATAAATTAAGAGAAATCATGAAAACCTGTTGGCTTTAACACACAATCCAATCTTATAAAATGACAAAAACATGCCCATGAAAATGCTGAAGTTTTAACAGGCTAAAATCCTTGCTCTTTAAAAACAACACCGATCCGAATTTTGCCAATCCAGGAAAAAATAAATTCTCTTGCAGTAGACAGTTCTAAATTTTATGGCTTTGAAACTTTTGCTTTATAAAATTCACACATAAATTTTATATCGGTCCTGACTTTGTTAAAAGGATCTCTGCTCATTATTTATGATCGAGTTGCAATAATTTCAGTATGAGTTTCTTTTCTTGTCTGCTTTTCTTTGATCACGGTGGTCTGTTGTTTATATTTTGCACTCAAGTATTCATTGTCATGGACACAAAACCAAAATATTACGTCACACGGAACTTCGTCTGTTCCTTTCATTTTTTAAAGAAAGAATTAGTAGTATGTTACATTGCTTGGCTACTAGAGACTTTTGTTTCGACAAAAACATTATTATCATGTGCATACTCCCCCCCAACCTCGTCCCCAGGGCCTATGATATTTTAACGGGTCGGCTCTGTAGCTGTCCCGTCAGATATCATAGGCGTAGAAGAGTCCTGGGGACAAGGTTGTACTTCCCCTGCACACAGAATACTGTTTATGGAACCTAATTTGGAAGTCGATTATACGTATATATAACTAGAAAAACATCATTACAGCTGACAAAGTGTAGATAACCTATATCCAATTTATTGTTAAAAAAAAAAAAGAAATGGCTAAGGTGGTTTATTCAACGAACTGTTACTCATTTAAGAAAAACTGAAGTATTTAGGACATTCCTTTAGCCGTTCTAATGTTATAAACGATCTTTTCGCATCACTTTCCCGATGTCAGGAAAGATACAGGAAGCCCTGGGAACGAGGTTGTTGGGAAAGGGCCGAACTATTTAATACTAATCGCCTTTTTATATAAATAATTATAACATTTCTTTTACCGGAATATACCGCGCTTGGCATTATTCAAGGCAACGTTCCGGGTTTCTGGAGCGCCAGTATGACTGTCCATGACGAACTTAACGGACTGTATTTTAAATGTATTTTTCGTTTGTCCTAGGTACTAGGCACGCTGACGTGCCGGTGTAAAACAGTCTTGGAATGATGTTATGTTCACAAAATACATTTGTCTTTTTTTAACCAAAGAATTTTGGCTAGACGGCGTCAGTTATTAAGAGATAAATACTTGTGTTACTGTCCGTAAAAAAGTTAAAATGATTTTAACTTTCAGTTCGGTTATCAACCAATCGGAAATCGTAATTATACGACAGAACCGTTACGTTTTAAGTGGAAATTCACCTAAAAACATTGGTAAAGAAGGTTCTTTCTGTCTATTTAAGGCTATTTTAACCCTTCTTAGTTAAATTTTCCACCCAAAAACTGGCAAAGGGAGTATTACAGCGCCTTCCAAGACCTCCAGTTGCTTCGCCCAATTTTTTCGCTCCGTCAGGAGGCTGATCTGCGAAGAAAATTGGCTAGATCCGCCCATGCTTTTCATTTGGATTTTAGAAAAATATACAAATTAGAGTAATTAACCAATGTTTTCCTGTGTGGTCCTTAATTATACAATGTTGCTCTGTGTGATCTAGGCGTGGTTATGGTTGCTTGAGTTGTCCAGTCCTGTAGTCATTCTTTAAATTCTTCTACTTCAAGAAGTTCTGGTCTCGCAACAAGCGATACACCGCTACACAATGTCAGAAAAAGAATTTGAGAACTTGGATTCGTGTTATAGATGCACGAATATGCTCACTGTTTTCCTATGACGACGAAAGGTCCCACACAGTTAAATAGATTGTATAAACTACTCAAGCGTGCCAGAAAATTTAATAAACTTAGTAATAATTTATTTTATAAAGTTGAGATTATACACACAAAAATATTTTAAAGGGTTTTATTTACATTGCGATACGTTTTCTGAGTTTTCTTTACTGAATTTAAACACATCAAACATTGCTTCGTTAATCATCATGTTTATTGCGTTGCGACATTTTAGACCGTGCTGGCCAATGTCTATCTCAATTGCTAAATATAGCATATAATGCAGAGTATTTTTATTTAATCTTCGTCCCAATTATTCCATCTTGACTCACAAACATTCGAAAACCTGCTTCATACTGATGCAGTTATCACACACCACTTTACAACAATACACAAACTTGCAACGGCATTGCGAATTCACCTCAATTAACTTTCCTCGATAACCTCTACCACAACACAAGTTCTCACAACTATCTGGTTTTGAATTATCGAGGACACAACGTCGTCCAGTTGTAGCACACTGTTGGTCTGTATCTTCAAGATAGACAAGCTTGTCCACGTGTTCATCTTTAATCTGATAGGGTAATTTTGACATCTCACCCTTATTGAGTGACGCCTTTGGAGGACGATTGAAGTCATGCGGAAAAAGTTTGACGGCTTTTTTGTACCTTTCGAATATTCCAACAGCCGCTTCATTCAGTGGTATAATTCTTCTATAACAAAATTTTCTGGGGCAACCACCTGTGGCTCCAGTACATACGCAAGTTACTTCTTCACCAGTACCAAGCGCCTGAATAAAAATAAAATACAAGCATACCAACTTTGTTACCAGATTTTGTTACCAAACTTAAGTTCATCAGACCACGCATTCTCGACCCCAGAGTTCTTTAAGATAAACTTTCGAGTTTATCTCAAAGAGCTCTGGAGTCAAGAATGCAGACCACGGCCATTACGGAGTTTACTAAATCTCATATTTTTTTAGGCCTTCGTTTTGATAAAGCATTGAGTTTTACGATACTGATTAACGATCGTTAGTCATCCGGTAACAAGGCGAAGGATCTGACCCGCTTTTTTCGTAACCTTGGCACGTACGGTCGTAAACAAACTTTCGGCAAGTTGAGAATTACATTTTAGGTCAAAAAAACTGAATAAGTCCCAAAAATTAGCAATTACCTTTAGTCCAATTTGTATATTATGTTTACGAACTGCAATTTCTTCGGCTTGTCGCTCGTTTTTCGGAATAAGTCGGAAACCAAGATTGGTGAAAGTTTGAGCGAAGCGTTTGCCATTTTGCACAATTCCTTTGCACGGTATTATCTTATCGATATTTGATAAGTCAGTCGAATTAACGATACTTGATGGGAATGAAACTCTTCTGTTGTGTTGACATGAACAATCTGGAATTTGCCCCATTTTGCATCGTCGTGATACTGTGATAGCCAATGAGGCTGCCGATAGAGCATAAACAAGCGCGGATTGTATTGTGTCTAAAATTATACAAAATAATACAGAATATAGAAATAATAAATAAATAGAATTATAAAAGAAGTTGAAATTATACAAAATACTTTGGTAAAAAAAAATAAATTCATCGCTGAACAACTTAAAAGTTTTGCCCGTCCTCCAAAAAACTGATCAGTGGAAAAAGTGACCTTTTTGCTCAACCTCGCCCCCAAGAGTTTTGCCTTTTTGACATCGAGTCCGGCGGCAAAGCCGTCAAGTAAGCGCTAGCGGCTTTGACATTAGGCAAAAAACCCTGGGGAAGATGATGCTTTTTACCATATATCCATTCGTTTGTCTTGTATGTGCGTTTCTGAATGCTATGTTAGTCTCAAGAATTATTCGTGGATGCAAGGAAGAACTTAGAGAAATGTTAAAAAAGAACAAAAATGTACATTTATATTTTTAGAACAAGAAAGGAAGCGCTGCGAATTGTTAAATACTCGATTCCCTTCCAAATTTTAATGAAAGCTTATGCCGCCCGAGTAACAGTTAGCCATGAGCCATTAGAGCTATTTTTTACATAACAATGTCAAAATGTCTAGTTACGTGTTGGCAACACACAGTATAAATCTTCACCTCTCCCTGAGCGCTTAGAATTCCTTTAGTGGTTAGATTTGGACATGAAGATTTTGCAACAAATAAAAGCATTTGTTACTGAGAATTACGACGAAAACATAACACGTGTTTTTGTTTAGTTAAGCGGGTGCTTATTTGGTTACTGGGCGCTCATTTAAAACGTTTGATCAAAGTGTAGATGCTTATTCGGAATTAGGCGCTTAATTGGTCACTGAGCGCTTGGTTGAAATAAACATAATTTTTCGGTAGACTAAATCAACGTTTTTTCACTGTATCCAGAAATTAGATGGAAAGCAAAGCATTTTGAGATATGAGATTTTGCTGAGTAATGTTGACATACTTTTTTATTTTCAACATAGCAACGAATTTTTTTAATTTCATATAAGGGCAGTCGTCAAAACATTTAACTTCAATCTTTCTTATAAAAGAAATTCAATTTAAAAGGAGTCTAAACTGTCAATCAAACAACTCGTTTAAACTTCCGTTTAACAATATGGTGTTTCCATAGGTTCAGACATTAACAAACCCGCCGTATATGTTCACTGAACTTTATGCATGCCACAAACTTTGGCTAGTTCACCTTCACATAATTCTTTACATCGAAAAAGACAATAGCAGTTATTCCCCTATGTGACGCCCTAGTAAAAAGTGGCGTTGCATAAAAAAGGTTTTTCAAAACACTTACCCTTTTTCAGATCCTCATTAAATGTTGGCGCTTCTTTTATCACGTGACAATCCCACTTTTGTTTGTGCAAATGGTGTATGCACTCCTCCTTAGCGTCAATTACAGCCTCCTGTACAAATGTCATCCATGGAAAATGTGTTTTGCAGAAGCGAACTTGCTTTCCAGTGAAACCATAATCTTTTGTACACACTTGGTTGACCGCCCAAATTTCGTTATTGGAGTATTTCTGTAACGCCCTGAAAAGTAGAAATGGAGGTTAGCGGGATATGAAGCATAACGTCAGTATGTAACTTTGGATACGGTTTCATTTCCCGCATGATAATGATTGGTGAGAGATATCAGACTATGATTTAACTAGGCTGGAAACGCAGCTTTTGAGTGTGATTTGGGAGGGTGTTACAGACATTACAAAGTAATTTTTTTTGTACTACACTTAAACTTGTGTAAAATAGGAAGGGTACCAAAAATGAAATATATATGCAGTCAGTGTGCTAACTTTTGACACACTTCTGCACAACTCAATAATGTAATTTTCCACTTTTCGAAAAACGACGGGGCTCTATTTTTTTTCGTGAACAAAAGATAGTTTTTTTTCTGATTTTGTTGTTTTGTATTTTAAATTATTTTAAATTTAATTATCTACGATTATAATTTCCTGTATTTGTGGCTAGCCGTTATGGGTATTTTAGCACGACAAATTCCTGCGGTAAAAATCCGTCTCGCTCAATAGGGAATGACTAATTGCACATCCCTATTGGGGAATGACCAGTTGCACACCCCTATTGGGGAATGACCAGTTGCACACCCCTATTGGGGAATGACCAGTTGCACAGCCCTATAATACCAACTACTCTGATCAAGCAACCTCGTCACCAGGAGATATGACTAAGAGTGAGCAAGTTTTGATTAAAATATAAATATCTCTTATAACAAGTTTATTTATGGCGTTGGTGGAATAAACGGAAATGTCATTTCATTGTCACCTATAACTGTTTTTTATTTCCCTCCAATTTTCGTTCCTAGGGTTTTAAAGCCGCTAGCATTTACTTGAAGGCTAACAAGCTTCTTCGCCACCGGTATTATGTCAAAAAGGCAAGAATCCCTGGGGACGTTAGGTTGTTTGTTAGGTTGTTTTTGCCCTTACTTTTTCTAATGCCATATTGCATTTTGTGGTGAAAACTTCAAATATCTTAAACATTTGTCTAATAGCTCGAAAAGATAAAGAACAGTTCTTATGGGCGGGGCGTAAATATTTGGGCTGATTTTGTTATCTAAGGTGCAATATTCTTCAAAAGAGCGTGAAAAACACAGAAAAATCACGGCAGATATACGTCAAAGACAAAGCAAACGCACGGCGGATATTCGTCACACGTACGGCAAATACACGTCGCACGTACGGCAGCAATACGTCGAACTATAAATACGCATAAATAGATTGTCACGACAAGGAACTAAAGTTAGCTATATGATCCTTTTTCAGACGAAAGAAAAAATCTAGAATGCCAGAAAAATGATTACTTTGACTTGTTGATTGATTCAAACCAGACACGTGTCAATCCGACCTGACATAATGACGGCTTTATTTGTTTACATTGTGTTGTGAGGAGTATACAATCATAATTATTATCGACTAATCTGTTTATGACAACTTCACGTAATTACATGCGTAAGAAAAGGGGGCTATCTATGCTATCTATGCTTAACCTCAGATGTTGTCTGCTTTGAGAAATATATTCATGAAACAGAGTTAACATAAATGGGCAACAAAATTAGGATATATAAGAACTAGGATATCATCCCTTTTCTCAACCTTATATTTTGGAACTTTAAAACTGTTTTTCTACGATAGAGGCTTAAAATTTGACACAAATAAGCAAAAACATTCCAAGGAAAGTTAATCAATCAAAACAGCATTGCGAAACGTATCAGCTGCTATTTAAACACGCAAATACAAAGAAACTGTACAAAACTTTGTCTTCGAAATTTTTTTCAGCATAAATATACGCCCTAAATGATTGTAACGTTTAAGGTGGACACTTCATCATGTAGGTCATCTGTCAGTGCATGCAGCGTTAACGTTTTACTCATTTCTGGCGTATTTGCTTTCTCCGTTGAAATTTAGGAAAAATAATCTTTTTTTTTAGTTCTCGGCGTATAAAAAGTGCTTATTTTAAATTTTTAATTCGAACATTGGATAAAATAAATAGAAAATAGCAACGAGTTACATTATTCATCTTATTTATTTTCCAAGACCCTAATATAACGTCCGCTTTTTGTACGCCCGCGTTCTCGTGTCAGGGGTGTAAAAGTAACGCCACTAAAAGCGGGCGCAAACAGTTCAAAGAAGCAAAACTATTTCGTCTTTAAATTTTCTACTTCAATATGTAGTGTATTTTGAACTAGGACAAAATACTCATGCGACTGGTGAAGAGACCAATTGCAGATTTAAATGTTTGTAATTATAGAAAGGAAGCTATGAAGATATTAATGTCATCTAACACGAGAAATGTACAATTAATGTTGACAATTTGCAACCACACAAAAAAAAGATAAAAAACTTACAGCCATTTTATGTTACATTTCACATTCGGTATGTAAATTGCGATTATCAAAATCATCCATAATCTGGTCATGGTTTTATACTGCGGTGAAAATACCACGCTCACTCCGCTTTTCCGTTGTTGCTCGTCCTGTAATACTTTTATACCAAACACGACAAAAAATGGTAATTTAATTTCGCGATAAGATCTTTAACGTCATCAAATTTCTAGAAGTTTTGATTTTCTTCTTTCTAGCAGTTTGCACATGCGCGATAACTTTACCAGTACAATCACAACATTGAAGTCCAAAACAACACAATAAGAATCACATTCACATGATGCCTCGAAAAGTTATATCCAAATGATAATATCTCTTTTGTTTTTAACAAATCTATCCTCTTTGTTATGAACTAACAATGAACATACTCAGTCTCTTTTGTGGATTGATTGATTTATCTGTGCAGCGTAAAATCAATTACCTCTCATCCACACTACTATTAAAGGTAAAGCAAAAGCAAGTATAAAACTTCACCCAGAAAAATTCCGAAGAAAATAAAAATGCTGTATGTTTTTCAGATGATTTAAACCTAAACTAACTGACTTTATAAATACATCCTTCCTAAAAATTATAAAAAAGTTCCTGGGTTATCGAGAAAAAGTTTTAAGTTCGGAAATTACGTTCTTAGCAGGAAGTGTTTTTAAACCATCTAATTTTTACTTGATGCAAATTATACCAAAACATTCAATTGTTTTTCACAATAACTTGATACCAGGCCTCTAGGTAATGTAATATTTGCCCTAGAGTGGTGTTATTATTATTATTATTAATATTCAGAATATTTATACAAGATATAGCTTCAGTGTAGGAAACACTGTTATTAATGTGGGTCCTGTATTCTGAATGTATATATTAAGTATACACCGGCAATGCCTACTTAATTCCCCTCACATGGCATGGGTTGACCCGTAGCTGTAGTAAAGACACTTGCTAAACATGCCAGCGCTGTGGACCGAACCACGGACCTTGTGTTTACAAAGCGAACTCCATACCCATTAGACCACGCTACAGTTAAATAAATAAGTAAATACTTTTCGTATATTTCTTACACACGTTTATTTAGCGTTCATTCTATCACTGTAGTAAAATTTTTCTATTTTTTTCTATCAGAATAAATTTATAAGAAAAATGAAGCTGAGTACGGTCGACAAATAAGAACAGGATAAAAAATGGAAGGCTGAAATAAATTCTATTTTTTTCTAATAGAAATCAATAAAAATATGAACATTTTTCAAATTTCGCATTGTTCGCAGAATCACTTATTGCGAGTCTCGATTCTGCGAAATTTATACTTTGATTTTAGAAATATGTCAAAATATAGGAACAAAATGAAGACAATTTCAGAATGAACATGTAAGTAAAATAATAATAATTGATAATGGAGGGTTAAAAATCTGCAAGAGTTTTTGTCGCAAATTATTTGGAAATTCACGAAAATTATTTCTCGCGAAATTTAGATGTTTCTTCATAAAAAACGATAAATACTAATTTTTTTTTTGGATTTACCTAGAACTTAAAGCCCTTAAAATTTGTATACATCGAGAGAAAAAATGTTATTTAATTATGTTTTGAAAAATTCGTAAAATTTAAGAGCTTCGCGAAAACTAGTTATCGCGAAAACTAGTTATCGCGACAATATTTTGCGCTACTTTTTAAAAATTCAAAGCATAATTTTGCTCGTAAATTTTACGTAAAAATTGTATAACGCAAACTTAAGCCCTTTAACTTAAATCTTGTTCTTAAGAAGTTTGTATTCGTCCGATCAAGCGAGGCGATAAGAATATTTTTTTCAACAACGCATTTACTCCATAAGAAAACATAACATTTATTTCTGCCTCAGATTTAAATTCTAATTAAACAAAACTGACCCCCAACAACAATTAATTCATAAAAAACATGCGATAATTTTTTTTTAGTAATTCCAAATAAACGAAAAACCACCAACAACAACAACAACAACAACAACAACAACAACAACAACAACAACAACAACAACAAAATTAGAACCAAGCCAGCTACAGATTTCTTCTTCAGTTTTGTTAAGATATTTTAAGAGCATCAATTTCTTGTTTACAGAGTACTAATACTCCGAAAGCTTTTATTAACCGATGCAAATTATCACTACAATAGGCAATATTAAATAGCCTAAATTACCGAGCACCCATGGCTTCCGCTGGATTTTTAACTACGTCTTCATTCAACTTTGCAGAGTGTTACCTGCTACTACACCGAGTGAAACTAAAAAAAATATATTCGTTACATCTGTGGAACTGATTGTGGATGTATTTTTGCCTCTAGAGTAGCCCTGTAGGAAGCAAATTCGTTTTTTATTGGAGGGCGGAGGGGGGCAAGTGTTATTGTCTGTTCTCTTTCTTAGCCACACTAAATGATGCAGACTGCACAGGGCCGTAGTAGCCCAGGGGGCGGAAGAGCTACACACTTCTCTCCAAAAATGTGTCGGTTAGAGTTACATGGGCAAGACTTATACAGAGGATGTGTTTATAGTCAACCTCGGGCGTTAAAATCTCAAAAATTATCTTCTGGCGCGTCGGTCTCAATACAATTGTATATTATTAAAACTCACTTGATTTGTTCCCTTGTCTAAAAAAAACTATTAAGTTACTTTTAAGCCCTACGTGGGATCTGCAGCAAATAAATGTTGTGCATTCTGTTTCACCCTCCAACAAAGTGATCTGAGATAGGTAAGATAACAGAATATATATTTCGTTTGTAGCCAAATAGAAGGTTGGAAACGAAGTTGGTGTCTTCAAATTTCAAGGGGTTATTAACGAGGAGGAAAATCATGTACTTGCAACTAGTTCCCAAGCAATTTTCTATTTTTGACACAAAAAGAGATTATAAGTTAAAGTATTTAAGTAACAAAATTATTATGTTTAAGTGTACTAATGAGAAGCTATTTTAGTTGCTATGGAAATGGACCAAATTGTTAACTAAATTGTTGATTAAAAGCTTTTGGCACTTTTCACTAATTGCTATACTTTGCTATCCAACCTCGTCCCCAGGGCATCTTGTATCTTTTCTAACATCGGGACGGCGGTCCTGTTGTTATAGAAAAGAGACAACAGGCGCTGGAAACGAGGTTGTTTGCTACCATCTCCCCATATGACGCAGTGAATAAGTGACCTGGCAGGATGATTAAGTAGCGAATCATCGGTCAGCACTTGTGAGTAGACAATTTAGTTCCCAGTGCTGCATAGATCTTTCCCTAGTGCAAAGAGAAAGAAAGTTTGATAAAAAACATTCTTTTTTTCGCAAAAGAACAAAGTACTATTATTTGCGTGATTAATGTTTTTATTGTATTAAGTGTATACCAAACTATAACCAGAGTGGTTATTCTTGTTTCTCTGTTGTTCTAAACAATAGAGTGTTTTTAACCTCAGTTCTGATGTTCATATAAACCATATTTATATAAAAGAAAAAGCGTGTAATATAAGTTTACTACTATTCGTCAAATACAGTACACTCCCGATAACTCGAACCTCCAAGGGACCAAAAAAATAGTTCGAGTTATCGAATGTTGGACTTACCGGGGCATTCAATAACTCGAACTTTGGCCTATAAATGAAAATAGTTCGAGTTATTAAAAGCTTTTTTTCTTTTCTATTCTAACAAGAAAGGTATACAGTCATAGTTATACATCAGTGAAAAAAAGTTCTAATGGCGAGGGTTTTACAAGTTCCGTGCATTTTACAATTTACAGGAGAAAAAAAGTTTTTGTCAACTTTGGAAGAACAATTTATATTATTGAAAGAAAAGTAGTCACTTTTTACTGAGATTGTTTTAATTTTTCCTCTGAAATTCTGAAAAATGGTTCGACTTAACGAATGTTCGAATTATTGGGGGTTCGAGTTATCGAGTGATTTTTGTGAGAAAGTATTAGTGAAGGTTCAACGGGAATTCAAAAACAGTTCGAGTTACTGGAAGTTCGAGTTATTGGGGGTTCGAGTTATCGGGAGTGTATTGTAGTTGGAAGGCATTTCGTCCTTTATCAACACTAAAGATAATGCCCTAATTAGATTCATTAGAGGAATCGTCAGTTCTTTCATTAACGTAGTACGGCTTCTCAGGATTTGTGTAGGAAGTCACCGGTTGAAGACTCTCCAGTTTTACAACTGAAACAGAGCAGGCGGGTCCAAATTTGCTAACAACAAAATTTTTGAAAAATTTAATATAGATAAATAGATAAATTTAGTTGCGTAAATGACTTACTGACAAAAACCACACAATCTCCTTCCCAGGCCTTCTTTTTCGCTTTCTGATACGTGGCTGTGCGAAAGAAATACGCATATCCAGAAACCAAAAAAACTAAAAAAACTCTGGGTACAAATTGAAAATCGCGAGAACATATTTTCGCGAATAGCGACAGTGTCAATTAAAGAATTTCGCGAAAAGCACCAAAATTCGCGAAATTTAATTATCGCGAAAATTTTGTTCCATTAACGTATACAAATTTGTTAATTCCCTCTGTTATTCAGACCGTTTTTCCCCAAAAGAAATTTTATAAGCAACTGCACCAATTTCTAGTATTTAACTTTGTGTTTCCCGAGATAATCAGATATACTCATTCATTTTTTCGTGGTTATAAACCGAAAATCAAACAAATATATTTGTTAAAGCTTAGGTTCCACTAGGGCGTTGATCTCCCATCGCTTTCATTTTTTTAATGGCGATAATTTTTTAGCATGTCAGTGGGGATGGAAAGCGATAAAGAAAGCGAGTAATATCAAATATTTTTTGATATTTATGTAATAAGCGACGGACCATGATCTTTTTGTGATCGTTCCGTGGAACAACTTCACAAGCCTGCCGTCATGATAACAACAGATTAAAATCTTAAAAGTTGTTTTTAAAATAATTTAAAGAAAACAAAATTGGAATCACTGAGGAATAAAGACATTGATTTGAAAAGAACGGAAGATATGCTAACCAAAAGTCTTCGTCATCATGTTGTCTTTCCCGGTGCGATTTATGCATTTGCCTGATAAGAAAAGAAAAAAAATTGGTAATTTTTACCGCGGTCAACTTTTTTATTAAATTTAAGTCCACTTTTTCAACAACTTAAGGGATTAAGAATATTAAGAGAGGACTGTATATTTAAAACCAAAATGAAGACTGAAAATACGACCACGTGGCGTGTATATGTGGGGCAGTGGTCGGTGTAATCCGCAGAACGAAAAACATTCAAAATGATTCGTAGGTTAGGTTCGTTTTTGTACATTTTACTAAAGTAAATCTGCTATGTTTACAAAAGTTTATAATAAATAAAATAAATTTTAAAATTCTCTTCTAAACCGAGTTAGCTAGAATACTGAAGTCTTTTAATAAACTCGATAAAAAAAGATTACACAGTCATACTAATTCATGTTGAAAATTTAAGTAACAAAAAGTCTTAATAAATGATTATTAAAATTCCTGTCTTTTTAGCGGGTAGCCTGTTAAAACAATTTTCGCTTCGATTAAGAAAGAAAACTTTTAAACATACAGTGAACGTAACGTTGTTGTTAAGACGAGTTTTATGAAGATGAAGTGAACAAATGCTAATAAGATAAAAGAAATAATATTGAAGAAATAAAGTAAAAAGTATATTTTTTTTATTTACCATTTTTGGCTACTGCAGTAGTCAAAAATGGTGCTACAGAAGCGTATATGTTTTTCTTGTGATGGACAAAACTTAAATATTACACTTTTTGATTCTGAAGTTGAGAGCTCTTTGAGATAAACCCGAAAGTAGTAGTATGGGGAGGGGGGGTCTTAACATTTGTTTAAAGCATTTTGATTTGTGAGTGAAACTTTCCCTCTGATCGTAAATTTGTTTCTAATCACTCCCTATGAGCAAGATACTCTTTTGAACCATCTTACCAATAAAAAAGAAGAGATAGGCGAAATAAGATGCGGGAATCGTTATGTCAAACTGATTGCATCTATAATTTATAAACGATAGATTGTTCTTATAAAATAAAATAAAAATATAAAAAAAGAATTATATCCACTCTAACATTTAAAAGATGCTCGTTTCCAATAATTATCATTCTGGGACGTCTTCGAGTAATAAAATTGCCCTGGGTAGGAAGTTGCAGTTACATCCTTTTGTATTTACTTTTAACAGGTGTGAGCAAACCACAAAGCGCTCTTGTTGCTTGCCTTTTACTTTCAAAATATTTAGCACTTGCCTTTCTTAAAACTTCACTTACGTTTAGTACTGGGTCCCATAACAAAAATATCGTTGCCATTAACAACAAAAAACAGAAGCAAAGCTGATGAATCATTGCAATAACAACTTTGCACCCATACCACGCACACGAAGAATCTTTTTAATGTGTCGCTGCTTGCATTTTAATAGGCTGTGTCATAGGACCTAGGAACTAAGTTGGTAAGCATTACGCAATGCGTTAATTTCAACCTGTGTGTTAAACAAACATGGCTACTATATTGAAGAACAGTTGAATAAATATCAATAAATTTCAAGAGAAAAAAAAAGATGAAAACGAAATAAAAAAGAAGATAGAGATTCATAATGGCGAGTGAATTCGATTAAATATTTTTAAAATAAAGCTTTGCTGTTTCATCTTTACTTTGCTGTTTTTTGTTTTTAAACAGTAATTTTTTTATTTTACGATTTTTTTTTCTCCTGTTAAGATATTATATAGAAAGTAGATTTTTATTTATTTATTTTAATTTATTAATGTTTTGATTAAATTTTTCCAAGTATTTTTTTTAACTTTACCTTTCACTCGCCATTTTTTTGCATTTTTAGGGGAATAGGTCAAACCAAGATCATAATATCAATGGAATACAAACGAGTTATTTAATTTTTCTGTTGCTGGCCAGCTTTTAAAAGCCTTTTACTTTTTCACCTTTCTTCTCAACCTCGTACACATAATTTTCGAAGCGATACCCCGGGTTACAACCTCAACTCCAAGCCCTTTCTTAGGACAAATCTGTAATGTGAAGCAGCTTAAACTATATGAACAAATACACGCAGAAATAACATTTTTCGTGAAGTTAAAGGCTTGTTCTCACTTTTCGTCGTAACCCTAATGCTCTGACGATCATAAGTCTTACGACAGTTTTACGTCTTACGACAAATATATTTTAAAATTTAGCTTATAAGCTAGTTCTATGAATGAAGTACACTTTTTTTTGCTAGCCTCAACAGTAAAAATACAAAGTTAAGGTACAAGTTAGCTAACATCACATTTTTTATTTTCTTTAGCCTTCAAGGCTGATGCTCACTTATCGTCATAACCTTCGATCATCATGAGCCTTACGACAGTTTTACGTCTTACGACAGTGTGAACATTAGATTTTTTTGTCGTAACTGTTGAAACAGCAGACTGGTGTTTTTACTTCTCTTTTATGTATCCAGTGTTTTCTATATTCTTATAAACTACAGCTTTACAAAAACGAAGTCATCCTGGCAAATGCTACCACAAGTTTACTGTTTATATATTTTCACTAAGGCTTTCAAATTAACACACTTGCATACCATTGTATCATACTTAGGGTGTAAAAGTTAAATAGCCATGCAGACTGGACGACAACCGCCGGCACGTCGACGAAATAAAAGTCGACGAAATGCTTTACGGACGTTACGACGCCGTGATACAATCGGTGTGCTCCTACTTGGAAAATGTGAAGTTGGAAAAACACAATTAGTACGGAGATGGTTGAAAGGATCATTTAACGACAACTACAACCCGACTATAGAAGACTTTCACGTCAAGTCGTATCGGCATATGGGACAATGCGTCAATGTCGGTGTTATAGATATGACGGGTTCCTGGGATTTTTCAGCGATGATGGATTTATATTTAAATAGAGTGGACACTGTGATGTTTGTTTACGACGTCAATAACGAATCGTCAATAAGAGAGTTGGATTTTTTATATGAAAGACTCGTCAAAGTGCGGGGAGAAAATCACGACATGCTACTCACCGTCGTCGGCACGAAGTTGGATAAACGTCAGGATTGTGGTCCTGACAACAAAGATGAACCTGTTCATGATTTTGTGGAAAAGTTAGGAGACAACTGCAAGCATATACAGACATCGTCGAAATTAAATTTAAACGTCAAAGAAGCTTTTGAAAATTCTTTGAACGAACTCATCGCCACCATGATACCGAATGAAGATACAATAAAAAGGTTGGGAAAACTCATGAAGAAAAACGAAAAAAGTGGAAGCTGCTCGCACTGTTGTTCTGTGCAATGACGTTTGGTTAATCGAGTCGAAACAAAAGATGGCGGTGAAGTTACTAAGAAAAACTTTTAGCTAGCAATATACTAAATAACGAGCATACCACTTTTCAAAAATTATCGACGGATATCTTAACATAGTACAGATGAAAGTAGTCATCCTAAGGACTTGTTTACTTTCTATTGAAACGATTTTCAATACGTTCATATTTTCTTTTGTGTAATAGCGAACGATTTAAACTTACAGCAAAAAAATAAACGTAAATTAGTTACAACTAAGTTGCAAGTTAAAAAATCATGCGGCTTTTGAGCACCTCGAATTTTAGTGGTCGCGACTGTGCTTCATCATTAAAAGGCGCTGCAATTGAAGATATAAAAGTCACGCGACCTACATGATTTTGATCTCACGTTTCCCCTGCCAGTAAGAGACTAATATTTTTTCCACCTGAAGTTTGCACCTTAACTCACTCAATTTTAAAGTCGCGCGAAAGATAGGCGTGCTTGAAATAATTAATTTTGAAAAAGTGCGCAAAAAAGAAAATTGGAAGAAATCAGGGCATTTTTTCATTTATATACCTGCCAATCATCTTACTGCGATATCTATATCTGACAATTACCTGACTGCGATATTTACATCTGCCAATCACCTAACTGCGATATTTATATCTTCCAATCACCCAACTGCGATATTCATATCTGCCAATCATCTAACAGCGATATTCATATCTGCCAATCACCTAACTGCGATATTTAGTTCTTCTCTGTGTCTTTTCTTGCACACTTCGTAATTTTTATGAGTTTTTTTTATATTGAACATTGCTATCACTCTCTCAAACTTCTACTTGATGTGGGACAAATTAACGCACTGAGAAATGCACTGAGCCGCGTTAAAAAAAATAGACTGACAAAAATGAATAAAAACATTAGGGTGAAAGATATTATAAATAAAACGTTATTTTTTTTCATCAAACGTTGATAATAAATTAAATATGTCAAAATTAAAAATATATACACAAAAAAAATAATTTACTCATACAAATATAGATGTTTTTAAATTAAACCTATTACAATTCTTGAAAAAAGTGCATAAGACACGTGTTAAGGTTAGAAAACCCGTTTCTCACAAGAGTGAAAATGCAGTAAATCGCAAATGATTATTTTTTTGCAAAATTAAGTATTATATAAACTTCGACAAACTATGTTTTCTGCTACCATGAAATACTGACGTAAGTGATCCAACACCAGTCTGGTATTGGGAGAATAAAAGACGTTCACAACAAAGTAGGATGAGTAAAAATAATATCGTTGCATCCTCTCCTGTCCTCTCTCAAATTTGTCATCCATGTCCTTGTCACACCCGCCTCTAAAATTAAATCGATGAAGTCACAATTGCTCGGATATATTCTGTAAAGCATTGAACGACAAATTAATTATATTCTCAAAAAAATGATGTTTCCAGATATGAAATATATGTATGGCGAAAATGGTGCAAGGGTAGCGCTGTCAACTTTTAATCACAAGGTTGCAGGTTCGAGTCTTCACTCGGGCGCACATTAAATGCATCGTTGTGTCAGCCCATTAAAATCCATCTACTGACCGCCAATTGAGTTCTTACTTATATATACCTATCTATTTCACGCGCATGTTCATTTTATCACTAAAGCCTCATTTTATCTATTTATCTCCAATTTCATTCCTATTCATCTATTTCTATCTTCGTTTTTCAGATGTAACTCTCAAAAAGACATTGCTAGAAAGGACAAAAGATCAAAACAATTTTAACATGCAAAACTATTTCGTTTTGGAAAGAGGCATTGAAATTTTTGTCATTTTGTTCATTTTTATCTTTTTTCATGTATGTTCTGTATAACACTTTTGTAAAACTTTTATGTTGTATGAAGGGTTTTTATTATCCAGGCTCAAAATATGCTTATCATAAGCCAAAATCATGCATATCTTTAGTCTATCTGTAGCTACTTTAAAATTGATGCTTAAAAAACCCTACTTTTCCCGACTTTCCATTTTTATTCTTCTTTTTCTTCTTTCCACGTTTTGATGAATCAGATGCTAAGGAGATAATTTTTTTAACAGTATCCGTCTCCATTCTATGCGTCACTTTTATGTGAATTGGTTTCAATCCAGCTAAATATAAAAGAACCTTGTTTAGTCGAAGCACTCTCTTCACTCCACTATAAAGCTTTCAAAGAACGCTTTTCAGTGGACGCCGATAGGAATGCGTCCGTTATTACTTGTAGCTATCAACTTTAGTTCACTGACAACGGGTTTTGTAAAAGAGACTAATCGATACACCGTAGCACAACTCGCCCGTCGTATATATTTTCCGTGTCAGTATTTTGTGTATCTCCTTCGTCGGTTAGCATGAAGGTATGAAATTATTCTGCGGGGGAGGGGTGATAAGGCTGCAGCAAAGCCATTTTAAACAGATATGGTTAATAAAAAGCAAAAATAGTAATGTATAGATAATAAGGACCTTCTTTACGAGACAGCAATGCGGATAAAATTTCTCTTCCACCAAGCTCACCAATCAGATTGTCGTCCAGATCTATTTCTCTTAAATTTGAAGAATTTACAATCCATCTAAAACAAAAACAAAAAGGCTGACATGTGTAACAACAAACAAGAAACAAATTTATCTACACACTTTGCTTTGTATTGTATCTATCACTGCAAGTTCGAAGTTTTAAATCGCAGGGTTACCAGTCTCCCTCTTGAGGAGATTTGAGGACTTTTGATGAGAATTTTCAGCCTTCTGAGAAGACGATGGTATTTTCATAAAAAAATAAGGACATTTGAGGAAATTTTCATATTTTCTCAAAAAATTGGAGAATATTTGAGGAGTTTTTAAAAGTGACGCCAAGAGTGAAGAACAAATTATAATGCAGCATTTCTATGCATTTTGAAAATAAAAACATGTGACAGGATGTAAAATTAGTCGTTAAAAATCTATATTCTTAGAGGAGATTTGTGGAGTTTTGAGGAGATTTGTGGAGTTATGAGGAGATTTGTGGAGTTATGAGGAGATTTGTGGAGTTATGGGGAGATTTGTGGAGTTATGAGGAGATTTGTGGAGTTATGAGGAGATTTGTGGAGTTTTGAGGAGAATTGTGGAGTTTTGAGAAGATTTGTGGAGTTTTGAGAAGATTTGTGGAGTTTTGAGAAGATTTGTGGAGTTTTGAGAAGATTTGTGGAGTTATGAGAAGATTTGTGGAGTTATGAGAAGGTTTGTGGAGTTTTGGGGAGATTTGTGGAGTTATGAGGAGATTTGTGGAGTTTTGAGGAGAATTGTGGAGTTTTGAGAAGATTTGTGGAGTTTTGAGAAGATTTGTGGAGTTTTGAGAAGATTTGTGGAGTTATGAGAAGGTTTGTGGAGTTTTGAGAAGATTTGTGGAGTTATGAGAAGGTTTGTGGAGTTTTGGGGAGATTTGTGGAGTTATGAGGAGATTTGTGGAGTTTTGAGGAGAATTGTGGAGTTTTGAGAAGATTTGTGGAGTTTTGAGAAGATTTGTGGAGTTTTGAGAAGATTTGTGGAGTTATGAGAATGTTTGTGGAGTGTTGAGGAGATTTGAGGAGGCGTGGCAACTCTACAGTCAGTTGGGGCAATAATTTTTAATGATATAGCACAAAGAAGTTTCGTGCACTGCAAAATACTGCATGACATCAAATTTAAAGCTCAAAATCACCTCCATCTCTCTATCACAGCAAGATTGTTAACAATATGTGAATTTAACAACAAGTTTCGCAGCTTAGTATATTAACAGTTTAATATGTTACATTAGTTGAGATTGTTATAAAAAACTTTAATTTCCCACTCTTTCATTTTCGCGTACAGAAAATGCACAAACATTAATCGTGCGCGAAATAAGTCTGAAATGTCGAAGAGGTCTTTAAAATTCAACGACGCGAAATGATAAAAATTGTAACGAAAATCAACAAAAATCTTTTTTGCAAATAACATGATAATTGGAACTGCAGAATATTGCATCATATCATGAAAGTGAAAAAATAAATTTAAATAACAAAAAGAAGAACAGTTTTGCTAATTGAAAGCACATTTACCTCTTCAGCAACCTCATCACTTCCAATGGAACATTGTCAGAATTCACAGTAAAATTGTCAATTCCATTATCAGCAATATGCAACACGTCCAACCATGCACCAACTCTAGCTGGCTCTTTTTTTAAACCACTCTTCTTTTTCTTTTTCTTCTTGCCTTTCTTTGCATAAAGAGACCTTCCAGAAACTGGCGGTTTTCTAAACAAAACGAAAGAAAATATGTTAGAAAAATTCTTCGATTAGGGTATTCCGTACGCTTATAAATTCGAAAAGTAACAATTACAATCAAAATACTCCTGCACCTTGTATCAGATTTTGCTGGCATAATGTATTTTGAATAAACAGGTTTATCATTCTCAGACACAGCAGTTCGTATCAACAGCTCCTCTTCTTCTTTTATTCTTTGTCTTTCAGCTGCATCAATCTCTGCCTGGTCTACCACCAATCGAATTAGTTCGACCAAACCGTCACATTCTAACATGTTTCCATCAACATACAATTCGCTAATAAACATTTTAATGTATAATGTACAGTGTATACAATAACAACAACAACAACAACAAAAACAACAACAACGACAACAACAACAACAACAACAACAAAAACAACAACAAACGCGACGACAACAATAAAAATGACAATGACAACAAAAACAACAACAACAACAACAACAACAAAAACAACAACAAACGCGACGACAACAATAAAAATGACAATGACAACAAAAACAACAACAACAACAATAACAATGGCAACAACAAAACAACAAAAATGACAACAACATCGACAACAACGACGACAATGAAAACAACAAAAACAACAGCTTTATCTTCCACTAGAATAACCAAACCAAACTGAAAACGCAACATAAAGAGTTGGAAAGCACAGGGATCAGGAAAGTGAAACAACTTCTGTGATTGTGTTGACATAATTTATACTTGTCGTTCCCGTTAACTAGTTTATCAGGAGCACTTGTTGTACCCATATCAAATGAATGCCAAATAATAACTTTAGAGCATTTGTTGCATCCACTATTAAAGTTTAACAGTATCTACAACAAAAAAACTTAGGCATACTTAACAGCTGATTGTGTCACCATTCGACCTAAAACTGATCCACTACGTGATGTGAAGCCACAAAAGCATAAACTTAATTTCGTTACACAAGTTGATGACTGAAAACCATTGGATAATGACATCAACCCCTCATCATTTAACCTGAAGGCAAAAACAGCGTCCCTCAATGAAATATTTAACATAATACCTAATTTGACAATGTCAGCAAAAAAGTGGCTGGAATAACGAGGTATACTCAATCAAAAAATTTAAAACCGGGTGATATAACTCAAATTTAATAAGCACATTAAGCTCTAAAAATTGAAGAAAAAAAGGCTTACTTTGTAAAATCAAGAACTAGTGTTTTCAAAAAGTTATTTATTGGAAGACATCTAAAAAAAGAAAGAATAAGAATATTATATATGCTATACTTTAGCCAAAATACCTTATATATCGAACTATGTAGTAGGGGGAAATACATACCGGGAAAATCTCTCCATAGAATATGCATCAAGTTTACAATCTAGAAACTCCACATACTCAACAGAATAAATTGGCTGCGCAAGAAACGTTTCCTAAACATAAAGATGATATTAAACGTGCTCCATGGATGATCACAAAACAGAAATACTAGTTCTCAAAACAACAAAATTAAGACAAAGTGAGGAGTCAGATGGCTGCTTTGTGAATTAAGTGAGCAGGACAGCATAGAGAATTAAAACGAAATTCATGAAAAAATTATCGTTGTGAGCCATACAAAAACAAACTATTTTATTTGGGAATTTTTTTTCTCCAATGCAACACTAAATTATGGTTTATGACTAACAGAGATTTAGCTTTATAAAAAACATATTTAAATGACCAGGAAATGTAATACAAAGTAAAAATGAAGAATGTATATAATAGTTGGATGCTTTATACAAAACATATTTACATATATGTATATGTATTACATGTATATATATGTGTAACACATAATAAAATGATACTAAAGTTTGCTTTACCAGAGCAGCTATTTCTTTATACGGCAGGCACAAATCCCAAAAATATAACTCTGTAACTGCTTTATACCACAGGGCCCGTATTGTTTTTATTAACGGAGTTAATTTGATTGGTGATTCTGACAAGCTTGGTTCCTGTGCTTGAAGAGTGAACTAAAAATAGAAAATTATTTGAATAGAATGGGTTACAGTTTGAGATTATGTCTCCAACAATCATGATCTAAATTTCACTACATTTTGAGAAGGGTTAAAGCCTTAAAAACAGAATCTTTCTCAAAAAAAAACCTTGAAATATTAATACAATTTCTACTGAACAACGAGTCTAAGAGCTTTTTCTTTCTTTTTTTAACAAAATAATAAGCGTTTTCAAACATAAAAAATATACATGCTAACTTATTAAGATATATATATACATAATAGCAAATATAATGTAGTCAAAATATTTTTTCCAAAACTTTTCAGAACCAATATCAGAAAATGACAGCACTCAAGAGATACGCACCAACAATTTTTGTTCCCCAATCTGGTATTTTCAAAACCACAAACTTTTAAGAAAAATACGCAAGAAAATTTATTAATAGCTCCAGCTAATGACAAATCCTTGCCTATGACCACCTGCACTTTTCATAAAAGACATTTTAACTGATATGGATATCAGAGTCACATTTTTGATGCCAGATGTCTCACATGCCTGATGATTTTCTCATTGCAAATATCACTACCTGAGCAGAAAGCAGTTAAGAGTTAAGATTGTACTTACTCTAACTAACAATTTACAATCGTCTGCATACTTCTTCAGTTCATCTTTTAAATGATTATCTACAGCTGACCCAAGAGTTTTGCAGTGTGTTTCATACAACTTTAAGAAATTCTTTAACTTCTCTGTTATACTCTGGACACCTTTTTGGGCAGATTTAACATTTCTTTCTTTTGTAGACTTTTTTAATGGCATGGTTGTGTGCTACAGGATCATATTTTGCATATGTTGTGGGTATAAGTGAAGCCAAACTTTGTATATCAATATACTTTTCTAAAAAATGGAAGATCATTGTACAACATTGAGACAGTTGATACAGAGATATTTTTTTTTACGTATTACAATACCTTTAAAATATTTAGGAATGAATGTTGTGGATAATTATCTTACTTAAATTTTTGGTTACACAGCTATTCCTGATTTATATTATATTTACTCTATTGAAATTAATTAATTCTTGCAAATTTGTTTAGTCAACTTATTTCCTTAACAAATTATATCAAAAATTTAAAAAAATCTAATAAATTTAACACCTATATACATATAGTATAGCAAAGATGGAAAAGGTTTTTCCTTTTGATCAGTTTTACAATTTTTTAACTTAATCTGGTTTGACAAAATATATTCAGTGAAAATAAAGGGAAATATATCCCAATTAGACAGTAACCTCACATTAGTAATAAACAAGGGTGCCGACTCGCGGGAAACGCCGCAAAAACCATGGGGGCTGTCGGACGACTACCAGCGTTTTAAAAAAAACTTAAAATTTCGCCCAGAGAAACCCGATTCAACCCGAAACAACATTTTTAAACATTTATTACCATGTATAATTTATTATTTTAATGTCGAGCAGTGGTAGTGGAAAAGTTCTGGAAAAACTGTTTTTTATATCATTTATTCCATAAATATATAGCTGTAATAAAATCCCAAAAATAATAAACTGAGAGTGCATTGACAAAATAGCACCTTCGTTCTTCTTGACAAAATTTAAATGAGAACAATGCATTTTGAGCGCAATTCGGTCGGGCCCAGGCTTTTCCGGGTGGTTACAGACAAAAACCTTTAAAAAAAAAAAAAAACGCTTTCCGTGAGTCGGCACCCTCATAGTAATAATACATTGCTAAACAAGACAAAAACTACAACTGAAGTCCAATGTGGCTATTATATACTCTGTTATTGTGCTGCAATATAAAAATATAACTTTAATACACAACTCCAATATATTTCCTCTATTCTTTTCTCACTCTGGTTGAAATCTTCTGTTATTAAGATGTCTAAATGTCATTGGTTGAAATCCTATTTTTATCATTTTTAAATATTCAATTTCCAATGAGAACGGACCTGATTTCTTGTCACTCAAAGATAACCCAATTGTTCTGACATTACTAAAATCAAATTGTTCATCTTGTAAATAGCCTTGATATGTCATTAAAAATTTTGAAAACGGCAAGCGTTCAACTTCCCAATACGGGCCACCTTTTGTAAATAAAAAAGATTGAAACAAGTCATACTGGTTGAGCAGCATCATTGATTCAGTTTGTATATTTATAAAATAAGGACGGCCATCTCCTCTGTATTTTATTTCAATGCAATCATAATAACTCATGTCAACAGTCTCAACTTTGTTAAACAATCCCGCAATCGGTTTTGATCGAATTCCACAAAAACCACTGTGGTCTATGCTCACATTTTTATCAATGTCTGTAGAAACATTTCCAGAAAATAAAAGTCGACCATGTTTGCTGGTTGTTAACTTAGCTTCACTGTTACCACCAACTTCATTGTCAGACAGACAAACAAAGTTTTTAATAGTTTCAGGTTGTTCAAAATTGTATAACACTTGTGTATCTGATACTTTAATGTTTTCTCCTTTGATCCCTCTCCAAAGTGATGCTACATTTTTTCGAAGCCATATTCCACAATCTACAGCAAATTTTTTTGTTGACATTTCGGCTAAAGAAAGAGCCAAACTCTGCGTCTGAGAAAGTCAGGTCAAAACTTATCTGCATTTGTTTTGAATTTGTGTACAAGGTGCACGGAATAGCAGAACACTCTACCCTAGTGCTTTACATTGGAAGATAAGGAGCAAAACCTAAAACAAATAAAGGATTAAGTATGTTATGTTTATAATAAATTTCGAAATAATAATTAACTAAATTAGTTTATTAAATTTATCACGTTTTCAGTTTAATTCCGAGAAGTAGCATGATGATGAAATTTAAAGCTCTGTCTGGAAGAGTGAAGAGCAGAGTTATTCTGCAGGAAATTGATGTAGTATACTTTTTCGGCATATGAGAAAAGTGGGACCCGATATACCCTATGTGATACCCGAGACCCGAGATCCAAGACCCAATACCCTGATACCGACCGATACCCGAGACCCGATACCCTGATTTTTTTTATTTATTAATTTTTTTACGGCGATGTTTTATTTTAATAAAATTTCTATTTTCCTCATTATTTTCTTGTTTTTTCAACCTAACAAATCGGAGATGATATGTTGGTTTATTCGAAGCAAGGCGTACATTCATCAAAGGAGTTGGCAATACATATGTGAAAAATGTTAAAAACGAAGAACAACCATTCACAGTTGGAATGAACAAGAAAAAAAACATTTTAACTTGTTGTGAAATTTGCTTTCGGTTTAAAAGTTTCGAAATATGGTGCGCATACTGTCTGCATTGCATGCAAGTTGGATGTGGTTGAACCTTTTTACAAAATACCCGATACCCGATACATTTGTCGCTCTCAAAATTCAAATAAGTAGCTGACTTTTAAAACGGTTTTGCAGTCTGGGCCAACATGCATGACTGAAATGATAATAAACGTTTTCAAATTCGTTTAAGAAGGTTTCCTTGTTTTGGGATCTTAAAAAGACCTTTTCGTTTTTGAAACAACAATCAATTTTTGCACATGATCGGATGGAATACCAGTGACAAAATTTTCTCCCCACCCATAACAACTACTTACATTTTTGTGCGTGTGATCAGGAGACATAATTCCCAGGGTATCTTGTATCTTTTCCAACATCAGAACGTCTCGCCGTCCCGACATAAAAAGTGACACCAGGCGCTGGGAATGATGTTGAGGAGATGCAAGCAATATACATCCATTGTCTGGTGGTGCTGGTGGCGCTGGTTACATTTATTCTCGCTGTAGGAAGATGTGGGGACAATAATTGTGTGGGAGATAGGTGTGTCGGAGACTGTTGTGGTGATATGAAGAAGCCAAGCCAATAGCGGAGCTGTTTATTGAATAATAGAGATTGTCATGATTGAGAGGATGGGACTGATGCGAGTGTGGTAGTTAGTGAAATGAAGGTTGAGTTGATCAAATTAGTTACAGTATTTTTTTATAGTTTGTAGGTCCACTTCTTCTCTGTGTTGATTTAACCTTTCTTCTGCCAGCATATTTTTCTTTGCAGAAGTTTACCAATTTGTTATGTTAATTCTGTTATGCTTGTATTTTTTATGAAACTTTAAATTGCAAGCAATGCACACGGTATGGGCACATAAACTTAAAGTCTCAAAACGAAAACAATGTTTAAGACCATATCAGTACGTTTTTCTTTTTGTTGTTTCTTTCGTTCTTAACGTAAAAATATTACAGGACAACATCATGTTTTCTGTTTACGTATGTATCAACAAAAAACGAAAAAGCAAAAAAAAAAAATTCCACGGAAGCGGGTACCGGCACCAGGGTATTGGTTCTCATGTCATAGGTCTCGGGTATCACCTAGGGTCAACCTCGTCCTCATGGCATCTTGTATCTAAAATGTGAAAACAGGGCTGGGAACGAGGTTGACTTAGGGTATTGGATCTCCCTTTTCTTATATGCTTATATAATATACCATGGTCCATTATATAGGGCGAATTTCCACTGACATATTTTTTGCCAAGGGATCGGATTCGAACGAAAAAATTTCTGCGAACATTTTCGTGAAACCCATCAAATAGCGCAGCGCCGATGAGAGACAAAAAGTCGCGGGGACGATGTTGAACCCAAATTAACATATGTTCAATTGGAATTGTCCAAGCTGTATTAAGTAAGCTTGACATTGTTCAACTTCGTTTCCAGGGAATTTTGCCTTTTGATTCGCAATTACGGCTGACTAGCGTCTCGGCACGACGATGATAGATATTGCTGGAAATTATTAACATTTCTTTTTCAGGTCGATGATAACTACAGAATTTTCACTCGTAACAAATTAAACTTATTAGTCCGGATTATGAACAATCTATCAATGACATTAAAAAAGTTGTCAACAGCATAACGAAAAACTATATCCGTTGTTAGTTAAAAACAAAAGAAATTGCGCATTCCTTTTAGAATGAACTCCAACATTTGATTCTGTTGAGTTATGAGACATTGAAGAACATCCAAAAATAGTTTTGACACTTCCTTTTTGCTTTTTTTGTTGACTCAACACAGTAAAACCCATCTAAAGCGAACACATGTGGAAGAAAAGATTCTGTTCGCTTTAGGGAGATAATGCGTTAGATGTTTTATTTAAAAAAAAATTCAAATTAATAACAGATCTGTTTTGTGTTTTGCAGGGTTTTTTGTCCAACGGAGGAAGTATTGCCTAATAGTTGGTTAACACATGAATAACTATTTTCAAATGAGCATGTAGTTGCTGCTGCAAAAACTGTTGGAAAACACGTAAATAAAAAGGAAAAGACGTCTCCTAAATTTCAGGTCAATTTTAGCAAAAATGTTCACACAGAGAACGACAAAAAGTATCTAGTTTACGTAATATGTCCTTTTTCTATCAACCTCGTCCTCCTTAGAGCATCTGTTATTTTTTTCTGACTCACATCGCCGGTACGAACATGTTCGTCTCGCCGTCCTGATATAAAAGGAGACAACAGGCGCTGGGAACGGGGTTGCTCTTTTATAAGATGTCCGTTTTAGGGATGTTAGAGATAGGGAAATGTATGTTCTGGCACAATCGCACACGCGCACACGCGCATGCCCACGGTCAAACACAACAAAGTCCCCCCTCATCCAATACAAGTCCCTATATTATGCCACATGAGTAAAACATTTCTGGCACACCCACGGTCAAACACAACAAATTATCAATGCATAGTCCCTAATAGTCTATATGTAGTCATGTATATCAAAAATCAATGCTGCAAATGAGTAAAAAAAAGTTCTGGCACAATCCCTAAAATTCCCCCGCACACCGCTGACGTCATCACACTCCCATAAATAGCATCACACTCCCATAAATAGCATCACACCCCCTCCCCTACAAAAAATCCGCTAAACATCATCAAAAATCAACGCATGCGCAGTAACGATGTGTCAGTTTTGAGCAGCTGATTTGAAAATCCAATGTAGAAATAAAATAAAAGATGAACAAGCACATCGTAAAAGAATTACGAGATATTGCAAAACGTCGCGGACTTTCCGGTTATTACGGGCTACGCAAGGCCGCATTAGTTTCCCTACTGGAGATTGTACCACGGAGACCAGTTAAGCCCTTGACTATAGCACCAACACTGGAGGAAATGGATGTGTTTGAGAAGGAGGAACTATCGAAAAATCGTTCAGTTGTAGGGGATAAAATCCGGGAATGGCACAACTGGTTATTACCCCCATCCGAGATGGACATCTTCGAGAGACAGGAGATGTCGAAAATTCGTTCGGTTGTGGGGGATAAGATGCGAGGATGGTACAACTGGTTAGTGGACGCCGTTCCCAAACCTATAAAAGGGGGTCAAGAGAACCTATGCAGCCTTCAGGCGTAAGGTGATGAATCTCTATGATAATGCGACTAACATCATCGCGGGACCTACACTTCATGATGAGGTGGAAAAAGAGGCTGAAGAAGACTACCTCGAAGATATTCAAAATCTATATGAGCAACCAGGGCAAGATTTTACGCCTCAGGAACATAAGCATGCACTACATCGAACATTTCGAAGTTTTCAATTTTCTGGTATAGGGGGAGCCGACGTCGATGGGTATATAGGCATGGTGCGGCCCAACGTGAAAACCTTGATTGAGGATCAGGTAGGGCAGATGGGATCAGCAAAAGTACAGATGACCCTATGGATCATGTGGAGGAAGAAAATAAACCTGGAGGAGGCAACGATGAGTACATTGAGGTGAAAAGCCTTTAACAGCAAGATGACGGAGGTCTTCCAGGGTAGCGACGTAGACGACGTGCTGGGCAGGATGTTTGCTGATATCAAGACGCACGTGGAGCATCCGGTACTGCCCATAAGCTGGGGTTAACAAGGGGTTCATCCTATATAGAACTGCCTAAATGGATATCCTCAAAGAAGGCCATCATCAACCCAGTGAATGAGGATGAGGCATGTTTCAAATGGGGTGTTATAGCATCCTTACACCATGCAGAGATCGGAAGAAACCCTAATAGAATATCACAAATGCATCGCTATATTCCCCTCTACAGCTGGCAGGATATAGAGTTTCCAACAACTATCAAGGACATTTACAAATTTGAGAAGAACAACATGGACATCGCAGTGAACGTCCTGTACATACAAGGCAAGAAGATCAACATCCTGAGGCGATCCGAGCATAATATTAAGCGTAGCAAGCAGGTGAACCTGCTGCTCATCACGGATGGTAAAAAGGCCCACTACACGGCTGTCAAAAGCCTATCGCGATTATTGGGGAAGGAGACATCGAAAAACACAAAATCAATGCACTTTTTGCCTGAACTGCCTACAGGCCTTCAATACGGCTGAATCGAGAGACAAGCATTATAGCTACTGCAAGGACCACGAGGCTGTTAATATCACGATGCCAAAGGAAGGTGAAAAACGGTTGAAATATAGGGATGGCCATCAACAATTCAAGGTACCCTTTGCAATATACGCAGACTTTGAAAGCCTGCTAATCCCGGTGGAAGATACCAGGGGTATGAAGACGAAAAAGCTGAACAAACATGTACCATCAGGTTGGTGTACCTATAGTACATTTGCATACGGGGATGTACCAGATCCGTTAACAGTGTACCGTGGTAAGGATTGTATCACGAGGTTCGTTAACCATCTGGAGGACGAGGTGAGGAGGCTAATAATACCTACCTGCAACAACCCATGCTAGAACTAACAGAGGTGTTAAAAAGGGAACATAACGAGGCCACGGAATGTCATATATGTTTGAAGTCCTTTAACGACCGCAAAGTTATGGACCATTGCCACTATACGGGGTTGTATAGAGGCGCGGCTCATAACAACTGCAACCTCAAGTACAAGATACCTAGTCATATACCTATCATATTCCACAATCTCTCCGGGTACGACGCGCACATGTTTATCAGGGAACTTGCAGAAAAATACAACACGCAGGACATTGGGTGTATAGCCGAGAATACCGAAAAATATATCAGTTTTAATGTTAAAATTAAGGTACCTCTTGCAGGTATGGGGTATGGTGATGGTGAGGTCTATAAGAGTATCGAGATTAGATTCATTGATAGTTGTCGATTTATGGCATCAAGCCTGGATAAGCTAGCAAGCAATTTAATCGGGACAAACGCCGCCGGTATGAAATGTCAACATAGTGCGGATAACTGTCTGGAATTTCAGAGCATAGACGCCGGGTATATGGCAAAATTTCTATGTTCAAACTGCCATGTGAATACCACGAAGCAACTGGATCAAGAAAAACTAAGGGCGAATGTACCATCCATGGCAAAATTCATCGACAAGGACGACGTATTCCGATTAATGCTCCGAAAAGGTGTGTACCCGTATGAGTATATGGATGACTGGCGGCGGTTTGAAGAGTCGGAATTACCCCAAAAAGAGGTATTTTACAGCAAGCTGAACATGAAAGGGATCAGTGATGAGGATTATGTCTATGCGAAAAAAGTATGGAATTGTATCACCCCGGAGGGCGATGAGGTCACCATGGGCGACTACCATGATGTATATCTGACCACAGACGTCCTCCTATTGGCCGACGTTTTTGAAACGTTTCGGGACGTATGCTTGACAAACTACAAGCTTGATCCTGCTCACTTTTACAGTGCACCAGGCCTGGCATGGAGGGCAGCACTCAAGTTTACCGGAATTAAGCTAGAGCTCCTCACAGATCCCCACATGCTTCTCATGTTCGAAAAAGGTATCCGGGGAGGCATAACCCAGGCGGTACATCGTTATGCCAAGGCTAACAACAAGTATATGGGAGAACAATACGATCCGCAGGCTGAATCCTCCTACCTGCAGTATTTAGATGCGAACAACCTCTATGGCTGGGCCATGTGCCAAGATCTCCCAACGGATGGCTTCAAATGGATCTCAAACGTTGAGGAGTTTACCGAGAGGCGAATTGCGAAGCTTGTCGCCAAGAAGAAGTATGGGTACATTTTAGAGGTTGATATAGATTACCCCGAGAGGCTACACGATACACATAACGAGTTGCCGTTTTTACCAGAACGCATGGTCATCAACAAGGTTAAAAAACTGGTACCAAATTTAAAACACAAGCGTGGGTACGTAGTACATATCAGGGCCCTTCATGAAGCCATAAAGCACGGGCTTGAACTAAAGAAGGTGCATAGGGTCATTCAGTTCAACCAGGAACCATGGCTTAAGGGGTATATAGATCACAACAAGAGGCTGAGAACCGCTGCCAAAAATGACTTATAAATTGATGAACCTTTCGGTGTTCAGTAAGACTATAGAAAATATCAGGAACCATCGGAATTTCAAACTTGTCACCAACGAGGACAAGTATATGAAGCTCGTGATGAAGCCGAATTTTAAGGGTGGAAGCCGGTTCAGTAAGAACCTCCTAGGTGTGGAGATGGGCAAGACGGAGGTTAAAATGAACAAGCCTGTATATATAGGCCAGGCCATACTGGACATGTCAAAAATTGAAATGTACAAATTTCATTATAGGTATATGCAACCGAAATATGGTAGCAAGCTGCAGCTCTGTTACATGGATACCGACTCATTTGTATACCATATCAAGACACATGATTTTTATCGTGATATCGCGCAGGATGTCGAGAAACGTTTTGATACGAGCGCGTATAGCAAGGACGATAACAGGCCTCTTCCTATGGGGAAGAACAAAAAGGTCGTGGGTCTGATGAAGGATGAGCTAGGTGGGAAAATTATGACGGAGTTTATAACGTTGAGGGCAAAGTTATATGCCTACGAAAGCCTTACAAAAGAGGGCGGTGACAGGAAGGCGAAGGGCGTAAAGAGATGTGTGACCAAAAAGTCTATCACTTTTGACAATTATCGACGATGCCTGGAGGAGGGCGTGAACATCTACAAAAGCCAGGTCTTGATTCAGCATAAGAACCATCAAATATATACCCAAAGTGTGAACAAATTAGCACTGAACAGGGCAGATGACAAAAGGCTCGTGCAGCAGGACCAAGTGACCACGCTAGCCCGTGGTCACTACCGCCGGTCCGGCACTTGAGAATAATTAAATGGAAGTGTGTTTGTATATTGCTGTAATTTTACCCTATACCTTGATTGCGTTTTGCTTTTTTCGATATCGTCGTATAATAAATAGCATGTCAGAGCTTGCACAAGTATTCGACACAGCCGCATAATTTGAACATGTCGAACAACCCACCGATAAACGCCAGGCCTTGAAGGAGGTCCTACGCAAGGGCAAGGGATATCTTCTACCAAAAAAATGTACGGAGGGCTTTGTCGACAAAGCCCCTGATGAGGCCATCGAAAAGGTACATACCGAGTTCGTTCAACGAGAGCTCCGGGAAAATGGTGAGAAAACGGCAAAAGCGTTCACTACCCATGTGGTCAGCCTATATGCGAACATAGTCGGAAACTTTGTGGACATTGATAATGTCGAGGAGCTCCGAAAAGATATCGAAGAGGATCCTATAATCTGGGACGCTATGACAGACCTAGGGATCCTTGTATATTGCACCATCGGTAGATGCCTAGCTCCAATTTTGATAATGGGGCATACAGCCAGACATATGAGCAAAAAAGAGGATGATGTGGAGACCAAGGAGACTAAGGAGCCCTGAGGACATTGACATTTGTTATAACAAATGAGTGGGGAACAGAGACAAGAAGAGAGAGTCATTACAAAGCCAGTACAGCATCCGGGAAGGGTTGCGCAAGGGCACAAGTTGGCAGCACTGATGAAGAAAAGGAAGGAAAAAATGAAACAACAAGAGGGTACTGTAGAGCCTACAGTCAAAACCTCTTCTGGGGCCAGTTCCGTACGGTCGATGGACAATATCTACATGTACGGTGTAGGGACGCTTGCCGTGCTCGCGATAGGAGTTGGGGTATGGTGCAGATTTGGCAGAGACAAAAATGGTGGAGAATCCCACAACCCCGCGGCCCACCCTGACGCTCAACAAAAGGATAAGCCTCATCCTGCAATTTTTAAAATGCTATAATAAATGGCAACAAGCAAGGCAACACTTCATGAAAACATTACCCCGCATGAAACCCAGGTTATTGACTCTCTATGGGAATCCGTCAGGCTGGTATCGTATACAATCTTCATAGCCCTGGGTGCAAAAAAAGCCCTAGGAGTTTCCAGGCCGGGGGACAAGATGGATTTGGAGGACGGTATGAAGCTAGCCGGCTATATGACCGGAGCTATCCTATTCAACGAATACGCGATCAAGCAGGGCTGGTATAAGCGTTCTCTGATACCCAAACCGAAATAGAAATCAATATAGAGGAGGAGGTTTCTATTTATCGTATAGATAAATAGAAATCAATATGGAGGAGAAGGTTAAAAAAAAAAAAAATGTTCAAAATGTAAACAATATCTCCCCCTGGGCAAATTTAGGATCAGAGGGAAGGGTCAGCGAACAAAAATTTGCATCAAATGCCTAGATGCTAGCAAGGCGTCACGGGAACGAAAGTGCCATCCTGAACATGACAGTCGGATTTGCGGCGAGCATGGTAGGATTGATGTAGCGAGAATGGATAAGGAAATTAGAGAGTCTCAACAAGACGAAAATTACCTACGCCTATACACTATATTCACATACGACATTATACCCCTGTATATTGAGCTGTTAAAAACACCCATCAAGATCCAATTCTTCCACCCCGGACCCTGCCCTGTCCTGCAAGAAAAAGCAAGGCTTGCTGATAGATATCGCAAGGTACTGCGGTAACTCGAGGGCAAGCTATCGTTTGATCCCCTTCCCCTTGTCTACAAGACCATAGACTGCCCTGTCTGTAATGAGCATCTTGTCAGCAATCCTGGAGGTGTGTGGGTTTGTTCCAACTGTTTTTCCATCATACCGAAAATAGATGAGAAAAAATGGTACTATCAATAAAAATGCTAGATGTGGTCCTTGAACCCCACACAGCAATCTTTACAGGCCCGACAAGTTGCGGCAAGACGCAACGTGTCCTGGACCTACTTGAAAAATAATATAAAAAACACTATCACAACATAGTCGTCTTATGTCCGACTATACGGTGGAAAACTACTTACCTTGAGAGAGCCTCACTCTGGCGGGACGAGTATGTGTTCCTGATAGACCCCAAAGATGAACTCTTTGAATGGGTTCAGAAATTGTCCTCGCTGCTGGCGGGCGAAGAGACGTTGTTTATCGTCGACGACTGTATAGCTGATGAAAATCTCGACAAGCGTCGGCAATCCCTACTTGAATTGGCTATTTGAGGTAGACATCGTAAGCATAGTTTGTGGCTCCTAACGCAATCGTATACTGCATTACCCAAGAATCTGAGAAGACAGAAAGAAGCCCTGTTTTTATGGTATCCCCACGAAAAAAGTGACATGAGGATGATAGACGAGGAAACCAACCTTATTTCGGACTGGAGCGAGATTAAGGCTGGGTTGAAAATGTCCAAGCACGCATGCCTGTGTGTAAGGCTGGAACATCCTAGAGAATACAAGATTCTCGACTGACCATACAAAAAAGGTACCAGAAGATATAACAAAAAAGATGTCTTTGGAAAGGCTTGCTATGGTGCTTGCCCCACACGTAGAAATCATATATGACGAACAAAATCAGCCTCATTTCAAACGTGCTGGCCTGGGGAGGTTTTTTGGGGTTCGTAATATAATACGAACATATAGAAATATTAAAGGACAAAGCAGAAATGAACTTTCGCGATCATCCCAGGCTGGTATGCTAGGAAGAAGGAAAAATCCGTATGACGTCTTCGTTACCGCCGAGGATGTTATGGAAATCTTGGTTCGATGCAAAAGTTTGGATGCTATTAAAATTGCTGGGCGTTGTGGTATGGAAATTCAAAACATAAAACTTTTACCTAAGGAGAAAGGCACCCTTAACAACATCCGCACCGCTTTTGATGGTGAAGATATGGTGATGCAGCATTATGTTGATGGACATAGACATCGACATGTACTTCCCAAGGTATAGGCTAGCTATTGAATGTGATGAATTTGGTCATATTGATAGAGATATAGGTTATGAGGTAAAGAGACAAAAACATATCGAGCAAGCCTTGGGATGAACCTTTATCCGATATAACCCCGATGCCCCCGAATTCTCCATTTTTCACATCATTAACAAAATTTATCACTATATTAGACCACGCATTACCCTTGTGGGTGAGGGGTTATAAACCCCTCACCTATCGACAGGCAGGCGCTAATTTTACTACTCCTGTGGGTAGTACAATTACGGGTGAAAACCTCTGGCCGGGCCTTAGTATATTAGAAATGGCGTCGCAAGTTATGTTTAACGCAGGAGCCATCGAGACCTTGCTGTCTAGCAACCAGAATCAGCTTCTGTTCAAGCGTGCTGACCTGGGGAGGTTTTTGAATATTGATGATATAAAGGCAACATACAGGGACGTGAAAACCATACCCCGCCGTGATATCATGAGGGATGCGGCGGCCGCACCCCCCAAGGAAGGTCAAAATTGGCATGACGCTTTCGTCACATTGCGGTGTTGGCGGGTGATCTAGAGGATAAGGATGATGAAATTGTGGATGAAATTGAGGACAGAGATCGACAACTTGCAGTGCTCCAAGAACGGTATGTACCCAATGCCCAAGATCCCGGAAAGGATAACATGGTGATGATTTATAGAAAACATACAACGCCGGACGATGACGAGTATCATCACCTACCATACTACTGTGCGCGTGTTCAAAGGCTTTCCATTGGCGGAAAACGACGATGGTTTAAGGAGAACTACTTGAATGCGGAGGAGATTGTTGTAATTGAGAACCCTAACAGTATACATGCCCTCAACAGATGTGAGGAAGAGGGACATGTCGAGCGCCATGGGTGTCATTTTGGTTTAATTGACCTGACCCGGGATGACCTGTATGACCTGGGTGTTCCGGCGCTAGAGGACTAGGCAGACGCTAATTTTTAATACTCTTCTAAGTGAACATCCTCCGGGATCAGCATCAACTCTTCCGACACAAAGCTTCTTTCAGGGCCGTCTTTCAAATAATGCAAAACACGACTAGCCGCCACCACCCTATCCAACCTGTACAATTTCTTGCTCCAAACGGCATCCGTTGCGCGTCTCTTCGCGTCACCGTGCTCCTCCCCGGGCTGTAGCAGATAGAGATATAAACCATCCTCGGGTAAGGGCTTTTCCTCGAGACATTCTTCGCCTTTCGCGAGCGGGACATCTTCGAGTTTAATCGCCTTGTTAGGCCTTAGGCCAATCATAGCGGTCTTTGTGTTGTTGAGACCTTTCACGATGGCATACAAGTGCTTGACCCACGTACTACTAGTTTCTGAGGAGACCAACTCTTGTGCATCTTGAGGTTTAAAGAGTCTCTCAGCGAGTACCTTGTTATAAGACTCTACAAAGGCCGTAAACGTATGGTGGTACTTGGTGGTAGCCCTCTTGATTTCAACACCCTTGCTTTCTAGCAGCTTCGTTACATCCGACTTGAATTCACTACCATTATCACACTGGAGGGTTTTAGGGTATTGTAGAGGCCCCGCCTTGTAAATGTCTTTGATCATCCCCGCAACCTCGCTGGCTTTCTTGGTACGTAGGGGCCTCGCTACTTTGTACCTTGAAGCCACGTCAATGCCCGTGAGGATATACTTGTAGGTGCTACCATATACCCTATCGTGGGGCATATATAACAGATCGAACTGGTGCATCTCGTTGGGTGTTGTAATGGTAAAATGGGGATAATCGATATGTTTCGGGCCCTTGATGTGTCTCAACCAGAGTAGTTGCCTAGACAGCCAGTGGGTGACTAGCTTTTTGGATAGGCCACTATCCTTCGCTAGTAATTTGATAGCTTTTCGTCCAGTCCAGAGATGTTCTGGGGTATAGTAAATTTTACTTAGTTTTTCCGCCTCCTCCTCAGTAACGATATGTGGTTTTGACATGCTACTTATTACATGTCAAAAAACGTTCTACAAATACTTATATACCACGAATTCCAGAAGGGTTAAGGAGCCAAGAACGAAGGTGAGTTCGCCATCTTTTTGTGGTTTGGAGGGTGTATAGTAATCCGACAATTTTGGTTTACCCTCCTCTGTTGCTATGTAATAATTATACATATCGTCGTCCAGCTCCTTCAAGCTCTTGCCAGCCTGTATTTGTAATTCCCGTTGCTTCTGGAACCAATCGATTTTGCCTTGTCTGTCCTTCACCCACTGCGCCTGAGCATTTTGCAATTTTTCGATAGCTTCATTATGTCTCTTCCGTTCCGCCTCGCCATGCCCTGATAGTTTGCTAAATAGGAAGTTGGTCCCACTAAAAGCTAGGGCGTTAATCGCAGCAGCTGCAACAATAACAGCGATAGTTGCCATTTATTCTTAGTACTCCACCGAATGATAACGGCCGTCTAGGATATTCAGTTGGGCGTCCATCAGCAGATACACGTAACAGCGGATGTCCCCATATCCGTCGACTTTCTTGGTCATATGGAGGGTTATCCCATCACTAAGCCTTTGTAAGGGCCTTCCGGAACCATGAAGACTGTGGTCGGGAGAGCTTCGGAAATCGATAAATAGGGCGTAGCGTTCTGTGAAGAACTGGCTTATGGTTAACTCCGAATCATGGCTACCAAAGAGGCCCACGATCTGTTCGAGGTGGTCTTTAGGAAGCATCGCGTGTGAGTAGAGCTCATTAGGCTCGCCCTCGACAGTGATTGAGATCTTTTCAATCTTGGGGTTGTAAAAGACCTCGTTGGCACCTGAGTAAGCCTTCACTGTTGCAGGGTCCACGAAGAGTAACAAGACACCTTTCAGACTCTTGGCAGGAGTATCAATTTGTAAATTGTAACTGGTATCTGCTTTTTTAAGGGTCACCACCTTGATCCGGAGTATCCGTTCATAGGGTAGGGCCAATCTTGCGTAACGTGACATCATAGCGCTCGCGAGACCTTCGTGGGTGACCTTGTCAAACTCTAGGGAAATATTACTGATCCTGTAGGTAGCATCCGCTGCCTTGGCTGCCGTGCCTCCTGAGGCTGCCGTACCTCCATCCTTGATCACGTCGCCGTATGACGCGAAATGGAGTATGAACTGTAGTCTGTCATCTCTCGTCAACTCAAACATCTTGCCCAGCGGGATACAAAAAGTGTTACCATAGGCCACAGCAATGGCCTTTTCTTCATTGGTACCCACGTGGTCAGTAGCTTTTACCTGCAGGGCCCGGACGGTACCGTCGTTGGGATTAATACCCTCCAGAATCAGGCTGTTGCCACGATCAAACTTTGATAGCCATAGGTCTCTGTAGACCGCCAGGGTGTTGTGGTCGCTAATATTCTGCAGCTCGTTTCCATTCAAGGTGATACGAAGGTCCCGCACTAGACTCTTCCCTATGTTGCTGACTAGGGTACGCTTCGTGTTGGTCCCTGTAAGCACTAGGTCAAACAGTAGTTTGATACTTCCTGGAAAAATGACATCGTTTTGCCCCATGTTGGGTATATCCACGTATAGGTCCTCATTCTGATTAATTGTGGAAGGTACGTGGCTTACCTTGACGCGTTGTCTTCTCCCTTTGATAGCAAAGAGCTGCTTCGCCTCTGCATATGGGTCCAATATAGCTCCGTAACTCATTTATTATTGGGGGGATTTTTTAAAAATAAAGATGCAGACTAATCCGATATATGAACATGATATTGAGGATAAGGGGGGGGTGGGAGAGATGATAGGCCCGATGATATCACACCGAGGCTTCCATCAACGCCGGGGCCTTCAACGTCGGGAGGGCAACGGCATGGAGAACAGCATGCTCCTAGCACACTCACGCTCCGAGAGCAACTTTTAGAATCGAAGGTTAATAGCCTTTATTTACATCTTGGGGAGGGGCTGCAGAATCCTAATGCGACACATTATGATATGTTTCGGATGGAAAAGGGAAATAGGTTTATTTTCAAAGAACTGAACACGGGAGATATAAAATATAAGGAAATAGTACTTACGAATAAAAATGGCGGATTAAAAGCCCCCGGTGAGATGAAAAGGTTGTTAGGTAATAATCGTATGCATGCCCTAGGTTTTACCGATTATGATACACCCAACAAAGGTAGTAAATCGAGAGCCCAGAATATCATGGGGAGGATTGAGTATATTGAGATGAAAAAAGGAAATAGGGGTAAGGAAGGGGAAATTCTACCCTTGATCGAGAATGTTCTGGACGAGACAGAAAGCTTTAATGAAGATACTTCGTTTGGTGATAAAGTTTTCACTGAACGTGAAATAGAAGGGATTGATGAGGCAGCACAGACTATAAGGGACGCTTTGAAGCTACTGGAAAGCAAGATGGCCCTAAACAATGATAAACTCGATAGGGCAAAGGCCAATTTAAAGCAACTTGAGGATAAGAAAGATTGGGCGGACGATGGCGAGATGGATAGCCTTGATGACCTGATAGCAAGGACTAGGAAGGATATTAGGGAATTGGAGGTGAAAAAAAAGCTTAACAAAATGCCCATGATCTACTCACCCGTCAAATTTACAACCAGCTGGAGGTCATCAAGGAGACGCTGATGAAGATCGCCGGGGATGACACATCCTTGCTAGGAAAGCTAAAAATATTGTTCAAGGAGCAGGGTCTGACTATAGCGAGCATCGTATCCGCTGTCGGTCTGCTGATAAGCACCATCGTACTCGCAGTTACGGGAGGAAGTGCCGCAACAGGCGCGGGAGGAAGTGCCGCGGCGGGTGCGGGAAAAGAAGGGTTTGTAGAGAAACAGTTGGAAAGGCTGGGGAAATTCCTCAAATACTTGGCAGGTAAGGCAGGTGCTACCCTACCTGGTATTATTGGTACGGTTGTCTCTTTCTTTCTCAGAGTAGCGGCAACCATAGTGGAATATGCGGCTAAGCATCTCTACATGGCAATCGCGGCAGTCGCCGGGTTTGTTGTGGTCTAAGTTGGAAAGACGAAAAAGGTCTAGACCTATTTTTTCATCCATATGTAGGCAATAATGAGGCCTACCCCGGTGGTAATCAATACGGTCTTGGTATCCTCATGTTGTTGTTGTTGTTGCGGGGCTTCCCTGTGCTTGGGCGCAGTATGCCTGGGAGGTGTAGCATGTATAGGAGGTGTAGTATGTATAGGTGGTGATTTGATAGCCGCCGTATGCTTGATGGTCCGCTCCATATGCCTGGGCGGTGCTTTGATAGCTGCCGTATGTTTGATGGTATGCCCTATAGGCTTAGGGGGTGCTTTGACAGTATGCTTGATAGCCCTCTCTATAGGCTTCACACTATTAACATCAACCTGAACCCCAACATTTTCATTGGTAGGTGAGATCAATATGTTGTTGTTATAGCCCGAGATTTTGCCTATACGCAGGTTCAGATCAGAAGTATACATTGGGCATGAATGTATACATTGGGCATGACGGCGAAGTTTACCGGAGTTCTGGCATATTGCAAGACCTTCTGAAATTGACTTATATTTTGCCCTACATTCTCCTGACGTTGTGCCATACTTTCAAATTTTTGCATCAGGATTTGCTTGGCCGTATAGTTGTCCGCGTCAGACCCAATTAGGGATGTTTTGGCCCCTGCCTGCGAACCAAGCAACAAGACCACATAGGCCCTAATACTTTCGCTTAGCTTTGTTAGACCCTCCGACGTCAAACCCTGACTTGCTGGTATGATGAATTTGGCCCAATCACCATCAACTTGTGGCCACCATCTTCCGTTGGTGAGCGATGCACTTACTGATTTGGTTTTGTACAGACTATTAGGATCTGCACCATATTCCCGACAGACTTGTGCATACCCAGAGGTTGAATAGGGGTTTTTGTACCGGGAAAAACCATCGTCGTAAGGCATGGGTACATTCATCCTTGCTAGAATGCGACGCATGTGGTAGTATATATGAAATTTGAAGATTGAGTTGACAAGGGGTACGGAGCCCGTCATATGCTTGGCAGATATGCCTAAGGCCGTGCTTGCGCAATGGGTGGCGAAATTCACCTGAATATTCCAGTAGTCCAGGGCCTATCCTCTCGTCCATCCCTGAATGACAGGGTCATTAAGGTAGGTTGTTGTAACCTTTATGGGGTATTTGGTAAACTCGGGGAATACCACGGAAATGTGTGATTTTGTAGGTACATATAGGTCCTGGAGTTCCAAGTTTGTTACATCAAGAGGCCATTCCCCCCTGTTGGATTGGTACTTTTCCTTAGGGTTGTACGAATACATGTTCATTGTTTGTTATAACAAAACAATGAAGCAACTCTACATCACTGATATTGCAAAGCCCACGATGTTTGAAGACTACCTGGGACAGGACACGAGAATTGCCCTGAAATCAATAAGCATTAGACCCATGTGGCTGAACATTTACACCGACAATGATTTCACCATCCGTAAGACAGGGCCTGATCAGAGGGTTACCCGAATAGAGATCATGAACGGCCTATACACGATCGAAGATTTGGCGGCTATCGTCAACAGTCAGGTGGGGGACAAAATCAAGCTGTTTGTCCTGAAAAATGGACTCTGCAGGCTCCGTTTCAATGAGGGGTACACGTTGGTTATTAACACACAACTACAAGAGCTCTTGGGCCTACCTGCCCCAGATGGTGGTAAGTATTACACAAAGGGAGACTATGATGCATACTACAAGACTGATGTTTATATTAGGTTACGCCTTATTTGCCCTCAGTTGGACGAAAAAGACTGCTTGCTGGATGGAAAGAGGTCTAAAATTCTGTCTTTACTTCCCATCAAGGAGTTGAATGCCTGGGGGGACATGCTGACCTGGAGTTTCGAGACTCCGATCTACCTACCTCTAAAGGGCTCTACGGACCGTCTTGAGTTTATGCTGACGGACGAGTTCCACTACGACAAAAATGTATCCTTCACCGGAATTACAATGTGTTTGCTCATAGAATAAATGGCTGATATAACTAAGCTGTATCCAAATCTACCAAGCGCCCCCGCGGAAAGCGCGGACATGCAGGATGAAAGCCAGAATTTTAGACTAGCCCAGATAGGAGGGGTTGAAGCATTTCTAAGGGGTGAAACTAAAGAGCGTGACAGGCTCTCAAAGAAATTCAAGATGTACGGGACCTGGGTCCGATACTGTGATCATCGACTGCTGGGTATTACTATAGTAACGTCGGGTGTAGGAATCGGGGCGTTGGCCTTGGGTCTTGGTGCTCCGCTCTGCATAGCGATGGGGGTATTACAATCACCGTAGGGATCGGACAGGCCGGTCTGAGAAACGCCTCAAAGAGGCTTGGCGTGAAATCGAGGAAACATGAGGCAATTAGACTGATCGCTGAAACTAAATTGATCTCCATCGTCGATCTTATCTCAAGGGCTGTAGAAAATGGGGTGATTGAGAAGCACGAGTTTACTCTCATTACACAGGAGAAGCAAAGGTATATGCTATTGAAGGAACAGATGCGACAACGCTTTAACCGTATTGTCAACGCCATCAATGAACAGGAGCGTGCTCAGCTAGTTGCGAAAGGTCGGGAGGAAGGTAGAAACGACTGTTTAAAAAAAACTAGCATCTGTACAGTATGCAAGCGCTACCTAGAGTCTCCACCTGTTTACAAGCCTTAGTTTTGTATATTTTATAGATCTTGTATGTCCTATAAAATATAAGGTTTTTTAATCCTCACCTAGCAGCCATTCAACTTTAAAGTCCTTGTATCTACATTCCACAACATGTACCTGAGGGTAGTAGTTTTTACCTTGCACATACACCGATGATAGTGCCAGGATGCCACTGACTTGGCATGGCTCATCATAGGGTACTGGCATACCATAGAATTTAGTCGTGATCGCGTCCTTGTAGTATTTAAGCTTGGCGTTCACGTAACGGTCCTTTTTCACGGGCTCCGTCGTCAATTTTTGAGATATCAACTCTTCGACCTTATTCCAGATTTGGCGATACTTGGCAACCCAGTTGGGATACTCTTCGAAATCAAGACTCATTGCTGGCATAGCACTGGCATTGTACCGGGTGACTCCATGCGGGGACCAGATTTTAGGTGTCTTTACCCTCAGGGCTACTATAAGGCCTTGCGTATGATACCCCACGATGTACCTTTCATCCTTACCTCCATTGGAAGGAATAGCTAGTATAGAGATGGATAATAAACACACTTTTCCAAAAACCACGGTCAAACTCTCATAAAAAATATCATACACAATTTCACTTGTGACGTCACAACTTTTCATCACGCTCTATTGCACAAAATGCCGTTGATCATCAGCAAAAATCCACTGATCATCAACGCATGCGCAATAAAGCTCAATGCTATCATACTCAAATGGAGTAAAGTCCCTACCATGCGGTGTTGAGTCATACAAAAAAAAAAAGAAGTGCTTTGTAATCTTCGGACTTTGTTAAAATCTGTATATATATATAAATGAGTTGTTTCAAGACGCAAGACATGTGTAGCAAACTTGTTGAAAAGGATCCCCACATGTTAAGGCATGTCCCCGACAGGTTCAAAACGCGAGACATGTGTAACAAGGCTGTTGAAAAAGATCCCTACCAGCTCATATATATACTGGACCGGTTCATGACGCAGGACATGTGTAATGAGGTTGTTGAAAAGAGTCCCTTTGCGATCAGGCAGGTGCCGGACAAATTCAAAACGCAATACATGTGTAACGGGGCTGTTGAAAAGGAGCCGCTAATATTTGAGTATGTGTAACGAGGCTTTCCCGAGGGACATGTATCCAATACATAGATGTAATCTTCTGACTAATGTTGAAATCTGTATATATAAATGGGCCGTTTTAAAACACAGGACATGTGCAACAAGGCTGTTGAAAAGGATCCCCATACACTCCATGACCATCCTAGGGTATGATGCAAACATGCTTTATCCGAGTACCTTGATGCAGGATTTTCCTTGTGGGAAGGAAAAGCTGATCAAGGTGGCTACACCGACATCGGCACATAACTTAGAGATACTAACGCGAGGTGTACTAGATGCATCGTTGTTTGGATTTGCCCAGGTTAATATCGAATTACCTGAGGATCTGCGTGACAAATTCAGCGAAATGGCTCCACTGTTTGTTGTGAAGGAGATACCCGACGATCAAATCCCCGAGCATATGCACGAGTACCTGAAAAGTACGGGCCGCAAGCATGTTCCAGGTACGCGTAAGCTTTTGGGGTTGCTAAAGGCCGAAAAGACTCTACTATATACCCCTGTGCTAAAATGGTACCTCGATCATGGGTTGAAAGTGACTGCCTTTTACCAGTTCCTCAAGTATGCTAGGGGTAGGCCCTTTGAATGGTTCCCTGAAGAGATTGCCGATGCACGACGACAAGCCGATAAGGACCCCGATAAACCTATTGCGGGAGATACGGCCAAGTTGAAAGGTAACAGCTTCTACGGCAAAATGATTGAGGACCCAGCGAGGCACGCAAACACAACATTCACACGCAATGAAAAGGAGGTTGAGGCAACCCCGCGAAGCCCTTACCTTGAAGATCTCGAGGAGATTGGAGATGCGTACGAGGTAAGAAGGGGCAAACACAAGTGTACCATCGATAGAGCCTACCAATGCGGTATTGCGGTGTACCAACTAGCCAAGCTTCGGATGTTGGAATTTTACTATGATTTTCTGGACAAGTACGTGGATCGTCGAGACCTTGAGTACATCTACATGGATACCGACAGTGCGTATTTTGCCATATCTGGGGAAGAGCTGCGGGATGTCGTTCGCCCCGAACTGCCTGACACTTACGATAAGGATGTGAAAAACTGGCTAGTCACCGATAAATACTCGAGTTAGCGGGGGGCTATTCAAAGCGGAATTCATTGGGTTTCGGATGATTGCCCTGACAGCCAAGTGCTACTTTGTGGAGGGTAAAAAGGGTACGAAATTTTCATGCAAGGGGATGTCAAAGAGACAAAATGCCGTGACCTGGGGTAGAGACCTGAGTACCCTAAAGGGTGGTTTAGACATGGCCAAAAACGTAGGCTTTCGGGTACATGAGTAGGGTATGATTACGTACGAACAAAACGAGCTCGGCCTCTCGGCGTTTTACGACAAAAGAGTTGTACATGCCGATGGGGTACATACATCCCCACTTGTTTTTTAAACATTTTTGAATAACAGGGGTTTCTAGAAACTGTCCAAAATTTTGTAAAGGTAGTACTTTACAAAACAAAAACAATATGGAGGGGACCGGGAAATGCAAGCAATGCAAGCAAACCCTACCACTGGACAACTTCAAGGTCAAAAGGAACGGACAACGAACAAAAAGGTGTATCAAATGCCTTGATATGCATAGGTCGTCAATTGAACGTACCAAATGCCCACATCAAAAACAAAGACACCAATGTCCAACATGCGATCCCCTAGGCTATCGCCATAATCTTACTTTGCAAAGGATTCATAACGCCCTAAATTGGGATACAGAGATAACTTCCCAGGAATATCTAGGATGCAACATTGTTACATTCATGAAGCACATCCAAGCCCAATTTAGAGGCGGGATGAACTGGGGAAACCGAAGGCAGTGGCAGTTCGATCACAAGATACCAATAGGGTACAGGGAGAATGGGGAATATCCTAGCGAGGAAGAACAATTGAAAAGGCTGCACTACACTAACATACAGCCCATGTGGGCTGCAGATAACCAGAAGAAAGGGCATCGATATATCTCCGAGTAGAATGTGGTCCAGCGCGGTTGATCAAACACACTTGCTATAAATGGAAGTGTGTTTGTATATTGCTGTAATTTTACCGTATGCCTTGATCGCTTATGTTCTTTTTCGATATCGTCGTATAATAAAAAGAATGTCAGAGCTCGCGACTATATTCGACACAGCCCCTGCAGAAAATTTCGAACATGTTGAAAAACCCATCGATAAGCGTCGGGCTTTGAAAGAGGCCCTGCGCAAAGGCAAGGGGCATCTATTACCCAAAAAATGTACCGAGGGGTTTGTTGAAAAGGCGCCGGAAGAGGCTATAGATAAAGTACATACCGAGTAGCTTCAACGAGAACTCAATGAACAGGGGGAAAGGACGGCCAGGGCACTGTCTACCCATGTTATCAGCCTCTATGCCAGCATGATTGGGAACTTCGTGGACATCGACAATGTAGATGAATTACGTCGAGATATCGAAGAGGATCCTATAATCCGGGATAGTATGACAGATCTCGGGATCCTTGTATACTGCACTATTGGGAGGTGTTTAGCCCCACTCCTCGTAGCGGGTCATACGGCTCGGCATATGGGTAAAAAGAAACAGAAGGAGGTGCAGAAGGCGGAGACTGTGCTATAATAAAATGAGTGAAGAAGAGAAACAAGAAGAGCGAGTCATTACAAAGGCTGTAAAGCATCCGGGGCGTGTGGCCCAGGGTCACAAGTTGGCAGCACTGATGAAGAAAAGAAAGGAAGAAATGAAACAACAAGAGGGTACTGTAGAGCCTGCAGTCAAAGCCTCTTCTGGAACCAGCTCCGTACAGTCCATAAATACCTTTATGGTGTAGGGACCTTGGCCGTGCTCGCGATAGGAGTTGGCGTATGGTATAAGTTTGGCAAAAATGGCGGAGAAACCCACAAGCCAACCCTTGAACCTCAACAAAAGGGTAAGGCTCATCCCGAATTCTTTAAAATGCTTTAATATAAATGACAAGCAACGTAACCCCGAAAGAAAAGGAGATTTTGGATATGCTATATGAGACCGTTGTGGACCTTAGTTTTACCTTCGCTTATGCCCTTGGGGGTAAGAAATTTCTAAGGATAACGAAACCCTCTGCCAAAATGGACATGAACGACGTCCTCAAGATGACGGCGTACTTCGCGGCAGGCCGAGCTTCTCGTGAAATGGCCGTCAAGAAGGGATGGCTCCCAGGGTCCATTGTCCCCAAGCAACCAAAATGAGCGTCTGATAAAATTTCTATTTGCCCTACGGGGCAAATAGAAATGGATGAGGGTAAAAACTGCTCAAAATGCAAGCACTATCTCCCATTGAACCATTTCAGGGTGAAACGTAATGGTTCAATGCTAAGGCAATGCATCGCCTGCCTTGATGCTAGCAGGGCGTCACGTAAACGTACAAAGTGCCACCCCGGCAATCAGCCCCTGTATGAGCTCACATTGAAGCTCATTTTTCCGAGGGTTATACCTGGGAGCTATACGAATTTTTGCACATTCATCACAAGGTACCCGACATTTGTTGATGTTACCAGGGCATTACACAGGGTGAGTACCTTCAAGTAAATGAATAAGATTTGCATAAAATGCAAAAAAATGTTAACCCTGGACAGGTTTAGGGTTAGGGGGAATAGTCGAACAAAAAGCTGGATAAAATGCCTGGATAAAGCGAAGGGGCGGCGGTGTACAAAATGTAAGGACCCTGTGATCGAATATGAGGTAGACCCCATCGAAATAGACAGGGAGATTCCGCTGCTTCAGCAGGACGATAATTACCTACTTTTGTATACTTTTTTAACCTACGACATCATACCCAGATACGCCAAACTCGTTGAAGCGCTAACCGAGAGCCATGAAAAGGCACTGCTAATTGAGAGATATCGTAAGGTACTGAGGTGTCTACAAGGTAAATTAACATATACTCCACTACCCCACGAATATAAGACCCAAAATACCAAGCTCTGCCCTGCCTGCCGGGGGTCCTTGGTGAACAATCACGGCGGTGTGTTGATATGTTTAAACTGTGCCGGGGTATATTCAAAAATCCATAATCAAAAGTGGGGCAACTATTGAATAAAATGTTAAATATTGTGCGGGACCCCCACACAGCAATTTTCACGGGACCCACATCGTGTGGCAAGACGCAACGTGTCTTGGACCTTCTGGAAAATGAGTTTAAGGGGCACTTCCACAACATAGTGATACCATGCCCCACCCTACGATGGAACAGCACGTACCTTGAAAGAGCCTCACTCTGGAAGGACCCCTACGTGTTTCTGATAGACCCCAAGGATCATCTTTTTGAATGGATTCAAAAACTATCCGCATTGTTGGCAGGAGAGGACACGTTGTTTGTCGTGGACGACATGATATCCGACGAAAGCCTCGATAAGCGTCGACAACCACTACTGGAGTTTGCCATCAGTGGTAGGCATCGGAAGCATAGTCTTTGGCTACTCACACAGTCATATACCGCCTTGCCTAAAAATTTGAGGAGGCAAAAGAAAGCCCTGTTTTTGTGGTACCCCCATGAGCGCCCAGATATGAAAATGATTGACGAAGAGACCAACATGATCCCCGACTGGTCGGACATCAAGGCCGAGTTGAAAAAATCCAAGCATGCATGCCTGTATGTGAGGTTGGAACACCCCAGGGCTTGGAAGATTCTCCGGGTAGGCATTGGTATATAGAAAGATGTCGTCGCAGGTTATGTTCAACGCAGGAGCAATTAAAACTCTGTCCAACAGCCAGGATCAACCTATGTTTAAACGCGCCGATCTTGGTAGGTTTTTAGGTATTGAATGTTAGACAGTGTAGCCTCGATAATCAAATGATATCAAAAAGGGAAGAAATAGGAGGAGGTGTATGTACTACATACACCAAAAATGAAGGCCAAAATCCACATGACGTCTTTGTCACATTGAACGGGGCCTTGGAGATCGTTCGCCGTTCTAGGAAACCAAAAGCTGCGGGGGTCATCAAATGGTTAGCCCGGGCAGGTGTCCAAAAATTACAGGATATAATTAAAGAGCATCGCCAGGTCCTAGAGGACAGGGATGGGGCCCTGGCCCTTCTCAATGATGAAATTGAGGATAGTGATAGTCAGCTTATGGTGCTGGGGGATGCGATTGAGGAGCTACAACAACGTGACGTGTCCCACCTTGAAGATCCTGGTAAGGATAATAGTATAGTTATTATCCAGAAGAACAACGGCGATCTTTTTCAACACCTTGGCATCTGTTGCCAACAGGGATATGTAGCCCAAAAAATACGAAATAAGCTTGTTGACTACCCTAAGGGTGATATTGTGGTACTGGCAGAGACACCAAATGCTATCGTCCACTACAATTGGCTCCGAGAACGTGGATGTATTAAAGTCAACCCAGATAGGGTCAGACATTTTAGGCTTGGTGAGCACTATACACATGAACGTCTCTTAGAGCTTGCTGAATGAGTGATGTCATAACCGGCCCCAAGGTGTACTCAGATCTGAGTACACCCAACCAAAACACAATTTTTACTACTCTTGCGGGTCGTAAAAATTATCCTCAAATCATATATTGGTTACTAGTCAACCACCTTTGGGGGACCAAATTAGGTATGTCCAAGGGGGCATCTCCCACGGGCTATTACCAATCCTTAACTTCCTCCGGAGGTACCTCAACATTCTCCGGGATCAGCATGAGTTCTTCTGAAACAAAGCTCCTTTCGGGAGCATCCTTCAAATAGTACAGCACGCGACTACCTGCTACTATACGGTCCAACCTATACATTTTCCTGCTCCAAAAGGCGTCGGTGGCGCGTCTTTTTGAATCTCCATGTTCTTCCCCCGGTTGTAGCAAATACAGGTATAATCCATCCTCAGGTAGGGGTTTCTCTTCGGGATATTGCTGGCTTTTTGCAAGCGGTACCTCATCCATCTTAATCGCCTTGCTAGGCTTCATATCGATCATGGCAGTCTTGGTATTGTTTAGACCTTTCACGATAGTGTACAGATGCTTGACCCAAATACTGCTAGTCTCATCAGAAGCCAACTCTTGGGCATCTTGAGGCTTGAAGAGCCTTTCAGCGAGGACCTTATTATAGCTCTCCACAAAGGCCGTGAAGGTATGGTGATATTTGGTGGTGGCCCTCTTAATTTCCACACCTTTACCCTCCAGTAACTTGGTTACATCCGATTTGAATTCGGAGCCATTGTCACATTGAAAAATCTTAGGGTATCGTAAAGGTCCTGCCTTGTAGATGTCTTTGATCATATCCGCGACCTCGCGGCAATGGCCTAGCGACCTTGTACCTTGAAGCAACGTCAATGCCTGTCAGGATGTACTTGTATGTATTGCCATACAGCCGATCATGGGGCATGTACAGTAGATCAAACTGGTGCATCTCATTGGGTGTTGTAATGATGAAATGGGGGTAATCTATACGTTTTGGACCCCTGATGTGTCTCAACCATAAGAGCTGCCTGGATAGCCAGTGGGTAACCTTCTTTTTGGATAGACCACTCTCCTTCGAGAGTAATTTAATAGCCTTGCGGCCGGTCCAGAGATTTTCCGGGGTATAGTAAATTTGGCTTAGTTTTTCAGCCTCCTCATCGGTAATACTATGTGATGCTTTTGACATGTTTATTATACATGTTAAAAACGTTCTTACAAATACTTATATGCTACGAAACCTAGCAGGGATAGTGATCCAAGGATAAAGCTCAATTCCCAATCCTGTTGTTTCTTGGAAGGTGTGTAAAAATCTTTCAATTGTGGGGCCCTCTTTTCTGAGGCAATGTAGTATTTATAGAGGTCGTCATCGAGCTCGCGAAGGCTTTTACCGGCCTGTAGTTGTAATTGCCTTTGCTCAGCAAACCAATCGAGCTTGGCTTGTCGATCTTGTACCCATTGGGCCTGAGCTGCCTGTAGTTTTTCCATCGCCCTATCATGCCTCTTTCGCTCCGCTTCCCGTGCCCCGAAAGTTTGCTAAATAGATAGTTGGTCCCTGAAAATGCTAATGCATTGATTGCAGCGCCTTCAACAAGAACAGCAATCGTTAACATTTATTGTTTGCCCTTCTTGCAGTCTATGCACTTGGCCCTCTGTCTATCATGGGGACAAATATAAATTGTGGTCACTAAAATTCCACAGAATGATAACGGCCGCCCAGGATGTTTAATTGAGCATCTTGAAGCAAGTACACATAGCATCTGAAATCCCCAGTTCCGTCAGCCTTTTTTGTCATGTGGAGAGTAATGCCGTCACTAAGCCTCTGTAGGGGCCTCCCGCTACCGTGCAGGCCCGGATCCGGGCTTGCTCTGAAATCGACGAAGAGCACATATCTCTCGTTGAAGAGCTGCCGTACCTACATCTTTGATCACGTCACTGTACGATGCGAAATGTAGGACAAACTGCAATCTGTCATGGAGCCCTGCCTGGTAAAAAAAAGGAGATCAGTTGTAAGCTCAAACATCTTGCCCAATGGTATGCAAAAAGTGTTTCCATACGCCGCGGCGATGGCTTTTTCCTCATCAGTCCCGACGTACTCAGTAGCCTTGACCTGCAGGGCTCTGATGGTACCATCATTGGGGTTGATTCCCTCTAGGATGAGATTGTTCTCCCTATCAAACTTAGGGAGCCACAAGTCTCTGTAGGCCGCGAGCTTGTTGTAGTCGCTGATATTCTGCACCTCGTTGCCATTCAAGGTGATGCGTAGATTTCACACCAGGCTTTTGCCTATGTTGCTGATTAGGGTACGCTTCGGGTTGGTCCCTGTAAGCACCAGGTCAAATAGTAGCCTGATGCTCCCCGGAAAAATGACACAATTCTGTCCCAGGTTGGGTATATCAACATAGAGGTCTTCATTCTGGTTGATTGTGGAAGGTATATGGCTTACCTTTACCCGCTGCCGCTTTCCTTTAATGGCAAAAGGCTGCTTCGTTTCTGCGTGGGGGTCCAATGTAGTTCCAAATGCACTCATTTATTATGGGGGATTATACAATAAATGCCAACTAATCCAGTATTTGATCACGATCTTCCGGATGAGGAGGGTGGGAGGGATGATAGGCCCGATACTACGTCAAAACTTCCATCAACGCAACAACTTCCATCAACGCCAGGGCCCTCAACCCAAGGAGAACAACAGGGTGCTCCGGAATCTATACTTAAGGAGCAGAGAAAAAAAAAATTAAAATCAAAGGTTGATAGCCTCTACGCTCATCTTGGTCAGGATACGAGGCTGCTGGGGAAGCTTATAATGATACCTTATGATGATTTTAGGGTGGAGGGGGAACGTCTTTATTTCAAGGGTATAGATATTACGGAGCGTATTTACAAGGAAAAAGGTGCTGGATTTAGATCACCCGGAGACATAACCTCAAATTTGAAGGTAGACCTCGTGCGGGCTATGGGTTTCCCAGACTATGTCACTACACCCAACAAAGGTAGGGCAGCGCCCGGGCACTTGGGCAACAGATTGATGACATTGTGGGGAAGGACAGGGCTGCCGATAGCATTTCGATGCAATCTATAGAATCGATGGAGGAATTTGTGGATGCCACGGATAGCTTTATAGAAGAAACTTCATTTGGTGGCACTGATGAAGAAGGTATCACTGAACGTGAAAGAAGGGGGCTTAACCTCGAACTCCAAACCATACGGGGCAACTTGAAAAGCCTGAAAAACAAGATGATCACATACGATAGCGAGATCGACAAGGCAAGGGGTAAGGTGAAAGAATTCGAGAAGCAGAAAGCCGGGGCAGCTAAGGGACAGCAAGATATCCTTGATGGGAAAATCAAGGAGCTTGAGGATAAGATTGAAAAATTGAATGATAAAAAAAAGCTCACGCAAGATGCACATGGCTTACTTTCCTCCCAAATTTACAGCCAGCTGAGGACCATCAAGGAGACGTTAATGAAAATTGCCGGAGATGACACGTCTTTGCTCGAGAAGCTAAAGATCCTCTTCAAAGAGCAAGGGATCACTATAGCCAGCATACTCTCAAAATTTTGTATCAAAATCTGCCGGGCCGTGTAGTTATCCGCACCAGACCCGAGTAAGGATGCCTTTGCCCCTGCTTGTGATCCAAGCAACAAGACCACGTAGACCCTTATACTCTCACTTAGCTTGGTTAAACCTTCCGACGTCAAACCCTGACTTGTTGGTATGGTGAATTTGGCCCAATCACCCTCAACTTGTGGCCACCATGAACCGTTGGTGAGTGATGCACTTACTGACTTGGTCTTGTACAGGCCATTAGGGTCGGCACCGTACTCTCTACATATCTGCGCATACCCGGAGGTTGAGTAGGGGTTTTTGTACTGTGAAAACCCATCGTTAAAAGACATGGGTACCTTCATTCTTGCTAGAAATCGACGCATGTAGTAATAGACATGGAACTCGAAGATCGAGTTGACAAGGGGTACGGAGCCCGTTAGATGTTTGGCGGAGATGCCTAATGCTGTGCTCGCGCAATGAGTTGCAAAGTTAACCTGAATATTCCAATAGTCCAGGGCCTGTCCTCTTGTCCATCCCTGAATCACAGGGTCAGTCAGATAGGTTGCGGTAATTTTGATGGGGTATTTGGTAAACTCGGGGAATACCACGGAAATATGAGACTCCGTGGACACATACAGGTCCTGATGCTCTAGGCTTGTTACACCAAGAGGCCATTCACCCCTGTTGGATTGGTACCTTGCCTTGGGGTTGTATGAGTAGATATTCATTGTTTTGTTTATAAACAAAACAATGAAGCAACTCTACATTACCGACATATACAAGCCTACGATATTTGAAGACTACTTGGGACAGGATAGTAGGATAGCTCTGAGGTCGATAAGTATACGGGGTGGGTGGCTGAATATTTTTAATAATAATGACTTCACCATATGTAGGGTTGTACCCGATCAGAGAGAGACTAGAATACGGATTATGGCTGGGTTGTATAGGATCGAGGATGTGGTATCCATTGTCAACACCCAATCGGAAGATAAGATTAAACTTTTTGTATTAAAAAATGGACTATGTACCCTTCGTGTCAGTGATGGTTACACCGTTGCATTTAATAGGCAGCTGCATGAACTCCTTGGCTTTGCATACGATCCCGCGAAAAAGTATTATCAGAAGGGTGACTATACTGCCGACTATAAGACTGATATCTATATAAGGCTAAGGCTCATTTGCCCTCAGTTGGATGAATGTGATGCCCTGCTAGATGGCAAGAAGTCGAAAATTCTCGCCTTGTTGCCCATCAAGGAATTAAACGCTTGGGGGGATATGCTTACCTGGAGTTTTGATAGTCCCGTTTACCTTCCTTTAAAGGGTAGTACGGATCGCCTCGAATTTATGCTAACGAATGAATTCCATCATGACAAAAATGTGGCCTTCACTGGGCTAACGATGCATTTGCTGGTAGAATAAATGGCTGATATAACGAAGCTGTACCCAACAATACCAAGTACACCTGCACAAAGTGCTGACATGCTGGAGGAAAGCCAAAAATATAGACTTGATAAAATTGGTGAAATTGAGAAGTATTTTCGAAGTGAGATTAGGGAGCGGGATAGGCTCACAAAAAAGTTTAAGATGCATGGGACCTGACCACCTTGGTTTCAAACCAACCCCAAAAATTCCTCTTGCGTCTCCCCCAAGAGCCTTGTTGCGCATGTCCTGTGCCTTGAACTGGTCGGGGACATACTCGAGCATGTCGGGATCCTTTTCAACGACCCTTCTGCACATGCCCCGCGTCTTGAGCCGGCCGGGGATGTATATGAACGCCCAGGGATTCTTTTCAAAGGCCTTGTTGCACATGTGCTGCGTCTTGAGCTTGTCGGGGACATGCCCTGGTGCCCGGGGATCCTCCTCAACAGCTTTGTTGCACATGTCCTTCGTCTTGAATTGATCTGGTACATGCATGAGTGTATAGGGATCCTTTTCAACAGCCTTGTTGCACATGTCCTTCGTCTTGAATTGATCTGGTACATGTATGAGTGTATGGGGATCCTTTTCAAAAGCCTTGTTGCACATGTCCTGTGTTTTAAAACGGCTCATTTATATATACAGATTTCAACATTAGTCAGAAGATTACATCTATGTATTGGATACATGTCCCTCGGGAAAGCCTCGTTACACATACTCAAATATTAGCGGCTCCTTTTCAACAGCCCTGTTACACATGTCTGGCGCTTTGAATTTGTCCGGCACCTGCCTGATCGCAAATGGACTCTTTTCAACAACCTCATTACACATGTCCTGCGTCATGAACCGGTCCGGTATATATATGAGCTGGTAGGGATCTTTTTCAACAGCCTTGTTACACATGTCTCGCGTTTTGAACCTGTCGGGGACATGCCTTACCATGTGGGGATCCTTTTCAACAAGTTTGCTACACATGTCTTGCGTCTTGAAACAACTCATTTATATATATATACAGATTTTAGCAAAGTCCGAAGATTACAAAGCACTCATTTTTTTTTTTGGATGACTCAACACCGAATGGTAGGGACTTTACTCCATTTGAGTATGATAGCATTGAGCTTTATTGCGCATGCGTTGATGATCAGTGGATTAATGTTGATGATCAACGGTATTTTGTGCAATGGAGCGTGATGAAAAGTTGCGACGTCACAAGTGAAATTGTGTATGATATTTTTTATGAGAGTTTGACCGTGGTTTTTGGAAAAGTGTGTTTATATTCCATCTCTATACTAGCTGGAATAGCATCCGACACTATCATGTGGTCCACGTTGATATCATTGATGTCGGTAAAGGTAGTCGCAAAGTTATAGAATTCTCGAGGTTTCACAATCTCATTTCCAAATTTCAGCATCTTGTTTATTAGGAATTTTAAACAGGCCCCGAGGATTGCTTCTCCTCGAACATGCACAACTACCCCCGTTATACGTGATGTATTCTTGGTAGCAGTACCAGCACAGCATATTAGCTTTCACCACAAACCTTCGTCCACAGCTACATCTGTCATACCCATCGACTATACATTCACAGTCGGTACATTGTTCCATTTATCCTATAGCCTTAGGGGTATAATATCTATTCCAACGGAGGTCACATCGTTACTGCGCATGCGTTGATTTTTGATGATGTTTAGCGGATTTTTTGTAGGGGAGGGGGGTGTGATGCTATTTATGGGAGTGTGATGCTATTTATGGGAGTGTGATGACGTCAGCGATGTGCGGGGGAATTTTAGGGATTGTGCCAGAACTTTTTTTTACTCATTTGCAGCATTGATTTTTGATATACATGACTACATATAGACTATTAGGGACTATGCATTGATATATATGGATCAACACGGCTTTATAAGGATTTGTTGTGTTTGACCGTGGGTGTGCCAGAAATGTTTTACTCATTTGTGGCATAATATAGGGACTTGTATTGGATGAGGGGGGACTTTGTTGTGTTTGACCGTGGGCGTGGGCGTGTGCGCGTGTGCGATTGTGCCAGAACATACATTTCCCTATCTCTATGTTGTTCTGTAGTAAGATTTTTTTATGCATTTTTTTTCTTTTTTTAAATACAGTTGAAATCATGTAGATTGAATCATCTAGGATCTCAAAAATTTGTTCGGATTATACAAGTTTTTGAATTATAAAAGTTAAATTTTTATCAGCAAAACACTAAAAAAAGTGTTTTGCACGATGTAACGAGTCATTATAAGTGAAGAGTACGGGGAATTTTTGTAAGAATCGCTTATCTTTAACCCTAACTTTGTATACAACCTCGTCCCGCAAAATGCCCTGGGAACGAAGTTGCTTTGTATACAATTACTGTTTTAGAAAAATATCAGTAAGATTTCTTCATTCTGTCAAATGATTTCAATCAAAATATTCTAATATCCCAGGATCCGAATTGAAAAAAAATTCAAACTTATAATATTCGAATTACATGATGAAAAATATGACAACAGGATTTTGAGAGAGTTTGAATTACAACACAGAGTTCAACGTATATCCTTCGTTTTTAGGCAAGAAAAGCGGCAATTTTGATTCATAATCCATGTGGGTACATATGTAGAGTACTAATAGCGTTGGCGCAATTTAATGAAAATGGCGGCTGTTAATGCTATGACAAAGCCCGCAATAGAAAAATTACTTGATTTCTTTGTGGCAAAGGTATGTTTTGCTATGTTCTGAAAAGGACAATAAAATTTGCCTCGTGGATCATCGATGTAGGAGTGTTTGCATCTTTGGATGGAATTTGATTTTTACTAATTATTTACTCAACATTACCTTCTCCGTAAAACGAGACATGAGAGATACCCAGTCAGCAACCTCTTTATTTTACTGACACTTAGAGGCCCCACCTTGGTTAAGGCAGAAAGAAAATATTGAACCTAGGTACTATTAATCAATATATAAAGGGTTGTGGAGCGGGAAAAGGTCCCCTATGTTTGCAAGCGAAAATTTTTATAACAATTACACAGTCCCCCCAGGCAACCTTGCCCCAGGGCTCTTTCGTTTTACAATGGGAGTCAAGGTGCAGAGCACTTCCGTTCCGTATTAAAAATCGTGAATCTATTATATATAAACGCATTCGTTTTCAGCAAGTGCAAATGTTCTGCCCCAGATTGCGAAAACGACCTGTTTATAAACAGGACGGACGGACGGATTATGTACGGATGACGTGATTATGTTTTTTTTGCCCTGATTATGTCGTGATGACCGGATTATGAACGCTAATATAATGGCTGGCCAGGCAGGCTGTGATTGGCATTTTCTTCGAACTTTTGTGAATGAAACATTGACTAGGCATGGCGAAAGAAAATAGTTTCAACATAATTTTTCTCTGCAAGATAAAACACCATTGAAAAAAACTAGGCATAGCGAAAAAAAAGTAATTCCTACAGTAGTATAATCTCCTCCTACATTTCAACTTAATATACTTTGAAGTACTGTAACTAAATTTCACGGATTGGTGGGCTCAGTTTTATTTTTCGCGGAATTGAATTCTGGGGATGACCTAAATTTTTCGTTTGAGAACAATAACAACTTTGCCACCAGGGCTATTTGTCAGAAGTGATGACAATGATATAAAAGCTGGTTAGCCCCGATTATGTTCGTTCTATAAGTGAGGGATAACGTACATAAGCCGACCTGCCCCGATTATGTTTGTTCTATAAGTGCCAAATAATATTTTTTAACTGTCATACATAAGCCCCCAGTGGAAACAATCCACTAACTATAGGTTTTTGTGATTTTCTAGGCTAGCCACTTTAAATATTTATTATTATTATTATTATTATTAGCCGGCCAATTACTGATTATGTTGCCCCGATTATGTATTTTCGGCCCTGTTTATAAACGGGGCAAGCTGCCGTACATAATCCGGGCAGAACACAAACGGCATACACGTAGCAAAAAATTATTTATATAGAAAACATTACAAAGAGAATTCCTAGGTTTTCTCTACATAATTGCTTCTTTCCGTCTTCAATGTTTTTGGTTAAAGAATTTAAGTATTTGAACTATTTGAACTATTTACTCTGGGCGCTCATTTAGACTGGACTTAGACTGAATTATTTAGCCACAAAATGCTTATTAAAAAGTTTGCAAAGTAAGCATTCTTGTACCCAGAGCTATTTGTGATAAACATCGAAAAACATTTTTTTATGATATTATCAACAACAGCAACATCAACAACATTAACCGCAATGCAGCGTCTTCGGATTTGATCATCATTCATCATTCTCGGCTTAACGTCCGTTTTCCATGCTAGCATGGGTTGGACGGGGTATATTAATGACCCTCTTCCAATCTGATCTAGACTGTGTTAGATCTAAACTCAACTTCCTCTGTATCAAGTCTGTCCTTATAACCTCCTGCCAAGTCTTTCTCGGTCTGCCTCTGGGCTTTGCTTTAATTGATAAATTAAACATTTGAAAGTGACAACATATAACGGATAAAAATCGTTTTGAGTTTCATTTCTTTGTTATGTTTTCATTAGATTTTCATTGATGAAGTTTAATTTTACTAATTATTTACTCAACATTACCTTCTCCATAAAGCGAGAGATATACACCCAGTCAGCAACATCTTTATTTATTTTACTGACACTTAGAGGCAGAAGGAAAATATTGAACCTAGGTACTATTAAAAAGCGTTTTGCAGTGAAAATAATATCAAAATGTTCCCCAAAACTCTCAACATTATGTCTGCGCAGTGGAGTGAAAAAGTAGCTAGCCTATACCGGCCTAATTAGGTGATTATCTAAACAAACAGCTCTAGGGACGATCTGGCAACTCCGCTTATAAGCCATCCTTAGAAATAACTTTGCAAAAATGCCTGTGAACAAGGTGAGCGTTAGCGCAGGGTTGACAAGGCTACTACAAGGTTCTTAGTTAAAATATGTATAACTGTTCTTAGTTAAAATATGTATAACTGTTTAAAATTATGAGCTTGTCATAAAAATGTTATAAGAGTTCTAAAGATTCTAGATGCATGTTCACATTTTGGGCTGTATTCTAGCTTCTAGAACCGTTATAATGAAATAATGTTTTCATATTCGATTTTTGTTTATAACTGATTGATGATCCCCAAATTGTTTTTATTTTATGTATTATGTACATAAGACTTTTGTACCTATATATATTTAAATTATCTTATTATATTAGCTTTGACACCCTGCCCATAGTAATTTCCTTCATGTTTATTAGGATGGCACAGCCTACTATCAGGTAAAATGGAAACCAACCTGGGAGACTGCTGAATCATTAGTACGGTTTGCTGACCTGGTTGAAGAATTTTGGAAATTTGTTAATGATTCAACTGCTGCCAACATTTACAAGAATAATGCTAATATACCTGTAAGATATACTATTTATTCGTATAGCATAGTCTGCTGTTATAGCACTTTACTAACTGTGGAACAAAATGAGCAGTACACATGCTCGTACTTGGAGTGATTTTCTTGGTGCTGTTCTTTTTTTCCTACCGACTTTTGCAATTTTAAAATTTCTCAACATTTTTTTATTTCCCAGTATTTCACTGATTTCTGTCCCAAAAACTAAAAAATGTAGCAAGCAAATTGCTAAGCAAAGGAATAAGAAAAACAACATTAGGACACTGCGATAGCACACTTCAATTGGCCACTATATTTGTGTATACACATCGGTACCATATGTATTTACACTGACATGTTTCATGTTAGTAAAGATGGCGCTGAAGTTTGCTGTGACTGTTGTGGAGTACTCAGCTTTAAGAAAATCGATTCATATTAAACAAGCTATTAAAACTACACAGGAAATAAACGTTTGTAAAGCGCTTGCCCCCTTTAAAAAGTAGACCAAGTGGAATACAGTAAAGCGAGGCTAACAAGACCAAAGTAAAATGATATTCTTTTTGTCTGGCGAAAAGGTTAAAAAAAATCTGCAGACTGACCGACCCTGCAACAAAAATATGAGTCAAACACAGTAAACCAACAATTAATTAAGGATAGCCTAACCAATTTTTTTTAAGAAAAAGCTATCGATTATTTTTTCTTGGGAAAGTTGCAAAATAAGAAATTAAAAAAGTTTGTTCACGTTTTTCGAACTTATTTTTGCAATTTAGTTTGTGCTTTTTGATGGTGTACTTTAATCACTTTTTTTACTTTTACATTGATATACTGATTTTAATTAAATTTCTACATTTTTTATGAAAGCTATTATTCATTATTTCGCCTTTTCTTGATAAGACGATTTTTTATCACTGTCCTTTAGCTACCTGTCTTTCTGTTTATTCATTGATTTTTCTCAGAGCAAATGTTTCCATCTTTATATTTTTCAATATATATTTTTTAGAAACCAGATCCAATTTTACCTGCACCTATTCAACGCAGACCATCTGATAACCAGTTAACACAAAATTATAATACATCTGGTCATCAAAATGTAGCTGCTCCTACCACTCCACAAAGACGATCATCATCAACATCTTCAGCATCACAACGGCGGCCATCCTCAACTTCAACAACACCTCAAAGAAGACCTTCGAGTAACGCAACTACACCGCAGCGTTCCAATCCACCAACACCAACTCAAATGCCATCAATGTCAGAGTTTGGTACAATTAACATGCAACAAGCTCCTCTATTAAATTCGAAACAACAGGCTGCTGTTATAATTGATAGTGATGAAGAAAATGACACGATGCAACCCTTGAACCCATCAACAATTCAGTCTGCTATTAGTCAAATTCCCAGTTGTGCAAGTGTTACGAACATGGTAAGTTTTGTAACAGAATATATATCACCAAAATCCTTTTCCATAGCTACTATTGTTTACAGAAAGATTGATGTCAATAGTTTGATACAGAATGTTGACATTTCGCACCCTTAGTTTTAAACAAGTCTTCTTACCTCCAATTTTAAAAAGGCTTAAGTCCATTTTTAGGAAAATTGTGATTTTTGTGTTTGAGGAATCTTTGAAGAATAACCTGTTTTTTAATGTAAATTTTACGAGGATCGTGACGCATAATAACAATAACCTTTACCTGGAAATTGTTTATATTCTTTGTAACATTTATATTATACATTATATATACATTTTTTGAACTCAATAAAATATTAAAAATTACCCTCAACCTTAAATTTTATCAATAATGGATTATTTATTTTAAAATCCTAAATCCAATATTTGAACAATTGTTATGGGCCCTTAGGCCTTCGAAATTGAAGAGAGCAATAGGGAATATTTTTATTTTTAGCATAAATGTTGGCATAACTGAAAGTTTCAGTTTTATTTTCAACTGAAAAAAGGCAATAATATATTATGAAAAGTACTTCTTGAGAATCTGAGTCTAAGTAATCAGAAAGTTTTTGCCTTTTTTTCAAATTGGAGAAAATGGACTTAGAATCAACTATCCAGAGCACTATATAGGATGCCAGTGAATTCACTTTCTCAAGGGTTTTGAGTGATTATTGGACTTTTAACTTCAAATAATGATCTTTTGGTTGTTAACCTTTATTTTAACAGTAAATTTAAATAGGTTGACAACTACTTCTATCATTAGGTGAAAATGATTTAACATTTTTTCTATTTCTTGAATTTTTTTAATTTCTAGCAACAACAGATACACCAAATGTCACCAACATGGGGTGCACAGATAAAAACAGAACAGGAAGACGTTAAGCCAATATTTCAACAACAACAACAACAACCAAATATGTTTAACCAAAATAATTTTAACCCAATGAATACAAACGATCCTCGTTTCCAGTTTAACATGCAGAATACACTATCTTCTCCGAGAGGACCTAACAGCAGCATACGAGGTCACGGTGGCAGCCCAGCCAGGGCAAGAGGTGGGAGGGGTGGTGGATCTTCACCAGCAAAAAGGAAACTGGGAATTCCTAGTAGCCCCATCAGTTCGGTGAAGCAACCCTATGGTGGCATGGTCAAGACAGAAACGCCTGACAATAAGGTAGCAATTATACTTTAATATTCATAGTTATAAGGGTTATAAATACTAAAGAGTTGTAAGCATTAGAATCAGAAAATATCAGGGAAACTTGGAAGTCGCAATATTAGTGTTAATCCAACAATGCTTATATCTTTAAAATCCTCTTGATGTGAATTGAGACTGTTTTGAATTTAGAAGGTACTTACTACGAAAAATTTCTGAACAGTTTTTAAAAGAACGTTATATTTTAAATAGGTTCTACAGTCAATTTTTTATTGTATCTATTTTATACTTAGGCTATAAATCTAGTTTTCAAAGAAAGTAACTTTCGTAATTTGTAACTATCAACCAGAACTCTTATTTAAAATTAGGGGAAACTTGCCTCTGAAATAATTCCAATAGCTATATTGCTGAAACTATAGTGCTGGTCTTTGGCAAGCAGACTCTTTTTCATCTTGCCACATGACTAGATTTCGATAGTGATGCTGCATGACCTTTTAAAAGAGATTTCATAAAAAAAAAACATTCAAAATTTTAATTTTAAAAATTCTTTTCAGAACATAGTGGATTTGACGCCTGATCTAAAACCAAGTTTGAATGCACCATCACTAACGAACTTTAGCAAGTGGGAAGATCACTTTGAAATACTTGAAAAAAGAAATTTTGATGGATCAACTGTAGAAGTCCAGTATAAGTAAGTAACGTCAAATTAAAACTGGTTTTGAAGCTGGTAGTTACTCAGTTCAACTTCTTTCACGTTCATTTAATAAAAATAGATAATGTCTCTGTCACAGTCCTTCCAAGAACCAACACCAGCTTCAAAACCAGTCTTATTTACTTTTTTGTGTCATGTTTGTTTTTGTTTTTTTCATACCAATAACCAAGCATGGCGTCAACGTTGTGGGAGAATCTGAAAATATGGCGGACAAGCCACTCACTATTTCTAACTGGAAAGAGTATTTTGAAACGATAGAAAGTTATATTAATGGTGAAAGAGTTTCTCAATCGTTTAAGTAAGTTTGGTCTTTAAACTTATAGCTTTTCTTTTTCTTTTATGCGCGTATTACCTGAGTGTTCCGGTTGACATATTTATTGCTGATGTAATCAATAATTTCAGGTGTCGAATCTGTGGATCAGTGATAGCACAGCAAAGCAACTGTAGTCGGCATTTTAAGCGTCACGTCACTGACGGATCAGGTGATCACGAGTGTCCTATTTGTGGCAAAACATTCCATAGGCTTGATTATATCGAACGACATTTAAAACAACATGGACAAGGATCAGCTGAAGAGATGCAGCGCATGATTAAGTTAATCTCAGCTGGCATGAAAAAGAAATAGAACATGTTGACATGTCTGAGAAACATGTGTAGATAGATAGACACGTGTATCTAACATAGTGTTGTGTGTTTGTTGTGTGTCTCTAATACTTGCTGTTTTCAAACTAACTCAATAAGAAATATTTTTGCTTATTTTATTTTTTTTACTTTTTTTTAGCATATTTTATTTTTTTAAAAGCTTCCAAATTTTTGTCAATACTTTTATTTTTGTATTTTTGTGTACATCTGCTTTGCTATGTGAACAGTGGTTGTAGAAAAAAAATTGTAGTCATTTTTTTGTGTACAGATTAAGAAAAGCAATGAATTCTAGCCAAATAAAGCTAGTGTTTATATCTAACTTGTTCTATTTCTGTGTTCTGTTATTTATACAGGTGCAAGATCTGTGGCTCGGTGATTTCCAACAAAGGAAGTTGCAAACGTCATTTTAATAAACACAGCGGGGAAGGGTCGCACGCTTGTTCGATTTGTCAGAAAGTGTTTCACAGGCTTGATTCTTTACAAAGACATTTAAAAACTCATGGGCAAGAAGGTGGAAAGGAGTTAAGAGAGATAAAACTAACAATGGAGTGTGTTAAAGGTGAAAGCACTCCTCCTTAGAAGTACTAACCATTTAGTAATTTTATATATTAGATTATATGTTACGGTTTTTACAATTTTGGTTTGTCCTTTTAAGGTGATAAATTTTTGTCAAAAAATAATTGTAATTTAGTCGATTTTTAAAGAAATATTTGTTTGCAAAAATTCCTCGCAATAAGAAAGTATGTCAAGAGTGTGTTACCAAAATACGACGTCAACTTTACGTGGGATGTCATAATCGTGGCGTAAATATTTTTGTTTTGCGCTTGTTTTGTTCGTTATTAAACTGCTTTCTTAATTTTTGATCTATAAAAAAAGGATGGTTAGAGTTGTATTTTAACAGTACATGTAGAGAAACATTTTTATTTATTGGCTGTGACAGTATAGGGAAAGAATATATTTTGCTGGTAATATAGTTTTATGCTCACGCGTCAATGTTTTATTTTGTTACCATGGTGAAGTTGCCACTGATATATTGATATCACTGACAAAATTGCTGCAAAAACTCAACAGAGGATTGGTCATGATAAACAGCAACCATATTGATTAACATGTTGTTGTTTTTCTTGTGGATATATGTACAGTGAGGTTAAGAAAGGTGGGGTATTTGTACGCGAAACATCAGGAAGGATTACTGACTCCAGCGCCTGTGGAACCAATCAGTTTTAAGCGCGCGTATCTTAAGAACATTTGACTCTTTTGTCTTTTTATTTTAGTTTTTTTCTAACTTGTACCAAGTATGGATTTATTCATGTTAATTAAAAGTTTTGTCAACACCTTATTCTTCTAAAATCATTTATTTAATTCCTAGGTGCAAGATCTGCGGTACCGTCATATCCAACAAAGGAAGTTGCAAACGTCATTTTAATAAACACAGCGGAGAAGGGTCGCACAATTGTCCGATTTGTCAGAAAGTGTTTCACAGGCTTGATTATTTGCAAAGACATTTAAAAACTCATGGGCAAGGCGGTGGAAAAGAATTAGAAGGGTTGATAAAACTAGCGATGGAGAGTGTGAAAAAGTGAACTTATCGATTTTTATTTGAAAGCACTCCACCTGCGAAGTTATATATTTAAAACTACTTTTGGTTATTGAAATGTTTTTTGTTTTTTTTTGTGTGTGAAATTTGTAGCTTTTTGCGCTGTTACTTTAATAACAGTTTTATTTTGACAAGGTGTCATCCCGAACCGAGTTGAAAAATCCTCAGCGGTTGTTTCTGTCTGACTTCGCATTGAAAGTCTCCCTTGTATTTACCAATCCTGTATCAATCCCAATCCAATGTAACCAAGGAGGTTTAAAGAAACCTTTTAAATATCCTTGATGTAACTTAGTCTTCTTCGTTCTCTATTTCGTTCACCAAACGTAGGCACCCACAGAACTAGCTTTTTCCTTGTGGCGAATCTTCAAGTTTGCGACAGTGATATACAAATCTGTGTAAAGTGCGCGATAAGTCAAGAGACCTTGCAGTAGGTCTCCTTTTCCTAAAAAGAATTGTTTATACGGCTGCTGCATTGGAGCAAGCTAATGTTGCGTCAATGAGGGTCCCTTTTTTAAGTGACTTTATTTTTAATTATTTTATATAGTATAAATTTTAGAGGTATATAAGATTAGTAGGTATCCTTTTGTTTTATTTATAAAGTGAAAGTGTGAATAAACGCCGTCTCGTAGTTTTATGGAAATATTTTTTATCGGCATGTGTAGTTCTTATATTTTTTTCACTTTTGGGAAATGTTTTTTAGACTTGTTAAACGTCACGATCGACAGCAGATGAAAATTGAATGGAAAGTAAAGAAACGTCTGTCAAACTTTAGCGCGTTTTTCTGATGAGCTAATTTTTCTATCACAAAATACGTCCACGCCAAAAGGCGCCTTGAAAATAGGATTCAAAACAACAAATTCGTGAAATTTTCTAGGAAACCGAGTTCGTAAATGCACGCGAAGATTAACCCCCCACCTAGTTTCCAGGGCTTTTTGACGCCTGTTGACATTCTGTACGTGAAACGATGAAATTCTTGCATATGCTGTATATTCGTGAAGAATACATACAGTTCAACCCCGATTTTTCGAACATTATTCGAATTCCCCGATTTTTCGAATTATTTCCTTGTTCCCTTGGTTTTGCCTTATAAAACTTTTAATTTACCCCGGTTGTTTAGAACTTCAGTCTTTCGAACCGGTTTTAGGGTATTTTTGAATGAATACCCTCGATATTTTGAACTTTTATTCTGAAGAATGAAAAAAGTTTTTTTTTCTAATAAATATCACCATTTCCAAAACTTCAACATTTGTTTACTACCAGTGAATGTAATTGTGCAGGGACCTTTATGGAACGCCAAGGCTGCCTTATTCGATGATTTCATTCGGTCATAAAACCTTATTTGTCGCTAATTGTATTCGATTTTGTTATAATTCATTCCATTTTGTAAAAATTCATTCGATTATGCGCTAAATTCATTCGATTATGCGCTGAATTCATTCGATTATGCGCTGAATTCATTCGATTATGCGATGAATTCATTCGATTATGCGCTGTTTGCATGTGATAAATTATTCTTCGCCACAATTAGGAAACTCTTGAGTCACAGTGCTCAGAATTGAATCAAACTCTTCATTAGACATTTCTGTAAAGTTATGCTTTTTAAGTCCATACTCTTCCATTCTTCCATAAATTGTTCTTTCTGAAACGCATAAGATATTGCTGATCTCCGAAATAAGACAGCCGTCATCGAGTAGGTTTTGTAGGACTTCTTCAGGTATTAGGAATTTTGGAGATCCTCCATTTTCCCACTTTAACTTTTGTGGTTTAATTCCACCAAAGCTGCAAAATTTTACCCTCAAGTTCATTATAACTCCATTATCTGTTACACATAAGCTTTCGAAATGCTTTAGAGAAAGCTTTGGTATCAAATCAGCGGTTATATTTTCTTCACTAAACTTCAAAATAAGGTGTTTCAATCCAAGTTTCTCTAATATAGCTCGTGTTCTTTCGTCAGCCATATTAATTTTGTAATCCTTGAATTTTGATTGAGGCGCCAAAACTATCGAATAATTTAGCGCATGCAAACAGCGCATGGAATAATTTAGCGCATGCAAACAGCGCATCGAATAATTTAGCGCATGAATTCAGCGCATCGAATAATTTATCACATGCAAACAGCGCATAATCGAATGAATTCATCGCATAATCGAATGAATTCATCGCACAATCGAATGAATTCATCGCATAATCGAATGAATTCAGGGCATAATCGAATGAACTTAGCGCATAATCGAATGAATTTAGCGCATAATCGAATGAATTTAGCGCATAATCGAATGAATTTTTACAAAATCGAATGAATTATAACAAATTCGAATACAATTAGCGACAAATAGTGTTTTATGACCGAATGAAATCATCGAATAAGGCAGCCTTGGCGTTCCATAGACCTTCCATTCCCTTTCCTTTTCCTTTGTTCACAGCCTTCCCCTTTTCACTGTTGCCATATTGCAAACATCTGCTCTCAGAAAAACGATGTTGAAATAATTGATGATGAGAGTGATGATAAAGTGGAATCAACCAGAGACAAGAAGCCCTGCGGCTTAAAGATTTCCGCCATTAGCAATAATCTAAAAAAGTACTGAACTGTGAAGAGGACTGAGTAATATGGGGGAACAAAATCATTGAATATTCTAAAATTTTAAATTTAAATTTTTGATTATTATTGTAACTGGAAATCATAGCTAACTTAACTTACATAAACTTCATTTCTCTATATAAGAACAATTTTAAAAGAAAAATAATAAACCTGAAAATTGATGAACAATAAAAACAAAATAAGAACAACGGCAAGGTTGAAAATTTATTTATTTTCTCCTTTTCTCTGAAAAACAACTTGGAAAATATCTTTAAAGCAAATTTTTTTCACGTAATCAGTTACGAAAGGTTATTTTCAGACTACATATACTTATTTTTTCTTTTATAACACACTTGTCACGGTTTTTTAGCTACAATACATTATCTTTCACCAAAAATATTCAGCCTCAACAATTCCTCTTTAAATTAAAATTCATGAATAATTAATTAGTTCTGCTTAATATAGCCATAGTTAATAGAAAAAACACAGATATAGCTTTAGAGCCTGATTATATGAGGCGAGTCGACTCGGTGTTGGCCCGGTTGGCGGGTCAACCCGTTTGAAAAAATTACATATTATATGGAAAAGTCAACCCGGGTCAAGACCTACACTGGTGCCGGGTTGAAAAAAAGTGCGCATATTTTTTTAAAAATGGCGGATGCAAGATGTGAACAAACAAGCGAAATTAAATCAAAATTATCATTAAGTATTTTGGTCGCCAATAATTTGTTATTCCAAATCCAAGGTGTTCTGTATTTGTCATTGCTTCGAAGAAATCGCTTAATACAGAACATATTGACATATTTTTTAACAAAACGAAGGAAACTCTTAAAACGTTTAAAACACCAACAGGGAAATCCACGTAATATGCTCCACAAGTTCTAAAGTCCATTTAAACTTCTTGTCTGCTGCTTCGCTTGCCATTATTGTTTTTCCTCTGTTTTGGATCACAATACGCATGCTCTTCTTTTTCAACCCAGCCCTGGCTCGGCAAAGTGATATTATATGAGCCGAGTCAACCCACCTAACCAACCTGTCCCGGGTTGAAAAAACGAGCCAGCTCGCCTAGGCGGGTTGACTCACCTCATATAATGTCAAATATTTTTTGTAGTGATCTGCCATTATGCCGAGCTGTTTAATTTTATCATGCTGAGCATGTGGCGAGCCAACACCGAGCCAACTCGCCTCATATAATCAGACTCTTAGTCTACGTGCTTGCAAAATTGTACAGAAGCAAATGACGTAATTATTAAAGTGAAACGTTAATAACATCAAAGATGGCGCATTATAAGACGATCTTCATTATGCTACACTGCACGAGCTTTAACTTTCGATAGCATATAAACTTTAAAATAAAGTGTTGTTCATTGGATAATAAAACAATTTGATGCACTGTTAGGATTCTTATTGGCTTAAAACTCATTTTAGCCTCGTTCTCAGAAAAAAATCTGTCAAAACGAGGATTTAGGCTTTAGCCTGGATAGGTTTCGGGCGTCCAGCCTAGCTGCGCTGTCTCTATCTATCTACCTATCTCTCTATCTCTCTATCTATCTCCTCAGGCGATTTTAAAGATTCCGCCTTCACTGGCGGAAATCAAAAAAGCAGCCGAGCAAGAAGGTGTTATTCGAGGAAATAGACTTTATGTAAAATTTTGCTCTTTTCCTGAACGATGACATTGCTAAACAATTGTAAAAGCATATTGCACAGCTTAAATAATTGCTTACGTCGTCATCACGTAGGAAACAAAGTACGATTCCCAGTCATTTCACCAGTATAACTGAAGAATAAATTTATTAAAACAAAGGTGCAATACGTAATTTATACGTTTTATAGTTATTCGACCCTTTTATCTGAATACTTCGGTTTTTCGAACTATTTCATCGGTCCCTTGGGAGTTCGAAAAATCGGGATTGAACTGTATACCGCCACGTGATTTGAATGGAAGCTCTATGTACGATTTTATTTTTTAAGCAATCTGTGTACCAAATAAAAATGAATTTAATCTGAAAACAGCTAAACTCTCAAAAATTAGTTGCTTTCTTCTTAAAAATAAAGATCAACTGGAAGTTATTAGAGAAAAAACCATTTTTAAACGCAAGAGCAATCATTTTTTCGATGTTAATAAATCACCCTACAAAGTTTCATAACAATAGCAAAATATTTGTTAACATGGAAAATCACTTTTTGAAGATTGTAAGGAGGCTTCCAGTATTTTAATCTATCATAAATTGCGGTTCTAATGATGCCAACCATGTTTTTCCTCCAATTATGCCTTAATCCTATTTTGGACCAATTTTCTTAGACTAGAAACGCAGCAGAGGTAAAAGTTCTAATTGATACTAAAATCTCGGTGCGTGCTAACGAACACAAAACAACTAATATTTATGCTTTTAATTATATTTATCACATACAAAAACACAAATGTTCAATTTGAACTATTTCGAAGTTAGGATATATAAACTTTATATGAAAAGTTGGTTTATTTATAAAGAAATTGGTCAAAAAATTCAACCAATCATATTTGCAGATTCAGAACTTTAGGATGCTGCCAGAAACGAAATATTTAAGTTGCAAAAATGATGTCCACCACAACGCATTAGAAACGGAACATCAAAAAACGTGAATTCGATAGCAGAAAATTTAAAGCTGAAAACTTACGCATAAAAATCAACTCAACAAAACTAGAAAGGTCAAATATTTATCTTTCCCTACGACCTGCGTATAGGAAGAACGGACAAAAAAATATTGCATCTAGAAAGTAAAAAAATGATCAAAGAAAAAAACAAAAAAACAGGCATCCAAGTCTGACATTACATATATACAAACATATTTTATACATAAATATTTTTTTTCAAGCACACTTTTCCCGCTTTTTTGTGTAAAGAAATATTTTCGCTGTTGTTTTTTCCAAACAAAAACACTGATTATCAACATGGTATATCTGGAGGATTTCACACAAAGTCGTACTAAATAAAATCGTTAATAAAAAGTTATATCAGCATTTCTTCTGTTTTTGCAAATTTTAAATTTTTGTTACTCATAATACTCATATCTTCCACTGAAAAGGCTTGTGGAATTTTAATACGCCCCACTAAACCTTCATTTGCAACTAGCGATCCATTTGAATGCTTCCCGAGAAACACTTCCGGTATTTTAACATGTCCGACAGGTTGATTAAGTTTGTCGAGAACTTCAACTGATATATTCATACTCATTTTCGATGAGGACGAATTACTTCTGCTTTTTTTACGATAATGTCGCACGCTGTTGATTTCTTTTTCGGTCTCTTTCGCGCATGCTTCGATCGTGTATTCACGACCTTTTACGATCTCCGATTCATTTGGAATGTTTATATTACTTACGTAACTATATCCAGCCAATCGTCTTCTTCGCTCGTTCAGTTCTGAGTCATGTAATTTATTGGTTGATTCTGTGTCAAGCATGGAATCAAAACTGTGTGATCTCGTCACTCTGCGCTTATACGAGTGAGTGTGACCATTCATTTTATTGTCAATGTTTATATCAATTTTTTGTTGTTGTAAATTTATTCGTTTTAATGAAACAGGTTGCGTTTCGCTCCGTGTATATTTTAACTTCTTCTCGCCGCTATTTTCAGTTGAATGATCTTTGCTACCCTTTGAAATATGAAACATTGACTTTTTTTTGTTAGTACCGTCAACAGAGTCCTGTTTAGTTTTGAAGGAGAATTTTGCTTTCGACTTTTTCTTTTTTGATTGTTCGTTATCGCCATCGCCTGCAGTTTCGTCAAACGAGCTTTGTTTTTCGTTACTATCTGTAGAATGTTGCTTGAAGTTAAGAGAAAACTTAGACTTGTGTTTTTTCTTTTTATTTTTGTCAGCCGCGTCAACTTCACCTGGTTCGTCAAAAGATTTATTTTCTGACTTGTCATGTTTAAAAGATTTGAATATCATATTTTTGGCGCGAGATTTTAAAGATTTCTTTTTCCCCTTGACACTCTGCTCCTCAGAGCCTATTTCTTCCAAGCTTTCCTTGTGTGCTTCTTGTAAGGAGATTGTGCGTGTTACTGTTGATTCTTTCGGACGCATGCGCATAACAGTGGTAGTAACATTTCTCCTGTTTTCATCCTCACATTCATTTCTTTCTCCTTCCAAGTCTTTATTGAAGGTGGAAATACATTTAATGTTTTTAGTTTTGTTGATGATCTCCAGTGTTTCCGCTGACACATGCGACTTTTCGGGTGATTCCAAATCCTGACGCATGCTACCACTATCACGTTCACCCTCTGCCAGATAAGGTCTATTCTCATTGGTGCTGTCATACGTGTTCTCCTTTGTCAGTTCTTTATCGTCAACATTACAAACATCAAAGTCAGCCACAATATCTTCTTTCCTTTTCTCTTCAATATTCTCATCGTCAGTTACCAGATTTTTGACACGTGGAAGCTGTTTTACTTCTGATATCTCAGATCTTGTTAAAACAGGGGTTATTCCTGTAACTACAGGTGTAGTATAAAGAGGGAGAAGGAGAGGTACAGTTGTCGTAGATGGTCTTGCTGGGTTTTTCGTCGTTATTATTGGTTTTTCTTGTGTAATTTCGTCATCTAGCTTTACAGTAGAATGTTTGTTGATATCTTCGTCTGGCAAGGAAGCTTTGAAATTAGACAGCTCGCTATCATTTGTGTTATCATGAATTTTGGTAGTTGTTTCCTGATTCAGCGAAATGTCTTCCTGATCAAAAATGTCGTCAGTAATATTATTATATTGTTCATCTGGTTTTGACACTTCTGCGATAATTTCGTTTTCATTGATAATTTCTTTATGAATGCGAGGTGATTTGACTGCTGAATGCTTCACTACCTTCTTAATGACCACAGGAGTTATGGAAATTGGTGTAGCGAAATTAGAAGATTTCGCGATGTAAGTTCTTGGTTTTTGTATCTTTTCTCTCGTGACTTCTTCATCGATTTCAACTTGTTGCAAATCCCCGTTCTCTTCATTGTTGAAAGACGTTTTAAACTCATTCAACTCCTCATCGCTGTCAGATCGAGTATACTTTGCGTTATTTTCTTTCTGTATATTGTTATAATCGCCCTCAAGCTTAATAAAATCATCGGTTGGTTCTTTATCCTGAGTGAGTTTGTTTTCCAAGACATGATCTTCCGCAACAAGGTCCTTCTCCTCACGAGGTAACCTACAGACTTGTGTGGAACTGGTTTTAATGAACGGTGTTAGAGTCAAAGGTTGTATCATTTGAGCAGGATGCTTCTCTATTGTTTTTTTAACTGATCTTTCTGGTTTTTCATGCACAACTTCTTCGTCAGGTTCAAACTTTGTAACAGAAGCATGCCTTATTTTGTTGGGTATCAAAGTTTTAAGGTCTTTTAAATTTTCATCATGTTCTTTGTGATCGCTATCAAGAGTTTCTTCGTCTTCGTTGCATATTGGTAAATCTTCTTCAGTGATAATTTTCGCAAAGGTCTCGTTGTGTTCTCCCGGTTCTACTATTTCTTCAGTTGCAGCATGCTCCTTCACAAGTTCTTTTTCTGTACGAGTTAATTTAACTTGCGAAGTATTTGTTGAAGAATGTAACGATACTGGTTCGATTTGAAGGGGCAAAATTTCCATCTTGGGTTCGGATGATTGGACGACTTGATGCGGTCTATATTTCTTATCTTTTATGATCTCTTCTTGTAATTCCACAATCTCTTTTTGGCTATCAGAACTAATTTCATTGGAAAGCAATTCGTTGAAACGGTTTAAATCATTCTCACCCTCCTTATGTTCCTTACATGATTTGTTCTTATCAAATATGTCGACTTTGTCCTCAGCAAGTATGTCGACCTTGCTGTCGTCACTCTTTACAGAAACAAATATGTCGTCTTCTATGATAAGCTCCTTGTTTACTTCACGTGGTTTTATATTTATATTTTCCGGAGTATTTAATAGAACCGGTGTAATTTGTAAAGGTTTTAAATCAGGGAGAACACCCACACTTTCTTTCATTTTCTTTTTTGGGCGACTTTCTTTATCGTGTATAATCTCATCCTCCAATCGCAAAATTTCTTGCTGATTTGGAGATATAAATGCGGACTTGGATGTTTTTAACTCTGCAAGATGCTTCATTTCCATGTCGCTCTCAGTATTATCACGCTCTACTGCATGTACATCATCTCCTTTGTTGACACTTGCATATTCGTCATTTTCTTCTTCAATTGATGACGTTAAAAGCGAGTCAAAATTCACCTCTTCGACTTGAGAAGCTATTGAATCTTTTGGGTCAATACATTCTTCATCCACTAATTCTTTTGTATTTGGATGAAAAACGATATCTCTCTTGCTACTGACATTGTCTTGCGGTTTATATAAAGTCGCTGAGATGGTAAGCACAGGCGGTGTCTTACACTCCTGTACATAATCTGTTTTTCTTGTTCTATCTGCTGGTTTTTTAATGACCATTTCCTCATTTATTTCGATTGTATTTGTTGCAGTACGTCTTGACATTATTCCTTGACAATGGTACTGCTCAAACTCAGATAACTCCTCAGGTAAAGCCTCTCTTTTCTTGGTCAGAAAATCAAGAGTACTATCCCTTAACTCGTCAGTATTTTCATCACGCTTTTTTGAAGGGTTGATAGATACGGCAACCGATTTTAGGGTTGGTTTCGATGTTTTTTCTTCATTTTGCTGCGGTGAAGTTGCATTATTTTCTCTGATATTTGTTTTTCTCGATTTAGTATCTTCAATCTCTATTTCTTCGAAGCCTTCGTCATCCGAAGTACTGTGATCGTCCTCTGGTATCTTATTTGCTTTCATTCTGTCAAGTTTATCAATAACAATTACGTCATCAGGTAGGTCATCGTATTGCGGCTGCTTCTGTTCGCTCTTGTTACGGTATCTTTTAATTTTACGAGCTTCGGAAAATGATTGAGAGAAGTCGGAAAGATACCCCGCCCTGGTCGTTACTCGTAACAAGCGACTCTCACAGGAGGCGCCAAATCGTTCGGAAAGTTGAAAGTGTGATGTTGAAAGTCCGTATCTCCCATCATAAGGTTCTACCCACGTAACTGCAGGCTCAAAAGACATTTTAATATTCACCGGTTCCATCTCATAATATTCTTGTTCCTCTTCGTCATCGTTTTCTTCCTCAGCAATGTGTTCCAATTTGCGTATATGAGCCAATTTCTCACTAACATATGTTATTTTGGCTAAAGCTCCAGTTGGCGGCTCATACTCAAATTCATCACTGTAGTCATCTCCCTCGTCGTACGTCATTTCAAAATCCATATGCGACGTGTTGCTGACGTAAGATGTTGATAACTTGTCTGGTAAAATGTTCATCTCCTTCGTTGAGGACGTATCAGCATATGTGACAAGAATAAAACTCTCCTCCGTGTTGACAATTTTCGGTTTCCATATGTACTCGCGCAAATGTGTCGTTCCCGTATGGTCTTCTGTTACATCAAGTGTTATGGTTTCGGTTACTTCAAATAATGTTTCTTGTCCTTTTCGTTTTCTTCTAAACGTTCGCTTATATGCAGGTTTTTTCTTGGAGGGCGGGAGTAAACGTTCATTGTACAATATAACGTCCCACTTTTGTGATTGCCATAAAAGTTTTCTCACGTTTTTACCTAGCGTTTCCGAAGTTTCCTCAATATCTTCCACATAAAAACATGCCTGCTTTGTGCTTTCATCTACATCGTATTTTAAACCGTGTATAAAAACTTTGGTTGTTGGGTCTTGATGTTCCAACAGGACTTTGATGGAAGGGTCCAAGGTCTTTTGTTTATCACGTGGTGCGTTGTCAATCATACTATAAAAAATTAAAGTCGTTTAAAAGTTTAAATTTCGTACATGAAAATGAATGCTTAAACTTTGGATACTTACAAGGGACTGAAAAAGGATATACACGTGTTTTTGTATAAATATTAAAAATGAAATTAGACTAAAAAAAGTTAGGATAATGCTAAGAATCTAAATGGGAAGCACATTAGGGGGAAAAAATCGAGGAGGGATAAAGAATCTTCAATGTTTAGGATTCTTCTTCTTCTAAAATCAGCCTTTGGAGACACAGTACGGACAATTTCACTAATTTCACCCTAACAACCCAGAGTAGGTTTTTGAAGCAAGGTAAGTCAATTTAAGAATAACCTCTATGTAGCAAACATCTATAGTGGACACTTTTTTGATGTCGCGGTGGTGTCCGCTTAAGAGGTTTCGCTTTTCACTTTATCTGTTCTTGCTAAACTTTATATTATACTAAGTAACACTTGGACTCGGCACTAACTTGCAAATACCTCTTATAAAGAAATACATTCTCGAGTACAGTTAATAGGAACTATGATGTCAGGTAGCGTATATATCTACAGGATTTTGAAAATTAAATGATGGAGGGTTTCCTTTTAGCAACAGCAATGGAGAGCCATTCACGTTCCGTTCATTATGACTTTGCATTTGTTTTTATCTCCACTGTACACGTCAGGCATAATAATAAACATGTACTCACTTAAATGGCTTATTAAATGTTTCCACACAAAGTTAGATTGCAATATTTTGTGGTCACTGTTGGTATTGCCAACAATTACACAAATAGCTACTTTATTTAACATTTCTTTTTCATCAAAAAGATTAAAAAAATGACTCAAGACTCAATGACTGTCCGAGATTGAGCCAGGAAGAGAAAAAGAGCCCTGGGGACGGGGTTGTTCTGATCACAGATATATTAGGTCAGTAAGTACTGGAAATTCGCAAATTTGGAAAAATGAAACAAAAAATTTAAAATCAAAGATCAAAATATTAAAGACCCTAAGTTACAGGATTGAACTATCATAAATGCATAAAAGCAGAATAGTAAAAAACAACAAAGAAACAAAATGATAGTCAAATAATATATATAATTTGTTTGCGAAACAAATTCTGTCGTTCTAAGGTGTGTATTTGTAGTTGTACATAATCCAAAATTAGCAAAGTAAACATTGAAACCCTATACTGTTTCACATCAGTTTTATGTAAATGTCTGATGTACAATAACGTTGTAAATACAGTTTTGAGGCATTCTAGATCACATTTATTTTTATTTGTTTATTATGTGACTAAGAGTTGTATACATAACATCTATACCTTACTTTAGATAACCACGAGAATAATTTAGCTTAAAGAGCACTGGGGACGAGAATGATATCTTGTCGGACTGCTTTAGCTACGCCGGCTTTAGTCTCGGTTTTTCGCTCCAACTCTTTATTAGCATTATTATTCAGGTTGTCACAGTTAAACATATGTAAATAGCTAAGTAAGTAAGTAAGTAAGGGGAAGTTTAACGTCCTTGGGAAATTCCATCCTAACAGCTGGTTCTTCCTCCCATCCGACTGTAACTATGTTACATTACCACTAGATATACGTATAAAATTGCTCTAACTTGATTGCCTGACGCACAAGCTGGTACACGGTCAGTATATGGCTACACATGGGCTGACAACACTACATAAAGTGCGCCGGAGTGGGGACTTGAACCTGAAACCTTATGATTACAAGTCGAATGCGCTACCACTACACCATCTACGCTACATATGTAACGTAGATTTTCCTTTGTTAATAGTACATTGATTCAAATTTAAGCAGACAGGGGGGGGGGATATTGATATGCATATTGATCTCATAACAGGCATTACTTTTAATTTTAATGTCTCAAATATTATTTATAGTTTCATAACAAAATTCAACACGAGAGAAATTGTAGAGCATTTTTGTCCCTTGCCTTTGAGTAGGGTTTCATGCGATTCCACTTTTTTACTCCATATACCCCAGTAAGACAGAGAGTGTTAGTACAGAAGCGGAAAATGTCGGTTCTTAAAGATAATAGGGTGAAACTCCAAGGTTAAAATTACTTGCCATGGCAATACTCATGACTCAATTCAGGTGGTCTTTCGGTGCGCTTATTGGCTATTGTGTTGCTCATGTTTTATAGGCGAGTATCCTAGCAACGGCTAATGCTATGTTAAAAACAAGACTTGAACCTGTCCCAATCACCGTTTCTCTTTTATTTTAATGATATTTTTCCGGTCACAATTAATTGCATCAAAAGAAGTGATATTGTCAGTAGTAACATCATTTATTAGCATGCAGGTATGCAAAGGACCTGTTAAAGTGATTCAAGATCAGTGCTCAAAGAAAAGGATTGGAAACTAAATTGTGTTACTTTAAAATGTGACATAGAAAAGTTGTCAATATTTTGGTTTTCTTTACGTCTGTTTTTTGCAATTTTTTTCAAGAAAAATCAATTGCAAATATTGACATTTTAGTGAAAGGGCATTCGATTTCAATTATTCTGTGACCTAGAAAATACAATTGAGTTGTTCATATCTCTTTTTCCGTTTTCTTTACTCGGGGTCAACTTTGAAGCGTAATCAATCCTGAAGGTCAACAATTAATATTGTCAGTTAAATATTGAACTCTCATAATTTACGTCACTGGTAGCTCCTAAGTTATGACCTTTTGCAAAGAAAATATTCAAAGAAACATAAAAAAGTATTTTCACAGCATGAATTAGACAGCTTCTAATCCTTCATGAACAATAAAAAAGTAATTTCGTAGCATTTACTAAGCTTGCAGAGATTTAAGCTTACAGAGATTTAAACTTGCAGAGACTTAAACTTGCAGCAATTCAACTCATGTTTTTTCTCATCTTCCCGTACTGACAAAACACAGTGTCAAAGGCACAAGAGAAGAACGACAACTTCTGAAAGTAAATCTGTCTGGAATTTAAGTTTGTCTTCAGTTATAAAGAATAACCTGCTACCTAGATGTTTTGTCTTCTAGTTTTTTCTGACATTCACGAACAAAACTTTGAGACTAACGTATGGACTTTCCCCAAAATTCCCCAAAATTCACTGAAACAAATAATTGTAAAGAAGTTTTTCAAGTACACTTTGAAAGTTCACAACGTAGCTACCACAACTGCTTCTACTATTATTTCTACTGTTTTTTAAGCAGGACGCCACTCTCAAGTGCTTGAAACACTGTTATCAAGGTGGTTGCAGTACTATGAATGTATACAGAAGATATACAACAGCGTTGTCTAAATAATTTCTCTCGCATGGAATGAGTTAACTCGTAGGTTTAGCAATTTCCATACGTGCCTGAGGACTACGCGAGAACTACACGAGGACTCATAACTATGTTACTAAATCTCTAAATAGTGTCATCCAAACGGTTTTTTAAACTTAATGACAGAAAACAGAAGGAGACATTCTTACCTGTGGCATGAAACTGAAGCCGGCCGACAAGAACTATAAACCAACTCTACAGCGTAGAACTGAATGATTGTTTATTCATTAATATATTTCTTGTACTGTCCTTCCCACAAAATGTTCAAACTTCCGACACTCAAGTTGAATTCAAACGAGCAATTCTTCTTTGTAATGATAACAACTACACGTTAACTTATGTACGTCTTTCAATTTAACAATATCGATATCTCTCTAATCGACCGGGGAAATTAAAAGTGCTCTCCATCACAGAGTTTATAATTATAAAGAATAAACAAGCACTTACTTTTAAAGTATAAACTTTTATCGGGACAAGCAAACGGCTGAGTTATCCAAATAAGGGTATTAGTAGCCGACACTAGCTATAAGCGGATAGCAAATAAAGAGTTCTAAGCGAAATTCTTGGTGTAAATATTTGGATAAAACATAGACGTAATTTTTAAGACGCGTGTAGAAGAATTCTACGTTTCCTGGCAACAGTAGTACTTATGTTTTAATCACACCAGTTGGTCAAGGAATACGTCAGTTAATAAAGGTGGAGCTGTTATCAACTTGACAACAAAAATAAACATAGCTTGTCTTCCATATTTGTTTACATTTTCGGTATTTCGCGGGAATCATTTTTCAAGGTGTGCTAAACCACACCTTGAGATTATCATTTTTTCTTCCAAATATTTAGCAACAACCAGTACGTTTATTTGTATGTGTTTATATCTTTAAATGGTGTATTTTGAGGGCAAATAAATATAAATAATGAATATAAATAAATATGTAATCTTTCATTACGTGTACACTGTTTTGCGATGGAGTAAGTCTTCTCAAGGATTATCTTTAATCATTTATCTAATTATTTATTTCGTTGAATGATTGTTAAAATTATTAAACAAAAAAAATAGCTTAACGACAGGCTTATCTTCCTTCTTATTTATATTCACGGTAGGCAGGTTTTTATTTAAGCGTTTTTTGGCTAAACCTTTAAACGTTTAGTATCTGAGCAAGCGGATGTTACTTTCTTCAAACTGCAGCGTTCGTATTTCAAAGCTTTCAAAGTTGAAACGAGTTAATTTTAAATGTGGTTGTAGCAGATGACTTTTTTAATAACTAATTAAAATTTTTAAAGCACTGCCATTTGCAGTATAATGTAATTGAGTGATGGCATCGAAACGTTGGAGCTGCAGCCTGCTGGAAACCGGACTCGAATATGAAAGCTATAGCAGTGTGGTGTTCACAAAGTTTCCAGCGCGTTTTTGTAAAGTCGCATAGGGGCTTTACGCAGAGTGGTTTTGATCAAGTTTATGAGTATCAAAGTTATAAAATGAGTAATTTAAAGTATTGAAGAGTTGTAATTTTTGATAAGTTAAAGTTTTCTCTTCTCCCCAGACATAAAAGTTCCGACAGCGAGATATTTGGTTTTAAATTAACTACCTACCTTGTGGTCAGCTCGCAAATTTTTGTCATAACAACATAAATCTATTACTGCTAACAAATTTGCAGAAAAAGATGTGAATGATATATAAAATTATATATAATAACGCTTACTTTGTTAATAATTAAAAGTGCAACCACAATTGAAAAAATATTGGTGCATTTTTTATAACATTCCAAATAATAGTAAAGTGAAAAAAATATTCGTTCAGAAGATAGCGCTCATAAATACACAAAATGAGAAAGCCGACAAAAAAATTATTCTACCACACCTGGGGCACTAAATAAATATATCCACAGCCGCGTCTACCATTATTATTAAGTCATGATATTTCCACGGGACGCAAATCGTGAGATTTGCAAAGTATTAACGTCTGAAACGTTACAGCAACTGTGGATGAAATGAAGCATTTTGGCAAGCAATTTTTATGAATTTCGATCCTCTGCAATCATATAAATACATGCTCAAAAACTTTCCACAGTAATATGAATACTGAACAGACAAACCGAAATAATATCTTCAATAAGCCTAGCAGTATTCGTGTTCTGGAGATCAATAAAGAAAACGTGAAATATGTCACGAGATTTTAAAAAATATGAAATATGACTTCAAAAAGGGCGTGGCATTTTAATTTTTCTATGATAAAAAATCAGCTCTTACATTCAGGTAAGAGACGTATGGTTAGCTTAAGATTTTCTAATGTTTAATTTTCCAATACTTGAAGCCTAGTTCACACTGATGTTGCTGATGGCGTTAATGGCGTTAAAAGCGTTAAGGTGTTGTGGTGTTAAGGTGTTAACTAATTTCACTCCCACTACGTCGAAAACTATAACACCGTTAACGCAATTGGATTTATGTTTCATCGTGCCATAGTTGATGAAAGTGAAGGATACGATATGAAAAGCACCTTATTTACTTCAACAACAAAAATATGGGTGAGGAAAATACTTAAAGAAGAAAAAACATACGGTGTTTTTCACAACCTTATACAAGGAATGCGTTTGATTAACATTCATGAATCTTTCGTTTATTCTGCCATGTTGTTTAGCAAGAAATGTTCACATTCTGAAAATTCGATTTTAAAGGATTGTAAATTTAAAATTAGGGGTACACACAATTTTTGGATACACACATTTCTTTCGTACGCACTTTTTGGGTACACAAATTTTTCATACCCCATTACTACCTACTAAAAGTTTTGAGAAATTTAATTAACATGTCTAAAGTTATTAACATAATTTACCAGGTAGAACATTTGAAAAAAGACTACTTTTTAATCCGTACCATATTTTTTATATGTATGAAATATATCACGATAAAAATATTTTAAAATTAAGGATAACTTCCTTAAATTCTCTTTGCTTGAGAAATTAGTAAAAACTTTATGTTATCGTTTTTTTATTCATCTCTGAAATGTTTTCCATGTTTGTGATGACCAGCGTGGTGCTTCTTCAGAAATCGTTTCCCGCCTTTCAATTGCGTAGAATGGTGTGCAGTTAGATGCTTTTTTTCTGGTTTTTCATCCTTATCTTTTCCTGGCGCAAAAACACTGTTATCGGGGGTAGTTGGTGCTTCCGTGGTAGAAGTCGTTTCATCTTGAGATGTATAATCGGAATCGGACGTGTCATTTGTGTTTGGTGTGGTTTCTGTTGCCATGGTTACTGGTTCTTCAGTCGAACTGCTCTCTGGTGTTGTTGATGTTGGCGTTGATGCTGGTGTAGTTGTTGGTGACGATGTTGTCGAGGAAGGAGATGCTTCTGACGTCGTTGTTCCGCTAGATGACGTTGTTGACGTGCTTTCGGGAGACTTAGTTGTTGGGTTTACAGTCGTACTAACTGTTTCTGGTGGAAGAAGACAGATCGGATTCCGGTTTTCTGCTGTAAAATCACACTTTGAAGTACAATAATCCGCCACTATGCGATTGTGCCTCTTGCCTTGCTCATCGATATAAGCACTGTTTGGTCCAGTCCAACCATACCAGCATAGACACCTCCCGTCTAACATACAGGCACCTCCCATTTCATATGCTAGCCATCCACAAGATTTGTGACAGGGGGTGCTAGAGCGACGATGTGCCTTCCTTGATTTGACTGATTTAGCTACAGTACAACCAACCAATAATAATGCCATGGTAAAGATAAAAAGCTTTTTCATGTCTTCTTAAAAATGCCTGTTTGATTTTTAAAAATGCTAATAAACTTTGTGTGTTTTCGTGGTCTTCAGAGATTTCGTATATTTTTTAAAAACAGTCCCCTTCCTTGTGAAAAAGCTTTTTCTATCACAGCAACTTCTGTATGATTGACTGAAAGGTTACGCTTCGTGCACATCTGTTCTCCTGTAGAAGCTATCACTTCCGTGTTGCATATGACATCTGTTAGTTTGGAACAAAGCGTATAAACACAGAAAAATTCATACTTAGTCTCCTTGGGAAAACTGTAGGCATTTATCGATCAGAAAATATTAGAAAAAGATCAAGGGTATTTGTTGTGGCTGTTGTTATTTTAACATCGCTGTAGAGAGTCAATCAAGAAATAAAATAAAATTTCTTTTGAATTTTATTAGTAAAGGTTATTCAGTTAAAACATTGATCAATGCAATCAAGTATGAAAAGTAATATTTCAATAGATTACTTTTTTCATTATGTATCGTATTTATACGTTCAAACTTTTGTTGTGAGGGGGTAGCCGCCTTCTACCGTGTTGCACGTGCAGAATGAGCAAAAAATTCTGACACTCCTTTTAAGAGGATAGAATTAGCTTTCCAATAAGCATAAAAGGAATGTTCAACTCCTTCTACTTCTTAAAATATTTGCAATTGAGATATTTGCAATTAAAGTCAAAGGGTGGAGTGTTTGTCGATAAATAAATGAAAAAAACAAATGATTATATTTTCGTTGTAAATAATAACAGCATTTCCTAATTTTGTAGTTATAAAATAAACCTTTTAATAAATGTTTGACATATTAAATTTCTGACATATGTACATGGACGTTCATCCAAGTTACGATTATAGGGAGACATTTTTTAACACGGTTTTAACGCTTCCGAGGCGTTTTTTAATATCTCTTCTGTTTCTTCTGTTTTGAATTGTTTTTATGTCTGTGAAAGCGAGCATGATGCTTCTTCAAAAGTCGTTTTAATTCTTTTGGGTGGTGTCTTCTTAAATGTTTCTTTTCTGGTTTTTCTTGCTTTTCTTTTGATAAATAAAAAGTGTTAGTTGGTATACATGGTACCATCGTGGTAGATACAACTGGCGTAGTTGAATTTGTTTGTGGTGCAGGGGTGGTACATGGTGCATTTGTGGTAGACAACTCTGGCGCGGTTGTTACGTTGTTTGGTTCGGCTGTATTGGTTTGAAGTACTGAAGGGGTACATGGTGGATTTGTGGTAGACAACTCTGGCGCGGTTGTTACGTTGTTTGGTTCGGCTGTATTGGTTTGAGGTACTGAAGGGGTACATGGTGAATTTGTGGTAGACAACTCTGGCGCGGTTGATGCGTTGTTTGGTTCGGATGTATTGGTTTGAAGTACTGAAGGGGTACATGGTGGATTTGTGGTAGACAATGCTGGCGCGGTTGATGCGTTATTTAATCCCGACAAAGTGATTTGTGCTGTAGGGGTAGTAAATGATCCTACCGTGGTAGTTTGTGGCGCAGTGGTTGTTTCATTTTCCGACGAAGCTGTCGATCCATTTAAACTCGGTGTTGAATCCGTTGTCATGATCACGGGTTCTGCTGACGTGCTGATCTCCTTCGTAGATGATGTCGTTGAAACAGGTGGCAGTAAAGTAGACGATAACTTCGATGTCGCAATTGCTGTAGGGTACGTGAAAAGATCTGGCTTTTTTTCTTGAGGTTTAGTTGGGGGGAGAGTGGTCGTACTAACCTTTTCTGCCGGAAGAAGACATGTCGGATTTCTATTCTTTGTTATGTATTCACACTTTGTAGTACAATAATCTGCTACAATGCGATTGTATTTCTTCCCGTGTTCGTCTATATACGAACTGTTAGGACCAGTCCAACCATACCAACATAGACATCTCCCATCCAACATGCAATCACCTCCCATTCCACAGAAGCTGTGACATGGTGCGCTAGAGCGACGATGCGCTTTTCTTGATTTGACTGACTTTATTGATCTAACCAGAACAAAACCAATTAATAACATAGTTACAGTCAGGATCAAAACCTTTGCCATGTCTTTTTAAAAATTATTCTTACACCTTTCTTATGAATTGGCAGATCTCCACACTGTGTGATTGTTTCGTGAGAAAGGAAGCTCTTTGCATGAGATGAGATCTTTTCGTAAAAGCTTCTGCATCCCAGTCACGACTCGTTCAAATTTGTTTCGTTAAATTGTAAAATCTATCGCTTGTTTTTTAGAATTATAACATATTTATGCATGAAGCATTGCGTAAATAACAAAGATGCTAGTTTTTAAACTACTGAAAACAATGTCACAAATATTTGCAAACCGTAGACCATGACGAGAATAAACAAGAACCTTTTTTTGACAAGTTACAAACAGCGTGGTTATAGCTAGTTTTGTTTTCAAAAATTAAATGGTTGACTTATTTTAAGATTTGTTTGTAGTTAAACAATTTAAAATTTAAAGATAGGGACGTCTAAAGACATTTTAGAAAAAAAGCCGCATTTGCATCTACGTATTCTTGCACATAAGAACTTTTGTAATTTTCTCCAAAAGCGCTTATGTAAAAAAAATAATTTCCGTTTCTTTCGATCACATCATGTAATGTGATCGAAACATATTCAAGGTTTACATGTATGAAAATCTTAGCATTTGAAATAAAACAGCTTCAATAAACAAAATTTTAGATATATAGCTCTGCAAATTGTTATTTTGAGAAGAAAGAGATCGAAAGTAAGATTTATGGCTATTATAGGTGGGTTTTTATGGACAAAAATAAACAACAGATATATCGTACATTAATAAAAAGCATTCATTTTGAAATGTTGTCAAGTAAGCGCTTGCGGCTTTGACATCAAATCCTGGGGACGAGGAAGATATCTTTAACGCAACCTATTTGTATTATATAACCCTAACTTCATGTAAAAGCTGCTTCAGGTTTAAATGAGAATTTCATTTAGGTCTCTTGTCTAGTTCTCATAATGTTTACATGACTTTGAGAGACATAAAACTCATTTTAGCGTTGATTTCGCTCTTAAAATATTTAATTCGTGTATGTAAACGCGATTTATCCGAAATAAAACTATTGTGCATGTGTACAGAACTATTGCGCATGTTTTAAAAAACTATTGCGCATGTGGACAAGTTATGGCGCATGTTCAGTTTGGACAACCGTAATGTAAAAAAATCCATGTAAACACAACGAAATCTCATTTCGGGTAAATCTAATATTGGGTGCATATGAAGGCTACCTAAATTCTATTTTAAAGGCTAGTTTCCATTTCACTGTATTTTCTGCTATAGTACAAAAAGGTCACGAAATTTGTGGCAGCGCGTGACTACAATACCGTAAATGCTCTAACTTCGAATAAAAGAGATTCTGATTAGCGAGAGTCAACTGTATTCCTTTTTCCTTATATGTATAGTTAAAATTCATCATTGTTTTGTTTGTATGATTCGAAAAACTGGTTAGATGCCACGAAGTAAGCGACATAGCCTTAACCATATGTGTTGTGGTTGATAGACGCAAGGTCTACTCTCGTCCTTATCGAGGGAGATGCTAACCTTCTCTCGGCTCATACAACACACTAACAACATTTTTTGCATAACGTTTAAATTCTAGCAATAATAACTTAATTTCTACTTGTGGCGTAAAAACAACAAAACAAATTTTACAATACCGTAAATGTTCTAATAAATTCTAGTAAATTGAGACTGACTTTATTAAAGACATTCAATTATTTATTTTTCGAAATAACTATATTTTCATTATAAATTCAACACAAATAATTGAGTGACTAAGAAAAACTTTACTTAACGGGGCATTTAATTATTTATTTCAATCTAAATTTGACCGAAACCATATTAATGCCATCACCTGAGACTATACTTATCATGACTACAGACAGATTCACGACAATATCATATGATGACCAAACTTTAGGACCTAGTGAAAATTCTCCTTAGACCACATTCCCAATAGTTTTTTCAAATTGATGTTTTCATTATACTCATCAAGACCTTGATCGTCCTTTTCCTTATCGGCAAGATTTAAGCTTCCCCATAGAGATAAAGCACATTCAACAACAAGACCTGAATAAAACCTCCAGATCAGGAAATCAGAACTTCAAAATAGCTTTAAAACAAAGTAACTTATCCGTTTTAGAATAAAAAATAACGTTTACGCATTCTCATTCGCTATTTGTCGCGGCGCAATTCTTGTAGTAGAAGGTTTTTAACCAGGTTACGTTTCTATCCAGGGATTTTTTCGTAGTCATATCACTGCCAACAACTGGTGAGTTTCTACCAGGGATTTTTTGGTAGTCATATCACTGCCAACAACTGGTGAGTTTCTACCAGGGATTTTTTGGTAGTCATATCACTGCCAACAACTGGTGAGTTTCTACTTGTTACTTTAATTTCTGCTGACTTCTTTTTTATTGTCTCTGATTCGTCGGGATTGTGTTTAGTTCTTTCAGTGAAAAGGGTGCTACTGTTGTACTAGTGTAAGATGGTGGTACAGTTGGTGAGAGTGACGACTCAGTCTTAGAGCGTGTTGATTCCGTAGTAGATGATTTTCCATTAGTGGTGGATGTAGTTGATTTAATTGGATTGGATGTAGTCGTTGTTTCAGTGGACAAGGGTGCTACTGTTGTACTTGTGTCAGATGGTCGTACAGTTGACGAGAATGACGAGTCACTTTTCGAGCGCGTTGATTCCATAGTAGATGATTTTCCATTAGTGGTGGATGTGGTTGATTTAATTGGATTTGATGTAGTTGTTTCAGTGGACAAGGGTGCTACTGTTGTACTAGTGTCAGATGGTGGTACAGTTGACGAGAATGACGAGTCACTTTTCGAGCGCGTTGATTTCATAGTAGATGATTTTCCATTAGTGGTGGATGCGGTCGATTTAATTGGATTTGATGTAGTTGTTTCAGTGGACAAGGGTGCTACTGTTGTACTAGTGTCAGATGGTGGTACGGTTGACGAGAATGACGTGTCACTTTTCGAGCGCGTTGATTCCATAGTAGATGATTTTCCATTAGTGGTGGATGCGGTCGATTTAATTGGATTTGATGTAGTTGTTTCAGTGGACAAGGGTGCTACGGTTGTACTAGTGTCAGCTGGTGGTACAGTTGACGAGAATGACGTGTCACTTTTCGAGCGCGTTGATTCCATAGTAGATGATTTTCCATTAGTTGTGGATGTGGTCGATTTAATTGGATTGGATGTAGTCGTTGTTTCAGTGGGCAAGGGTGGTACTGTTGTACTAGTGTCAGATGGTGGTACAGTTGATGAGAATGACGAGTCACTTTTTGAGCGCGTTGATTCCGTAGTAGATGATTTCCCATTAGTTGTGGACGTGGTCGATTTAAATGGATTGGATGTAGTTGTTTCAGTGGACAAGGGTGGCACTGTTGCACTTGTGTCAGATGGTGGTACAGTTGATGAGAATGACGAGTTACTTTTCGAGCGCGTTGATTCCATAGTAGATGATTTTCCATTAGTTGTGGATGTGGTCGATTTAATTGGATTGGATGTAGTCGTTGTTTCAGTGGACAAGGGTGCTACTGTTGTACTAATGTCAGATGGTGGTACAGTTGATGAAAGTGACGATTCAGTCTTGGAGCGTGTTGATTCCATGGTAGATGATTTCCCATTAGTTGTGGATGTGGTCGATTTAATAGCATTTGGTGTAGTCGGTTCAGTGGACAAGGGTGCTACTGTTGTACTGGTGCCAGATGGTGGTACAGTTGATGAGAGTGACGACTCAGTCTTGGAGCGTGTTGATTCCATGGTAGATGATTTTCCATTAGTTGTGGATGTGGTCGATTTAATTGGATGGGGTGTAGTTGTTTCTGTGTACAAGGGTGCTACTGTTGTACTGGTGCCAGACTGTGGTACAGTTGATGAGAGTGACAACTCAGTCTTGAAGCGTGTTGATTTCATGGTAGATGATTTTCCATTAATTGTGGATGTCGTCGATTTTATTGGATGGTGGGTAGTTGTTTCTGTGGACAGGGGTGCTACTGTTGTACTGCTTTCGGACAGTGGTGTGGTTGATGAGAATGAGGAATAACTCTTGGGGCGTGTTGATTCCATAGATAATTTTCCATTAGTTGTGGATGTCGTAAATTTTATTGGATTGTGTGTAGTTGTTTCAGTGGACAAGGGTGCTGCTATTGTTGTACTGGTGTCAGATGGTGGTACAGTTGATGAGAATGAGGACTCAGTCTTGGAGCGTGTTGATTCCATAGCAGATGATTTTCCATTAATTCTAGGTGTGGTCGATTTTATTGGATAGGATGTAGTAGTTTCAATAGACATGGGTGCTACTGTTGTACTGCTATCAGATGGTGGTACAGTTGATGAGAGTGAAGAGTCATTCTTTGAGGTAGTACTAACGGTTAAAAGTGCAGATGTTGGAGATGTTGTTTCCTTTGCTGTTGCCGTTAATGTGGTACTGGCGGTCTGTTGAGGGCTATATGTGGGAGTAAGTGGTACCTTTGATATATTCTCAGTAGCTATTGATGTCTCAGCAGGCATTGCTGTATTTTGTAAAGCTGTTGTAGTAGAAGATGTTGATGAAATGTAAGGAGTGGTGGTTGTTAACGTTGTTTCGAGAGGCGTTTTCGGCGAATGTTGTGTTGTGTTTAGGCTTAACATCGGTGCAACTGCTGTAACCAAAGTAACTGCACATCTTGGACTTCTGTAATCCCGGGTATAGAAACAAGGAAGTGTGCAATAATCAGCAATTATCCTGTTGTTGAATTTCCCTCCATCAATGTAAACTGCATTTGGTCCAGTCCATCCCCACCAGCATAAACAACGCCCAGAAGTCAAGCATTTACCTACAGCTTTCCAGTAACGCCATCCGCATCTGTAGTGACAAGGCAATGCGATGACTTTTGTAGTTACAGCTGCTCTTTTACCGTTTCTTTTTCCAAATTTGGAGATCTTTGACTTGCAATGACAAACGATGCAAAACAATATGATCACAAGAAAGGAAATCTTCATTTTACTTAGCAATTCTTTTTGATATCCGTGAAACAAGATGCACTACTAGCTCGTCAATTCAAATTACTCGTAGTGCTCAAAGTGCGAAAATATTTACTTTTTTGCGACCTATTGTTTATCATTAAACTTCTGTATATTTCATTCATCAACAGATTTTTTGTTCAAACAAATAAGTAAATAAAGCTTAAAATCATGCAGAAAGAGCACCCACACTAGCCATTCCCTTTTCATAACTAACGAGCGTCTTCTATTTCCTAGGTTCCCTATTGATAGATACGAGTTAATTTATTTGGTACAGCTAACTTTCCGATGCAGATAATGAAAATACTACCTCTATGTTACAACGTGTTGTTATTCTAGAAACAAGTTCGTAGACAAACAAGAAAGAAACGTTATAAATAAGGAAAACAATGATCATTCTGTTTGTATGCTGCAAATTGTTATCCACTTTAAATATATATAGACAATTTATTTAATAAACTAAATACGAAACTTTTGAACCAAAATTGCAGTGGGGAATGGAATTAAATACAAACTACATTTGAACCCATAACCAGATTTCTGACTCACAAAAATTTTGTTTTTTGTGATAACACGTTTCGCAAATTACATGTTTTTGGAGTGTTTATAAAATTTCAAATTAATCCGACATTTGAAAATGCTGTTTTGGTGATATTAATGTTACAGTCAAAGCCTTCTTAATTTTCCACTTTTACTTTAATAGACCTATTTCCATATCCATTTGGTTCCGCGAAATATGCATGCGAAAATGCAGAATATCATGAAAATGAGATTAGTTATGAGCAAATTTCAGGATGCTAGTTGTTTACATGCAAGTTTGAAGAATGTATCAACAAAATATTGACTTTTACAGCTTTTAACTGGCAGTTTCACAAAATCTAAGTTAACGCAGTTATAAAGAGGGTATTGATAGTGGTAGTGGGACAAAAAAGTTAAAATATTGCCTATATTAAATATTAATACTAAATATTAATATATTATTAAAATAATATATATTAAATAATAAGTTAAATAGTGTCCGTTAGCTAGCTAATCCCAAAAACTAGCCAAATAAACAAAAGCATTAGAACGGCCCAATGATACATGCTATTATCCCATATTATCACCAAATGTTAATAACAATCTGTATGACAAATTATTTTGCAAATATTGCAAGTAAACAAACCATATCTGAACTACGTCGCTGCAAACTAAAAATTTGCTCATAATTAAACTCACTTTAATGTTATTCGGTATTTTCGTATGTTTATTCCGGGGAACGTAAATGCGTATGGAAATAGGTCTATTAGCCTCGGTTTAAGCAGAGGGCAATTAATAAAAAAATAAAAAAGCTGTTTTAACAGCTTCTTTGTTTGCTGTATACATCTGAAGATTTCATATTTTATTAAATGAGAATTTCAAAAATCACTTTCATTTTGTTTAAAAGAGAAGTAGCAGCGGTACATCAATAAAAACCAACCAGGGAAAGGTGTATTATGTCATAAAAAACTTAGAATTAATATATCATGGAATATAAAAAAGGAATGATTTCCTTATAACTTCCTTTTTAATTTTAAACGCATATTACCTAAAACTTTCAATCTAATCATACATTTACTAAATTATTTTTAGCACTATCACAATTTTCCAAAGAACGGCATCATTATTAAAAGTGGCAAAAAAATTAATTGACACCTTATATAATTCACACATTAGTTTTCGATATATTTCTTGTTTGAACAAGGAAACATAAAAATATTTACACATAAGCATAACTGTTAATGACATTGAAAAACCACTATTATATCCACCATCATAGTTTTTTATAGTATATTTCTGTCTTTAAAAGTTCTTGCATATTTACTGATCAACCTTGATAATTTTACATAACCTAATCGGGATTAATGCCATCGCCAGTTGTTGTCCTTTCCGTTGTGGTTGTTATCGGATAAGGTGTTGTGGTTGTTGGCTCTGGCGTCGTCGTTGTTGTTGTAGGTTCTGGTGTTGTTGTCATTGTGGTTGTCGGTGTAGTAGTTTCTGGAGTCGTTGTAGTCGTTGTAGGTTCTGGTGTTGTTGTCGTTGTTGTAGGTTCTGGTGTAGTTGTCGTTGTTGTAGGCTCTGGTGTTGTCGTTGTGGTTGTTGGTTCTGGTGTAGTTGTTGTTGTTGTAGGTTCTGGTGTCGTCGTTGTTGTCGTAGATTCTGGCGTCGTCGTCGTTGTGGTTGTCGGTGTAGTAGTTTCTGGAGTCGTTGTAGTCGTTGTAGGTTCTGGTGTTGTTGTCGTTGTTGTAGGCTCTGGTGTTGTCGTTGTGGTTGTTGTTTCTGGTGTTGTTGTCGTTGTTGTAGGTTCTGGTGTCGTCGTTGTCGTTGTAGGTCTTGGTGTCGTCGTTGTTGTTGCAGGTTCTGGCGTCGTCGTCGTTGTCGTTGTCGTTGTAGGTTCTGGTGTTGTTGTCGTTGTCGTTGTAGGTTCTGGTGTCGTCGTTGTTGTTGTAGGTTCTGGCGTCGTCGTCGTTGTGGTTGTCGGTGTAGTAGTTTCTGGAGTCGTTGTAGTCGTTGTAGGTTCTGGTGTTATTGTCGTTGTTGTAGGTTCTGGTGTAGTTGTCGTTGTTGTAGGCTCTGGTGTTGTCGTTGTGGTTGTTGTTTCTGGTGTTGTTGTCGTTGTTGTAGGTTCTGGTGTCGTCGTTGTCGTTGTAGGTTTTGGTGTCGCCGTTGTTGTTGTAGGTTCTGGCGTCGTCGTCGTTGTCGTTGTCGTTATAGGTTCTGGTGTTGTTGTCGTTGTTGTAGGTTCTAGCGTCGTCGTGGTTGTCGTTGTTGTTGTCGTAGGTTCTGGCGTAGTCATTGTTGTTGGTGTCGTGGTAGTAGTTTCTGGAGTCGTTGCTGTCGTAGGTTCTGGTGTTGTCGTTGTGGTTGTAGGTTCTGGTGTCGTTGTCGTTGTTGTAGGTTCTGGAGTCGTTGTCGTTGTTGTAGGCTCTGGTGTCGTCGTTGTGGTTGTAGGCTCTGGTGTTGTTGTTGTGGTTGTAGGTTCTGGTGTTGTTGTCGTTGTTGTAGGTTCTGAAGTCGTTGTCGTCGTTGTAGGTTCTGGTGTCGTTGTTGTCGTTGTAGGTTTTGGTGTCGTTGTTGTCGTTGTAGGTTTTGTCGTCGTTGTTGTTGTTGTAGTGGTACTTGATAATTTTCTGTAGATACAATAAGGATTTCTATAGTCATGTGTAAAATGGCATGGTTCAATACAATAATCAGCTAGTATTCTATTATTAAGTTCTCCACCATCAATATAAACACCATTTGGACCTGTCCATCCCCACCAGCATAAACAACGTCCTGTAGGCTGACATACTCCTGCGCGGTGCCAAAACAAATAACCACATAAAGGATGGCATGCTGTTTTCGAATAACGTAAGGGTATACTATCTATCTCAGTTATCAAAGACAACATGTAAATGAAAATAAATAAAATTTTATGCAACATTGTTAAATCAATGTGCGAACTCAAATATATCGATTATTAAGTTAGTTTTCTTGACTTCTATTCCTTTCTTCGTAGTATGTAAAATACATCAATTATTTTACAAATGACTTTACCAATGACATAACCACTTTGGTTTTAAAGAAGTAGTTTTGGTTAATTACCAGCATTAAATTGTTTTATTATGGTACTTTCTGCATTCCATTGTCGTGTGCTTCATCTCCTATGCTCGACCACTGCAAAGGACGTCATTTGAGTCATTTCTTGTGGTCAATGGATAATTTTTGCGCAAACGTTCAGAATATAAACAGAAATGAAACGTTTTAAAGCTTTTAAATTAGTTCCTTCCTGCTGCGCAAGTTTTTTATAAGAGGGACCTGAAGATTAAAACAGTTTGCGAGCACCTCCCATTTCCACCTTCAATCACATTTCAATAAGGTAAAGCTGTTGATTGTTATTATAATAGTTAGTATGTACTACCATCGCAAACAAGATTAACGAAACACCTGTAAAAATTCCCCTCGTCTTCCACTTCAATGATGCCTCGGCTACCTGGGGGAAGAAGGGGGGTGGGGGTGTATTGCTGTGGTATTAGCAACTTTTGAGAAAAAGAAACAATATTGTTCAAGGTGTTTAATAAGATTTCATCCACAATTGTATTTATTGCCCATTGGATAATGACAAGTTTAACAATGCATCTGTGAAGGAGAGTTACAAATATTTGATACACTTAACCACAAAACATGTGGGTTGTGAAAGTTCATTACCATCTGCATGTCTTACTCTGCAACCTTTGCCAAGATCAAAGTAGAGTAAAAAACTAACATTGGTTTGCAGATTATTTGTTATGTAATAAAAGTAATTCCACTCAACACTTCGTTGGAATATTGAAGAGTAATATGCATCGTGTTTGTAGAAGGTCACTCAATACATACCAGGTTAAGATTTTACGTGACTCTTCAGGTTACCACGTGTTTTGATTTTTTCTTTCCTACACATTTTTCATGGGACTAATTAGCATACAACTTACATGTTTCACTTGCTCTGATGAAAAATTTGTGTTAATGATTGAATAAGAATGACTGTTGCATTTTTATGTCCGGGTTAAAAATGAAATATAGCATTTTAGGGTTAAAGAGGAGAGAAGTAAAATCTTGCGAAAGTTTTGCAATTTACTTTTCTCATAAAGAATACCTTATTTCCTCCCCCCAGAAAGAACAAAATATTAGAGATCGCACAATTACAGTGCTAGTAATAACTTTGGTGTTTATACCTGTTGTCAGCTTGTGGCGTTAAATTATCAGAAAAAAGTCAGAAAACGTTTTTCTTTCCTTAACTAAAATCCAATTTAGATCCCAGAGTTTCTTTTTCACTATCTGATTTGCGTTCTGGCGCTCGTTTACCTTCCAATGTCGTAGAGTAAAAAGTTTTTTTTAGCCAGAGCTGAGCAAAAAAGAAGCTCTGGGAATAAGATTTACCAAATCCTGTCCGTAGCCACATCTTTGTTGAAAGCGATCCACCGCTTAGACTTTACTCTAAATGAAATACTTCATCACGCAATTTAGCCATGTTTAAGTTTTAAACAAACCAATTTTAAGATTTTAGTTGACTAATGTACATTCAGCATGATGTTATAAGGAGTTATTCTAGCTTAGCCAGCAAGATATTTACGCTTTACTGTAAACTGTCTTTTCGAAGTTCGTCCCCACAAGTAATTACACAGACTGTACTACTATCACACAATTTTAACTTGTTAATGTTGACGGACCTGTTGATCCTGGTTACAGGACAATATATATTTATCCGTAACCAATTTTACCTCCACCATTTTTCACCAGTGCATATTACCATTGTTTACAGCGCTTTGCAATTATGTAGTCTACCTATAACCAAATTTCTAGTCTGTAGCATTTATTGGATCATCATTAACCGCTCATGTGGAAACCAACCCAACCGTAAACATTTTTTTATTTATTTCATCACAGTGCATAATATAGCATAAAAGCTAATTAAAATCGATTAAAAATATATATATAGAATCAAAAATAATGATATTTAATTTTATACAATATCCTCGCTTAAACATAACCTAATTCAGCAATGTATGTTGTGCAGAGATGACATGGATGATCAAAATTATCGCATTCTTTCAGGCGGCAATTAAAGGTATTAAAGGTGGTACAACACGCAATGGCAGATGATAAATTTGACCATAACTCACTGTTCTAGGCTGCTCACAATAAAAAGCTTGAGGTTTGCGAAGAGAATATGATAAGAAATCTCTTTATCACATTTTATTATAAGTGTCATAGCTCTTTTATGAATATGCAATATTCTATTATTTGACAAAACATATAAGAGGACAATAGTTAAACTGAGATTTGACAAACGCATTCACAAATCCTTGCTTCAATTGTTCAGGTAGAATCCATTTTTGGTTAAAAGTGGGACATTATTGGTTAAAAAGTAAAAAAAGATATTAAAGGAACAAGTATCGACAAAGATCGTTTGTTCATTAAATATCTCAAACCGGTGAAAGAACCTTCTTTGCTATTTATGAAAACATTTGCAATATGAATGTCTGTAGGAGTACGTCACGACATCTATGGTCAAGAGGTTTTTGCGCTTAATTAAAGAAACTCTTCTATTAAAAAACCTAAGGTTTCATAAATATGACGACGAAAAATTTTGTGCTGCGCATTACGACAATTAGGTATGAAATATGCGCAATTTTAGCAAACGATTTTAGCCTAAAAGTAATAAAGTTTATAATTTGAAATTGAACTTCGATAAGTGAAAAGGCTCATGAAAATTGTACATATGTATTATGCAACCGCCAAAGAATTCTCACCATCACACACCGCACGAATTAATTATTCAAATTAGGTGTAAGGTTAACGGTCTTAATGTTCCCATGCTGTTAGAAATTGTGTTAATAGCGATGTCCAAAGGATTTTCAAAAGAAAGTATCTCCACAGAAAACTGTTTCAGGCGAGAAATGAGGCGATGAAACGACGATAAAGCTATATTTGATCAAATGTAACATCCTGCTTGAAATATGATAAACTGTGCTTTAGGGATAGATATTTTAGTAAAGAAAATGTTATTTTTGCACACTTTGAGTTGCATAACCTGTGTGGAAACCAAAAAATTAAAGCACTCTCGTTCACAGGGCTTTTTGCTTATTTAATATAAAAGACGACGACGAAGAATTCATTGTATATTCTCAAATACCAAAAGGGCAATAATTTCATTAAATGAGCGTGATTCAATATTGTGTTAAGCTGGTTTACTCATGACAAACGTGTACCCATAAATTACGAATCTTTTTTTGCGGTAGTTGAAAAATGTTAATGTTGGAACTCTACCCTGTATGTCATTGCTAAATTCCTTTTAAGGTAAATGATATTTAAAGCAATTTTTTTTAACAAAAGTGTGAACTTAGTGTTCAGAATAAATGCCAGTGATCCTTAGCACATTGTACATAAACTTTTCTGAATGAATAAAACTAGATTGTCTGACATAGCCAAAGCCAGTAATCGTTTATTTTTTTCATTAAAATTTGGTAAAAGAAGCATTGATCTAGCAATGCAAGTACTTCTTTTTCCGCCATTTTGAAAGCGTTGTCGTTTTACTCAAAAAAGCGGATAAAATATTTGTGGTTCAATATTGTGAATTTAGGCGAAAGAAGTTGAGCTGGAATCTTGAAAAATTGTATGAAGTAAGCACCGTGATGCTTCATTAGTCTTTATCGCAACATATATTACGTTAAATTATACTTTTGTCTATCAACAAACCGCACTGTAGAAACAAGGAACTATGTCGATTCTGACTAACCAAACAGACTAATCACGTTTCGATGTTTAATGTCATTTCTACCACATATAATATTTGACGCACAAAATAACTTCATTGTCAACTAATATTTAACACGTAATTTCCTCTTTAAATTCACAATATAGGAAAAATTTGCACGTAACAATGGTCAACCGCAAATATGTAAACTCGAGCACGCAAAAAATTTAAAGATAGCAAAATCTCTGGTCAATGCCTATAAGATTTAATATACCGTACTTATTCTACTATTCCCGCTTTTGTATTCCCGCCATTTTGCCATGGGTTAAATAAATAATCTCTCTTCTCCAATAACTGCGTGCTGGATTATTGTATATCAAAAAAACGTCAGGGGAAGGGGCGGCGGGCAATATATATAGAGTTGACAAAGATGAACAAAGCGTGTCGAATTTAAATATCGGATAAAATCTTGATCATATAATTCCTGGCTAACACCACAGGGTATTAAAAAGTACAATATATACAACATACACGTTTCGTTACTAGAAATGAATTTATAATCAATATTTAAAACCAAAAAAAAAATTATATTTCTGGAAACTGTACAGATAAGAAAAGAGTTTTGTAATTATAGCAAAACATATTTCAAAGTGTAATACAAAACAGAGCAAATTTCTATGTCAATTTCAATTTTGACAGAGATATTTATGAGACGAAAAAGGTTTTTTACTTAAAACACAGACTAAGAAACTTTTAAAACAACAAGAATTAGGTGGCGGATAGAAAACATTTAGAACTAAACCTTTAACCAACTCCAAACCCGGGTCCTTAACCGAGTTCTTAACCGGGTCCTTAACGAGTTTCTCTTAAAAAAATTTCTACTGAACTGTTTCTCGTGATTATTATACCATAAAAACTGATAATTAATATGTCAGTGGATTTAAAAAAATAAAAATTACTTATAAATTCATGTTTCATCTTAAACACATATCAAAAACATTAAATCGAATCACGGCATCATTTTTTAAAGTGGCAGAAATGATAAATTGTCGCATTAGATTTCAATATATTTTTTGTTTGAACAAAGAAACATGAACACATTTGCACAAAAACTTAACTGTCAATGACACTGAAAACACTAATATATTCAACACTATAGTTTTTTTCTCTCTTTGAAAGTTTTGTAGCTATTATTATTCGATGCTGTCAGTTCCCTCCAACCTATCTAGTAATGGTAATGCCATCGCCTGTTGTAGTGATTTCTGTCGTAGTTGTTGTATTTTCTGGTGTTGTCGTTGTCGTTGTAGGTTCTGGCGTCGTCGTCGTTGTGGTTGTCGGTGTAGTAGTTTCTGGAGTCGTTGTAGTCGTTGTAGGTTCCGTCGTCGTCGTCGTTGTCGTTGTCGTTGTAGGTTCTGGTGTCGTCGTTGTTGTTGTAGGTTCTGGCGTCGTCGTCGTTGGGGTTGTCGGTGTAGTAGTTTCTGCAGTCGTTGTAGTCGTTGTAGGTTCTGGTGTTGTTGTCGTTGTTGTCGTTGTTGTAGGTTCTGGTGTAGTTGTCGTTGTTGTAGGCTCTGGTGTTGTCGTTGTGGTCATAGGTTCTGGTGTCGTTGTCGTTGTTGTAGGTTCTGGAGTCGTTGTCGTTGTTGTTGTAGGCTCTGGTGTCGTCGTTGTTGTTGTAGGTTCTGGCGTCGTCGTTGTGGTCATAGGTTCTGGTGTTGTTGTTGTCATTGTAGGTTGTGGTGTCGTCGTTTTTGTTGTAGGCTCTCGTGTGCTTGTTGTCGTTGTAGGTTCTCGTGTCGTTATTATTGTTGTAGGCTCTCGTGTGCTTGTTGTCGTTGTAGGTTCTGGTGTTGTTGTCGTCGTTGTAGGCTCTTGTGTTCTTGTTGTCGTTGTAGGTTTTGGTGTCGTCGTTATTGTTGTAGGCTCTTGTGTTCTTGTTGTCGTTGTAGGTTTTGGTGTCGTCGTTATTGTTGTAGGCTCTCGTGTGCTTGTTGTCGTTGTAGGTTCTGGTGTTGTCGTTGTTGTCGTAGGTTTTGACGTTGTCGTTGTCGTTGTAGTTTCTGGCGTCGTCGTCGTCGTCGTTGTTGTCGTAGTAGTAGTTTCTGGAGTCGTTGTTGTCGTTGTAGGTTCTGGAGTCGTTTTCGTTGTTGTAGGCTCTGGTGTCGTTGTCGTTGTTGTTGTCGTTGTAGGCTCTGGTGTTGTTGATGTCGTAGGTTCTGGTGTTGTTGATCTTGTTGTATGTTCTGGTGTTGTTTCCGTCGTTGCAGGATTTCGTGTTGTATTCGTAGTTTTTGGTTTAGTTGTTGTCGTCGGCGTTCGTCTTGTGTTTGTTGTCGGTGTAGTGGTACTTGACAGTTTTCTATAGATGCAATTGAGATTTTTATAGTCGTGCGTATAATGACATGGTTTTTACACAATAATCGGCCAATATTCTGTTTTTCAGTCTTCCAGTGTCAATATAAACTCCATTTGGTCCTGTCCATCCCCACCAACATAAACAACGTCCTGAGCGCTGACATATTCCTGCATGATGCCACAACGAGTAACCACAAAAGCGATGACATGTTGTGGGTTCTGTTTTTGTCGTCCTTGTTGTTGTAAGTTCTGGTGTTGTTGTCGCTGTTTTGGGTGTAGTCGTTGTCGTCGTTTTACGTTTTGTCGTTGTTGGTGTAGTGGTACTTGACAGTTTTCTATAGATACAATTGAGATTTTTATAGTCGTGCGTATAATGACATGGTTTTACACAATAATCAGCCAATATTCTGTTTTTTAATCTTCCAGTGTCAATATAAACCCCATTTGGTCCTGTCCATCCAAAACAGCATAAACAACGTCCTGTAGGCTGACATACACCTGCGCGATGCCAAAATAAAAAACCACATAAAGGATGGCATGCTGCTTTCGACTGATGTAAGGGTATACTATCTATCTCAGGTAGCAAAGACATCATGTAGATGAAAGTAAGTAAAATTTTATGCAACATTGTTAGATCCATATGAGAACACAATTACAATAAACTCTATTAAATCAGTAAGGTTTTCTTCTATCGGTCCTTTTAAACTTTAATTCGAAACTCTACACAACGTCGACTTATATTATTTCACAAATGACTTAACAAATAAAAATAACCAATTTGGTTTTGAAAAGTAGTGTTAATTATTTTCTGCATTCCATAGTCAAGCTTTTTTTTATGTTGGACCACTGCAAAAGTCGCATTAGGATCATTTCGTTTATTGTGGTAAACTGATTGCTGCTGATTCAAGATCTGTAAACAGAAATATCACGTTTAAAAGTTGTTAAAATTAATAAGTTTCTTATGCACAAGTTTTTGTAAGAACAAACTTAGAGTTTAGGGTCGACTATGTTTTAGCCGGTAAGAAATGTTGGTTAATCCAAGGAGACCACATTTCCTACCTTGAACAAAATATTTTCACATGGCGACCAAATCAGCCGGAATGGCATGAAACTATTTATTGTGTACAGACAGGCGAACGTAGGTAGCTATTGTTTTAGATATAGTCTTGGTTCTGAGAGTCAGATATGGTAAACAACGTAGCTGTATGTTAAATACTAGATTCGCCCTAAATGAAAAGTTCTGTTTTAAGCATGCGTTATTTCTAATCAATTCGCATGAAAAAACGAAATAAAGTAAAAGTACAATTATAGTCAGAACATCTGACTCCAGACCTCACAGTAAGCTTTTATTAAATAAATGACATTAACACACTTATAAAACCGTTATAACGCAAAAAGAATAGATCACATTATTTTTCTTCCACCATTTTGAAATTCTCACTTAATAAGGTGGATAAAATATTTCTGTGGACTGAAAGCGGTTGGGCTGGAATCTTTAAAAATCGTTGGGAACTAAACATCGCGAGCATTTTTTTTATATGGCTTCTAAATTGATTAACAGAGTTTGTTGATAATTGTTTTTAAAAGAAAGCCTCATAACTTGTTGCAAGAAACCTCTTGCGAATGTAATTGTTGTATATCACCATACAACCTAAGTACCAGTGCTTTGGTAAGTTCATAGTGCGTGTGCCTAATACGGGAAGAATTTTAAAATGTTTGCAGCAGTGTATATTATTTTAATACTAGTTGTCACAGGCCGTAGAAAATCAACGGGAGTTTTACTCGTCACAGCAAAGTCGATAAAACTATATCGCATTTGTTATTTGCAGCTTCAAGAGTTGGTACGTGGTTAACAGCGTTACAAACCGGACAACGGTTAAAAAGCCGATAGCCTGAATAAATATAATAGCCCATGTAAATTCAACGTTAAATATTAATTTGTCTATTAGGAAAGCACTTTTTAGGAACTATGTCGATTCTCATTAATTGATAGACTAATCACATTGCTATGTTTGATGTCATTTTTACCAGATAAAGGAATTTGACGTACGAGAACTGTCACTTTATTATTTCCTCTTTTACTTGCCGCAGCTCTTAGTCAATACTTTAATGCAAGCTTAACAAATCAATGCCAGATACAATAACTTCATAAAAACAGATTAATCTTTATTATTTCTATCTAAACTTCTTATATTGTACTCTGTTGTTTAACTACTTACCCTTTACTTTTTCTCGCATCTTCACAGATAATTGTGTCTACATCTGTTTCATGAAGACCATATCCAGGATAGTAAGTAAGTACATTAGGTACACATCGGCACTGCCTACCCAGTTTCCCTTATATGGTATGGGTTGACCAGTAGTTGCGGTAAAGACACATAAACACGCCCACTCTGTTAACTAAACAACAGACCTCGTGACTGCGAAGCAAACTCTATAACCACTCAACCGCGCGGCACAATTTAATACATTTTGAAAAACTCACTAAAAAAAGTACACCAAAAATGAGGATAGGTCTGTTTGAACAAGAAAAGGAACCGTTGAAAAAGGAAGGGAAAATTGTAAACTAATATTACAAAAACTGCAAGAGATTTTACGAGTAACTTTTATTAATATAACATGAAACGAATGAACGGAAACAATCAAATCTGTTTACTGTATTGAGGAGTATAGAAAAGGTTCAGAAAAATAAAAAGTGTACTAGTAAAGGCGATTACTCGTCCGTACCCAAGAAATACACATGCCACATTTCCAAAACTCCAACAAGTATCACTTATGAAAAGACGTGTTCGGATTTAAAAGTTAAATCGATATTAATTCAAGAAGTAAAGTTTTCAATTGTGCTCGATAGTCGCGCGATAGTCGCGCGATAGTCGCGCGATAGTCGCTCGATAGTCGCGCGATAGTCGCGCGATAGTCGCACGGTAGTAATTGTTGTGTTGCTAACTGGAGGTTAAATTTCTCCTAAAAGATGCTTTGCTAAGGACCAGCAAATTCGTTCTTGAAGTGGGGAAACCAACATTTAAAATAAAGTCCTTGACCGCTGTTTTTGTAGTAATTTCATGCAGAAAAGTTGGAGGCATGCCTATTACGGTATTAATCACACACAAGTTATAAATTTGTCAAACGACCTACAAGCTTTATATTACAAATTTATGTTACAAAAATATATTGACGTGAGCGAAGCAGTATCCCAGAATGTCCGAACCCGGTTGAGCCCGACGTAGTGAAGGTCGTTTACTTCCGCTGTGTGCATGCAAAAGTAGAATTATCAACGGCAGAGTATTGCCCAATTTTGATGTTATTATCGATTTTGAAAATTATCTAAAAAACGGTCATCTTTCATTAGACTTTAGAATGCTCGTTACAAAAAGCAAAGGAAAGGAAACCTATGGTACAAAACCCGATCTTAAAAAAGGGGGTGTGTAACACTTGATCGCATGATGTAAAAACAATTTATGGTTTCCAAAATGACGCATGAGGAACTCCTGCAAATAGCTAGACGCTGCAACACTTTTTAAAAACCAAAATATGTCATTAAATTTCTCCTCTTATTTTAATTAAGGTGCAGTCATTGTCATTTTAATCTGGCCTCATTTAAAAACCTAGTAAGTGGACATTCCAACAATTCTTTGATCGTTATACACCTGGGTGAAGATTTGGTGCAGATGTATATTATCCCCGGAATCTATCCAACTTTATGTAGCTTCAAACAACGTTTTTATATAAGAGATAATAAATAACATAATAACATAAGCAGTCCAAGAATTATTCACTGTTAGGTTTGCCTCTAAAATTTGTAGTTTGTAGAGGTTTTATCGATATACCATCTTTAATAATATAATTTGCTATACTGTGCCGCGTGGCCTTGTGGTTATGGAGTTCGCTTCGTAATCACAAGGTCCGTGGTTCGGTGCACAGCGCGGGCATGTTTAGCAAGTGTCTTTACCACAGCTACGAGTCAACCCATGCCATGTGAGGGAAATTGGGTAGGTAATGCCGGAGTATACTTAATATATACATTCGGAACACAGGACTACATTGATAACAGTGTTTCCAACACTAAAAGTGGCTATATCTTGTATAAACAATTACCGTATAGCTGAACCTTTACTTTAATTCTTATAACATTTGTGTAAAGGTTAATACACTTGTACTACAAATGGAGATTACTGGTGTGTAGAACTATAATTGTATATTGTAGGTAGCAAATTAAGTATCATGTTAAGGTGGTATTAATGCTGCAAACACTTAAGGATTGTGTCTATTCGACTGCATGTTCCGCTATAGTGCAAAAAGCTCACAAGTTTTTTTATAGCGCATGCGCCCCCACCAGCATAAATAACGCCCTAAATGAAGATTCTTTCACGATGCTTAAACTGAGAAACCACATAAGCGACGATGTTTCTGAATAATGTAGTATCTGTGTCAATTAACGAAGACAATACGAATAGTAAGAAACATTTTATGTTACAAATCCATGCGTAATATTTTGTTATACAGTGGACTCTCTATAACTCGAATAGCCACGGGAAATCAAAAATCGGTCAAGTTAGGGAGAGTTCAATTAATAGAGAGTTTGGAAATTTAGCACAATTTTTCTCTTTTATGTAGGATGGTAACAAAATCTTTCTCCGTTCAGGATAAAATCTTTACCTTACAGTTAATAAAGGACTGAAAAATAAAATATTTTAGCCTGACAATTTATTCTTCTAAAAAGAAATCAGAAACCGCAGTTTGCTTTCTTGTACAAAGGAATTTTTTTTTAATATTGTGATTTAAGTCCTTTAGTGACTTCATCATTTCTTCCCCAAATTTTGAAAAAATGCTGAGATCTTTAAGGACGATAATAGCTTTCAGCACTTCTTTGGTCGTTGGTTAGGTGATTACATCCTCGTCTTCTATGGCGTCACCTTCTTTGTCCCCCTCGTCTTCTTCTTGGGTTCCAGTTACTTCAGCAATTATATCAGCGGTTGTTAGTTTACCATGCAACGTGGTTACTTCGATGCCACATAATCGTCACTTGAGATGTGAGTGTCGACTTGGTCAGGAAACCTTTCTTTAAGAACTGGGAGATCAGCATTCAGAGCCTGAATAGCGTCTTCTTCTACACCTTTATCATCTAGTCCTTTAAAATGATAATCCTAACTCTTCATTGATCGTCTTTGCAGCATCCTTCTGCGAGATCCCCGATTTTCTGAAGCAGTAGGTGAATGTATTTCTTTCTTCTTTTTCCACGTTGATAATGTACTGCCAGGTACTTCGAGAAGGGCAGCAACATTTTTTGGAGCAGTACCTTTCTCCAACTCTTTTAAAGCTTTGTATTTAATTTTGCAGGACTTGTTTTCTGCTCGACGTTTTGTCCCAGCAACAGACGCCATGATTATGAAATTTTAAAACGATAGGATAATGTTTACGTTTTGTTCGAATGACATTCGAGCACTCATTCGAATCACTTAAGGCCTCCTACACATGTAACTATCAAACATTCCAATCAGTTAAAACCCCATTTATGTCAAATAAAAAGGAAGAAAAAAAGCTGCTAATGTGATTGGAATCTTTTAAAGTCCCAGATATATGTCGCGTGGTTCGAGTTATAGGGAGGAAATACGGTAGGAGACAAAAAAAATTGTTAGTGTTAAGAAGGTTTTCGAGTTATGGAGGTTCGAGTAATAGAGAGTTTTTTAGCAGAGTTTATTAGGAAATCTCCGACGTGCCAGCAAAATTGTTCGAGTTAAGAAGAGATTCGAGTAATAGAGGTTCGAGTTAAAGAGAGTGGACTTGAGTTTAAGATGTAAAGTCATTTAGCCGGACACCAGTCAAGTTGTTCTCGATCAAATCTATGATGAACGCCGATGTGATGTTCTATTGGTTATAAGAAGAACCAATCAATTAATGTTTTTCTAAAGCCTAAAGATATCACCACTTTTTTTCTAATTTTAATTTCGTTCTTTAACCAGGCACAGTTTAAAATAAAATGTGATAATTCTGGTACCCACAATTCACGGCTCGGTGTTTTCGTTGTTCAAGTTTCATTAGGATGCATGGTAACCACTTTTCACGTATATTGTATAAATTTAATCCAATTTTGGTTTAAGTGACATCTAAAAACACCACTTTCAGTAAATTTGCCATCATGGTAGATTTTACTTTGTTTCGTCTATTTTGACTGTTTGATAATTGCATTTGCTAAAAAATGTTCCAATATATTTAAAGATATTTTTCTTTTCACAACTTATATCATAATATGATAATATGATGCTTATTGTGGTAAAAATTTTACCCTAATGACACTCTGTTCGTTTCAATTTTAAATTTTCAAATAATCTTGAACAAAAATTTCAGGACATTTTATTTTATTCCGTGCACAATAACTAAAGTCATAACTCAAATTTTTTAAACATTAACCTGGTAATTCCGCGTATAGAGGAGAAAAAAGATTTATTTTTTTGTGAAACTAGCGTTCCCGTTTTTACATTTACTTCGTCGCACATATTTTACGGCGTTACCGCAAATTGTGTTGCGGTGAGGTATACTCTAATAGCTTTTCTACCCGCACGCCAATCCGAATCTCAAGGGGGATGACTTTTTATTCGGATTACAGAGAGATTTGGATAGTAGAAAGTCTCTCTAATTCGAATTTCCAGGTGTCAAGGGTGAAAATTCGGATAAGAGAGAGAAATCGAACTTTTTTAACAAAAATTAAAAAAAAAAGTAAGGTGAGAAATAAAAACGAATAAGTAAGTTTTCTTAACAATTTGATACATTATTTATTTTCGAAAAAGTGTTCAATCCTTGTTTGCTTCTTGTTACTAAGATTGTCTAAATCAACGGCCCTATTTACATTTTTTAACAGAGATTCAAATTACGAAAAACAAAAACATTCGAAAGTGTTAATGGTATATTTACACTTAAAAATTCGGATTATACAGAGAATTTAGCCGAAGGGACCTGAAAATTAGTTCGGATTATAGAGGTTTTCGGATTACAGAGATTTGGATAGTAGAAAGTAAATTATGAGAGTTTCTTAAGGAAAATTGACGTTGACTTTTAATTTGTTCGGATTATAGAAAGATTTAGATAATAGAGATTCGGATTAGAGAGAGTCAACTGTACTTGTTCCCAATTTGCTTAAAAATAATATGTTGGAATATTTATCATCACTGAGTTTTCTTAGTGTGAAGAATTCTTCTTTTTTCAACAGACATAATACAAATAGGAGCGAGTCGTTTGCTTTCATTGTATCAAGAAAAAGGTTAACCAAAATACCACGTCATTTTTAACGAATATTTGAGAATGAATCCAAGGTCTTCAGTTACCAATCCGTCCCTAAAATTAGTAAAGGTAAAACTGGTTTTGTTTATCATCAATTCTTATGATCAAATTGTTGTTACGTATTTTATTTTTTACACACATTTTATTTAGCGATAAATCACTAAGGGTGCAACTTTTTTGAAAGTAAAGCTATATTTGTATATCTATATAACAGAATAGTAACATTGCCTTGAGGGGATATACATAGCTTAACAGGAGATAAATGACAGTTTTACATAAAGGTTACCATTTCTTGGGGACGGATTGGTGAACGAAGCCGATAAATTATAACAAATATCAATGCAATTGCTGCAAAAAGCAACATACGTTTATGAAAGGAGAGTGTGACCAATGCAAAATATAACAAAAGAACTTTGAGCCTTATTTATGAATTATTTATTTATGAGTTTTTATATATATTTTAGGTTTTTTATACCATATTTTATGTGTCGTATAGTTATGAAGTTAAAATACAATGCTGATTCTGTATGTTAAGTTTCTTGCAGCAACATTTCAGAGACATTGTCCAACACGATTTTAGTACGTACACAAGGTCCTACTAGCTAAGTCGAAAAGAAAACACAAAAAGTTCGCCAGGCTTATCCATTTATTAAACTATAAATGCCCCCTGATGTTATATATCTAAACGGAGTAGAGTAGGATGGCTTAATTCTCCCTTGTGTCCAAACACACTTACAGGCAGAACAGCGAAATAATAGAATGTCCCTAGTCTTAACAGGTCAACAGAACAAGCCATGGGTAATGGCATAGCTTCAACAACACTGATCAGATTCCAACTGCTTGCGTCGGACGGTGGGGAGATGTTTAAATCGTTCACCTCACATACAAGTATATGATAAGAAGCTACCATAGATTCTGAAGGTGTGCAAGTCTCTTTATCCCACTGCAGCAACACACCTTTTGAACTGACACCAATCCTTGTTATTATCAGTGGTAAAATTTGGGTAATCCCAGGACCAACTGTTGCACGCTTCCTTGCCTTTGCACCTTGACAAGAATTATTAGTTGCTTGAGTATGCAATTCCATAGGGGCTAGAGATTTGAATGAAACTGGTGGTGGTTTAATCGTCGTATCAAATGCTGAAAATGTCATTATTTCCATTTGCGGTAAACGTTTTACCAGATCAGCTTGAAATCCAGGTTTAAAGGAAGATCTAGTGCGCTGTGGAGAAGTGAGCACTGTGGAACTTGTCAGCGTCTGAAATTTCAATGAGAGAAGGCAATGTTTCTCACATAACCTTCAGTTGTATTTGAATGAGGCTTTCGCGCGCGAATTGGGTTTAAAAGATGTAACACTAGTTTCATCAGAAGTAGAGTTTGTTAAGTTAGCCAACTCAAATTGACTAAAGGTTTTAACATTTTTACGTCTGCATTTTTACGTCTTCGAGTAATCGTACCGTGTATCACCGTTTTTATAGAAAACACAGCTTTTCTTACCGTTCGCTTCACACATGTGTTTAGTTTTGATTGAAGATCTTCTGCTTGCTGTTTCAGCTCTTTGTTTTCCCTTTGAAGTTGTTTTAGAAATGCAGTCAGCTCTTTACGCAAACATTTATCTGCGTTAACAGCATTTTCGTACTCTTGCATACGATTTTGAATAACATCTTTTAGAACCTGAAAACACGATAGGTAATATATACATTTGCGTTGGCGAAGTTTTATCAATAAATTAGTTTATTCGATTGCTCATTAAATTAGCCATACTGAAGTACGTAGTTTTTAGGAAATCCTAAACACAGAATGAGACATAAAAAGCTCACAATAAAAACAAATAAAGATTTAGCGAAGATGCTCATTCATTCGTTGGAAACGTCGAAAAATCGCTTTCCATGTACGAAGCATGGCATGGCACGAAGCAAATTTTAAGTTTAACAGTAATATGCGATGATATATCGCAATAAAATTTGCAGTGTGCATCACAGTCACGTGATCTGATAGTGAGATAAAAGAATTCGAGAATGTCGGCACGATGTAAACAAATAAAAAGCGTACAAGGAACGTGCTGTAGGAAAAATAACCGATACAACAATAATCAACCATCACACAACAAAGTTTCAAAACAGTTTTTAGAAAGCTATCCAGCCACACTCTTTCAAAAGCAATTAGAAATTTTTGGTTGAGATTCAAAGTTGCTCAAGTTGCACTCTTTCTTCAGGCTCACCTAATGTCTTGAATCGTGCTTGTTGACTATTTTATTAGGGAGATCAAATTAATGTTTGTGCTCACCTGTGAAATATCTCCCTCGTCTGTTTGTGTTGCGATCTCCATGCCAACTGGCTAAGCACACACCAGAGTATACCAGTCACGAAGATCTGTAAATAATGTTAGCCGATACTATTTTTGTTATCAGAAACAGATTAACCTTTATTGAACCAATAATAATAACATCAATTCCAAAAGAATCCATAATTTCGCTGTCAAAAAAAAAACAATTCTCAAATATAATTTAGAAATTAGTTCGTTTATTCTACGAGGTTTAGTAGATCAGAAATTGCAGAGTCCAAGCTTCAAAATTGATAAAAAATGTTGTTTACCAAAGAGTAGGAGAACTTTCAAGTTTATCAAAATTGCGACATAATACCGAGGCTAAATAATTGTTCGGTTCCAAATCAGAGAAAAAAACTGAGTCATACGAAAGGAAGTTTCAAAATGAATGTAATCCCAGTTATTACTTTCAATAGGCTAAAACAATTATGCAATAGACTAGTCTCTATAATAATAGCCGTATTCCGTCTGTCTGTCTCTGCACGGACTCCCCGATGAGTTAGAAAAACGTGCTACGGAAACACGAATATCAAATGCGATATATTTTTGTCCACTTTGTTGCCACGGGTAAATTTAAAGGACGGGCGAGCCCGTGGATTTTTCCACGGGCAACGACTAGTCTCTATAATAATAGCCGTATTCCGTCTGTCTGTTTCAGTTTGTGTGCGCGAAAAAGTCGTGTTTCGGAAACACGAATTGCGATACATAAAGGACGGGCAAACCCGTGGATTTTTCCTCGGGCTACAGACTAGTCTCTATAATAATAGCCGTATTTTAGTCGTATCTTGTCTGTCCACAAGGAAAGTGTCGTGCAACAGGCACACGAAATACCGTGTAATTTAAAGACGGACGAACCCTTGGATTTTTCTACGGGTTAACAACTAGTGTTTACATAATGTCGTAATGCACGAAATGCACGCGCATGCGCCTAGGGGTAGACAAAAAGCATGACCACGTGGGGAAATAATGGTCAATCACCTTAATTTATGGATTTTTCAGGCCTACTGAGGTAAAAAAAGCACTGAAATTAGTTTGTTAGCTATTTTCTTTTCTTTTTAAAAACAAGCTACAAGATATTTAGTTTCTTTGTTTCACTGAATTTCTTTAACAATTGCGATCTGTTGTTTATATTTTATACCCTGTGTATGCGCGCATGACTGTTCTTTTGAATGCAAAATAGCAGTGTTACGTCACGTCTATATTGTTAAACTTGCCTGGAAATTTTGCAGAGAACAGTAAAAACGGATGAAACGCACCTGTCTCCACGATGCTACCGTGGCTTTGGCTGTCATATTTACAAAAGTAAATAGAAATGAAAAACAAACTGGATAAAACTTTGCTTACGACGTGAAGCTCGTCGCATATTGGTAAGCCAGTATAGATTCATTTTACAATAGGCCTTTTTATAAAACAGTAGAAGATCATGAAAAATCATCCGCTTAAATGAGAAATGTGCCCATGACTTGTAGTTATAGCGAAATTTATCGAGATGCGATTTAGCGATGATCAATTTTTAACGTAGATAGACACCAAGTTTAAATGAGTTTCTCAGCCGCTGCCCGATGTGTGGGAAATATTGCATCCGGTGAGATAAATGTAAAATCCAGTAAGTGAGAAAAAGTGAACCACGCTTTAATGAAGCTTGGAGGCAAGAATGAAGTAATGCTGAAAAACTTTTTCATTCATTAATTTTTGCGCATCGAAAGGTAGTTTTGCGCAAGTGTCTTTAAACATATATATATTGTTAATTAACCGTGCTTATTCAATATTTACATAAAAATAAAAAAATCCGCCATAACATTAAAAAAGTTAAAATTTGACTACCTTACCTTCTCAATATATTTTTTTCTCACAGAACGTGGTGAATAATAAAATCATGCACAAAGACAGTTTTAACATGTTACATACTGTATTCAACAAAACTCCATCGTTGACGATTTTGTAATTTACACCGGGTTGTGACTCAAACTCAGACTAAAATTGAGCTCTCACAGTGCAACGAACATATTTAGAACTGACAAAAGGAGGAATATTGTTATGGATTAGTATGGCCGTAGTCAGAAAACCCATCCCTCTTTTTTTAGAGCATATATTTTTCAAGGTACGCTACTTACATGTAATTATATCTTCCGCATGAAAATATCTTTCGCAGGTGTAAACTCGATCGTTTTTTTATCTACAGCTTAAAATTCTCATTGAGCTCCCTACCTTTTGTCATCACATTCAGCCACTCCCTTCTCTATTCTTTATTATTAACTCTCTCGGAGGGCAACTTAAATATCCCTACCCCTTTTTTTCTTCGACTAGTATGACATCCAACTATAGAACCATTATCTCCCCGCATTTTATCGCATCTCGATACTTGAAAATCAATTTTTGTTCTAGTAAAAACAAATAAAAACACAGAAGTTAAAATTACCAGAAGCTTTTCGGTTTATATTTACTTTTTATTTGTTTTTACTATTACCTTATGGCAAATGTTGATAATAATTTTTTGTTCTGACACACTGATTTATAACACATCGCGATTTCGAAATGCAGTAGCTACATGTGGGAACAGGTTATAGTATTATTATTTCCGCACTTACTTAAGCATGATAATCTTGTTTCCTAGACACAAAAATGAATTTATTCACGTTATTAAATTATATATATGAACAGTCGAGAAAAATCGAAAACATTTTTCCCTTAACATTTTTTGTGATTATGCGAGAATAGCTGGACTTTACGTTTTATTTTTTTTGTAAAATTATAAGACATAACTCTCTTCATTATAACGAAAACATTTTATTTGTTAAAAAATACTTCTATATCATAAAAATAATAACTTTACTGATATACTATTCTGAACTTCTTATGAAACTTTGCTTAATTTCACATTGCGCATTAAGTTAATATGCGCAATGTGAAATTGAGTTGTGCACGGTCAGAAAAAAGAACAATAGAATAACGTTCTGAATAAGATATGAATGAGAAACTCGAAAGTTTCTAAACCAGGGCTTTTGTCTATCAACTATGCTTAAATCGAGCTTTTCAACCCCATAAGATGTGAAACATAATTTACAAAGTGTTTTTTATGGAATGCGGCATTCCATATTGTGCGCGTTGAACAGAGAAGGGAACTTAGTAGAAAAATATATAGTTGCTTAAAAACATTTGTTTATGAGGTAAGTACACTTAGTTTCGTAAATTGTTGTAACATTTGTGTATTAATCCATGGTAGTCATTTCAATACCTGCATGCAGTGATTATACGCAATTCAACATTTTTGTTATAATTATGACACTAATGATACGCCCATGAATCTACACTACTCGTCTGTACTTGTTTTTCAGTCGTGCATACTCGTCTGTAACTTCTCTGTAACTCGTCTGTGCTCCTCTGTGCTCGCACATGTCTGTAGTTTTAGAACGGATTCTATTGATATATCATAGTAGACAGGATCTACCTATTTTTTAACTATGTTTCAGACAATTTTATGACACTTAGGCATACTGATAAAACTTTCAAGTACGCATCAGGTTGCCTCAGCTCGGGGTGAGGAGATAGCCAAAGAGCAGAACCTTTCGTGAACAGAATTTTTCGCGATGAAAAAAAACGCGCTTTTGTATAAAAGTTAAGTTTATTTTTTTCGTTTAAAAGTTAATACATTAACATTTGCTAATACATTACAAATTCCATGCTTTTTATGCTATCCTTGAATAAAATGTCAATTTTGTTTCTAGTTTTTAGGTATAAATTTCTAAGTATGCAAAAAACATTAAGATCGACACTAAATTTAAACAATTTTAGCCTCCACCAAACTAGATCCACGTCAAATTTGTTTCATACGTCCCCAAATTAAATAGACGCTAAAATTTTGTACGAATTAGGTAATTATAGATTAAGGTGGTTCCCCTAGAAAAAATTTCTAAATTTCAAGAATTGTCATTTAGCTGTTCTCTGACAGCAAATTCATCTTAGAATACCGTGGCAAGTAGTGCTTATGAAAAATTTAGGTTTTTATTGCGCATTTTGCCACTTTTTCCAACCAACCGCAAATATAAGTGCATAGAAACGCCCATAGCAACCATTTTCGCATTTTTAGACAGATTTCTTGCCCCACCGTCGATGTTTAATTACTTGCAATAGCTAGATGATACTTTAGGGCCTCCTAAGACAATATATGACAGTTCTGAATATTAAATGTGGTGTTCCACAAGCATTCAGAAAGCTGTCTTAACGACGCACCCTCCGAAGTGAACTCGTCAGAGTTTACACGTCATCAATTAGACTTATTGTCTTAGGTATTTGGTGCTTTTCAGGTCGAAATAGTGCTGGCGTACACCTTTTGTCGATCCACAAGTCAAGAATGTCCATAAAATAATCTTTAAACAAGTTTTTTGCCGTTTAAGTTCGGAATCCACGCGAAACAAGAATTCTCAAGATCGAAGCACCCACGCTCTACAATTTCTTCTGTGGATGCAGGCATTAGTACCACCTAGTGTTTAAAGTAAACCAATTTTCAAATCGAAGTTTTGTCCTTCAGTTATTTTGTCGAGATATTGCCTGTTTCACCCTGTTTTAGCTTTTCTGTCGTCCAAAAAATACCGCATCAGTTCTCTGGAAGACGAGTCAGCCTTGCGAAAATGCGCTTCACTCAATCCATACACGTCACCCTTGAGGAACAAAAGCGGCCAAAAAGGCGCTTGAAAATTTTTTTCTTCCATATTTTTAAGGGGTTTAAGAGTTCTTTGACTTTTGGTATTTTATTTTTATGAGGTTTAAGACATTTTAGGGCTATAAAATTGAAACCTCACAGGGTTATCTTGAGTCTGATTTGTTTTTAATAGCTAATGTATGGTCTTTAGACTCTTTCTTCTTTCAAAATCAGCCTATTGATACACTTTGAGGTCGATTTTACTATAGACTAACATCCAAGACTAAGTTTTTGAAGCTTAGAGCCATACACAAACAACACAATGTTTTTGTAAATGCTAAACTGTTGCTAACTTGTTGCGTGTTGATTATCTACTTTGGAATCACGTGTTTGCTTGCTCCGTTAAGGTGCAACAATTAAAACAAGAAAAGCCAGCGGTTTTAACACTCAACCGGTAGAGGAATCAGTAAAGAAGATGGCGATTTTTATGTTTTAAATGTGTCTAACATAACTCACACGTTTTTTTACAAGAATTCTAAATATTTTGGTTGAGTCTAGAGTTTATTAAAATTTGAATAATTTGAGCATGTTATTTGACCCAGGTTTTGAGGTTGGGTTATGTTTTTTTAGTCTAAAGTTTCTTATAGACTTTTCTTATAGAAAAAACGTGTACATATCTGAACTTTGCAATGAGGGATTTGACAATAATAACATTATTGAAGGAGGGGGTTAGAAACATTAATAACAAGGTTTTGTGTAAATATCTGCCATTGCAAGATTTGAAAATCTAAAATTTAAGGCAAACTCTGTTTCACAACAAAAGTCTACGCCGCCTTGAATAGGAAAAATTTTCTTTGGTAATTTTTGGTTGCTACACATCTAGAATTTAAGAATTAGAATGGATTTTAGTCTGATCACGTGGAATTGTGATATTTTGCTGACCGGAGTATATGAAAACCAATTTCATTTTTTCTACCTTGTACAAGCGAAGATTTCAAAGTCACCTTATTAAAAACAACTTGTTCCCTTCTCGAGATATGCAACATATTATGCTGATGTCAGCATTTCTGTATTGAATTTTTTTTTAAAAACATGTAGCTAATTGTTCAAAAGAGGATAAAAAGTTGTTTTGAAAAATGGTATGGTTTTCTATTTCACGTGAAGCCGTTAAGGAGATATTTTTTGAACAGTACATGCCCAGGATAACATTAATAAAAATTAGGTATGTACGTGGAGAATACCGGCGATGTTTCTTTTTTAATTGGAACCCAGCTATTAGATCTGCCAAAAATATCTTTAGACAAAGCAGTAATTTCAGCATTGCAGTCATCAAGTTCTACGCATATCTTGGAAACATTACCATTGCACATCTTCACATGTTTGACCAATCTGTCCATTGATTAATCCATCAGAAATATCTATATTGACTGTTACAATTATTTGAGCACCCATCTTAATTGTAAGTTCACTCGCAAGGCCTTCAGTTTCATTTTGATTGTGGTAACTAGTCAATCGATTGAATAGTAAAACAGCATTTATATAAAGATTCTAGCATACGTTCGTTGTGAAGAGCAGGTGCATTCTCAGCGAAAATACGAAGCGCTTCAACAAGATACTTACTATCAAATTTCAAATTAACTCTAGATTTCAAAAATATTTCGTTGTTGTCATCTAGATTGGCAAGTCTGAATGTGTTGAGCAAATTAATTAGTTGACAATTCCCCTTTTGTCTTATTACTTCTGTCAACTTCGCTAATTAAAAATGCTTCCATGAGTGGATTCAGTTAATCCAAGCATCGCTAAAATTAGGATAGATAATTCGTTGCTGTACTAGTGGAAACTGATATAGATAGCTGCATGCAATTACAGTGATACCTGCCAAATGAATTTTATTGCGACAGCCAAATATTTCAACCAAGCGAAGGTGAATATAAAGAGCTGTAAATTATAAATCATGGAAATCTCATCAATGAAAAGTACTTTGAGATCACTCAATTTATTACGTAGAATAGATCTCATTGTGTCATTTAAGCGCGGTAAGTTCTATCCAAAATAACCGATAGGAATGCTGAAAGCTGTGGTACCGTTAATATTAATCGCTGCATATCCTATCACCAGTAAGAGCAAGAAGTAAAACTTTTGTTTTTGTCAATTTGCGTGGTACATAGTTTTAATTAGGTGAGATTTCCTACAACCACCAGCATTTTTTAAGAACATATAAAATGTTCAACCTCAACTTTTATTAAATGCAGATAAGTTCTATAAATCTACGTGCCCAGCTATAAGCAACATAAAGAATTTGTTTTTGCTTTTGATTTAATGATGATGTCATTGGATTTAAATCTTCATTTTTTTATAAATTCTGATGAACAGTTGGCTGTTGAACACCACTGTTGGTGCCGAAATGAATAAGGCAGCTTTTACGGATATCAATACATCGCTATAACAAAGCGTAAAACGAAACTAGACAATTTAAAACAATCGAAAAATGTCAAACCAACGACGAAAAATATAAAAACAATATAAGTCAACTGGGCGCTTACTAGCTACAATAATTCTCCACACGTAGACGCACCATCACATACTGTAACAAACGTTACACACAAAAACACAGATTAAATACAGAAAAAGAACTGTGAAGAGGCTGTAGTAGCACGAGTATGGAGTCAATTAACAAAAAAGAACAGAACACAATATACTATAAACTATTTACAGCGATCAGCAATCACAAACTATGTACATGTAAGTTTCAGGACGACCAAAACAACAATAACATGATGACGTCCCAATGACGTCGTTGTCGTACTACATGACATGCTTCAACAACTGCAGCATCTTCACTAACACTTTCATTGTCTAATAGTATAAATTTTTAGACGTTCATGCATTAACAGAATTAGTACAGGCTTTCTTCACGGCAATGGCTGTTCAGATCAAGTTGCTGCGTGGTAGATAAAGCATAAAAAATATAATTTGAGTCTGATGCAAACTTTTGTTTATAGTTAAGTAAACGTTGATTAACGTATTTTACTGCATTTAGTTTTACATCCAAACTTTCCAATAAGAAAAAGATACGGATGTGTGCTAATTCTTCACAAAAAGTATCACCTATTATCAAACTAGTGTTTTACCTTCACCTGATTCTATACTAATATCTTCTGGTTCTGATACGTTTGACAATATCATGCTTCCGTTTGATGAAAGTTTTCAACTTCATCAAGTTCATTACTACGAGTATTACCTAAGTCAGGATTGAAACCTGGTTCTACAGATTCTGGTAGTGATGAAGAATCTTGTGTCTCATGTATTGCTATGTTTGCATACAAAAGATTCTCCATTTGGTAGTGTATTAGTGGTATTCTGGCAATCAGCAGGGACATTACAAATAGCACCTATAAATTTAGGTGACTGGCCTTTAATATAGTTGTAATTTTTTTAAACAATAATCGCCTTTCAATAATTGTTTAATTATTATTATATTTTATTATATAATTGTTTTCTTTAACCATTTTAAATTTTTCAAATCAACAGGCGAATCATATATTTCTTATTTATTCCAAACTGCACGTGCTGGAATCTCCGATCTAGTTAATTGCTTATGACATGTAAATAAGTTTTACACTTTTCAAGACAAAATTTTCCAAAACAAGTAATGACCTTTTGTAGTGGCAACGATTGCATATAACACAAACAAACAGCTTAAATTTTTCATTCATTTATGTTGGAAACTTTGTATTAAGGAGTTCTCTTTCGAATTGGATATATTTTCACGCCGTTTTTTCAACTCTGATTTATGGTTAGTTGAATTTACGCTTTTGAGAGGCGGCACAAAATTTTTTAATACTTTTGCTTACTCCTTGCGCCACATCTTCTATGATGACAAGTTGTATATATATATTGGAAATAAAATTATATAATTTCAAAATCTGCTGGCTTAGCTCTAGCACATATATCTGCATTTATATTTCAAAAGAACTGAAAACCTGCTTTCACCATTTTGGCCATTTTGATCTCTACTGGGAGGATCAAACAGGTACACATGTTTTTGACAATTTTGCATAAATATGTCCCAACGCTCGCTATTTGCGTAATTCGCGAAAATTAATTTCAAATTTTCCCTGTTCTATCCCTTTTAATTAGCTACCTATCACCATATGTAATTGATATGTAAATTCAAATCCAGTAGTCTTTATTTTATGTTTCTTACGTAAAAGCTCCTAAAACGCGAGCAACTGATTTTATGCAATTGAACCCCAGAAATCCTTTAACTCAATCACCAGCGTCATAAGATAGCAAGGTAACACGGAAATTTCATATTTCAAGAAATTTGATTGTTAGGTTAAGAAATGTTATATTGTCATACTTTAATGGTAATAATAATAATGTAAGAAGGGCGGACATGCTAGCAGGTTCTTGTATTCGGTTTCATGATTCACAAGTATTAAGTGGGATAATAATTGATTTCACTATGTTACTTTTTGGAGCACAGGAAGTTATTACGATGCATTTAGGAAGAAAGCCTGTTTCTCTTTTACAACAATTAGCAGCAAAAAATTAGTCATGAATCATTAAATTCAACATTTTAAGGCCAATTAAATTTTTGAGTTGTTATTACACATCTTATGCAACTCCCACTTAATATTTGTGAATCATGAAATGGAATACAAGAACCTGCTAGCATGTCCGCCCTTTCTACTTGCACGCTTTTTTATAAGGATATTTTTTACAAAAAAATATGGTTGGAAATTACTTGAAAATTAAGAATCATTCTCAGGTTGGTTATTTATAGAAAATGACACGACTCAAGCTTTTATTTTTTATTTATTTTACAACTATGAATCTGAAGGAATAAAACATCGACTTCAAAAGCGTCATCTATTTCAAATTCCATGCCTAATGTCTGCGTTCAGACCTTCTAACAAGTTTCCGATCACTTATGCAATCGGCATATATAAGTTTATGTTACGGATATTGATCCTAAAAAATGACAAATTTAAAAATATTGCTGATTTTTATCAATCTCATACAAAAGTATGGATTTATATATAGTAGACGTTTAGCTGAGCGCCTGCAAAGTACCAGAAATCTTGGAGGTGGCCGATTAGTAAATAAAGCTGTTTTCCATTCTCCTTTCCGAAAGGACAGAGATTCCAAAGATTGCTCTTTGATATTAACGTATGATTTGTATTTAATTATAGGCTCTGGCGTACTTATCATAGATGCGAATATGTTAAAATGCTAACGGACAAAAAATGCTTAACCAAGAGGGGACTAAATTGTGCATTTACAGTAACTGTTTGAGCAATCTTAGCAGAAGTGCAATATTTTGTAGTACCAAGGCTACTTCAAACCAAACAATCTCTGAACTGAAATCAACAAAACTGAAAACAATTTTTCTTGTCTTTTTTCTTCCCTTTCGAAATAGTTCATTTATGAATAAATAAATATTTATAACAAGCTATATATATTTGGAAATATAAAATAAAACACCTTAAGAACAAAAAATACACGTGTCTAAAAACGGGTGTAATCTATGACATGACATATAAAAAATGCCCTCAAACTGAAAGAGAATATGCAAAGTTGTTTTTCTTATTTCATAGGTCATAAAACATATTTTTTGACTATCACAACCAAATCCACAGAAGCGGAATTTTTTGGTGGACAAAAGGTTTCAAAATAAAAAAAGTCCTAGTAAAGGTGATTACGCGTCAGTACAAAGAAAATACACATTTTACATCTGCATTAAACTTTAACAACTATCATAATTCTAAAACATTTCAGCACGTGTAATTAAAGTTTTTAATCAATAACAATCCCGGGCAGTAGTGCTTGTCGTAGTCGTTTGGCGCGGTTGTGGTTGTGGTTGTGGTAGTTGTTGGATGGTTCAGTATTGTTGTGGTAGCTTGTTGGTGGCTCGGTTGTGGTTGTTCGTGTAGTTGTTGGTGGTTCAGTAGTTGTGGTTGGTAGTTGTGGTGGCTCGGTAGTAGTTAGTTGTGGTAGTTAGTTGTTGGTGGTTCAGTAGTTGTAGTGGTAGTTGTTGGTGGCTCTGTAGTTGGTGTGGTAGTTGTTGGTGGCTCGGTAGTGTGTGGTAGTTGTTGTGGTTCAGTAGTTGTAGTGGTAGTTGTTGGTGGCTCAGTAGTTGTTGTGGTAGTTGTTGGTGGTTCAGTAGTTGTAGTGGTAGTGTTGGTGGCTCGTAGTGTGTAGTGGTAGTTGTTGGTGGCTCGGTTGTGGTTGTGGTAGTTGTTGGTGGTTAGTAGTTGTGTGGTAAGTTTGTTGGTGGTTCAGTAGTTGTTGTAGTAGTTGTTGGTGGCTCGGTAGTTGTTGTGGTAGTTGTTTGGTGGTTCAGTGGTGGTGGTGGTAGTTGTTGGTGTTGGTGGTTCAGTAGTTGTAGTGGTAGTTGTTGGTGGCTCAGTAGTTGTTGTGGTAGTTGTTGGTGGTTCAGTGGTGGTAGTGGTAGTGGTTGGTGGTTCAGTAGTTGTAGTGGTAGTTGTGGTGGCTCAGTAGTTGTTGTGGTAGTTGTTGGTGGTTCAGTAGTTGTAGTGGTAAGTTGTTGGTGGTTCAGTAGTTGTTGTAGTAGTTGTTGGTGGCTCGGTAGTTGTTGTGGTTGTTGTTGGTGGTTCAGTGGTGGTGGTGGTAGTTGTTGGTGAGTCAGTAGTTGTTGTAGTAGTTGTTGGAGGTTTCAGTAGTTGTAGTGGTTGGTTGGCTCGGTTGTGGTTGTGGTAGTTGTTGGTGTTTGAGTAGTTGTTGTGGTAGTTGTTGGTGATTCGTTGTGGTTGTGGTAGTTGTTGGTGGTTCGGTAGTTGTAGTGGTAGTTGTTGGTTGGGCTCTGTAGTAGTGGTTGGTGGTTGTTGGTTGGTCAGTAGTTGTAGGGTAGTTGTTGGTGGTTTCAGTAGTCGTTGTAGTAGTGTTGGTGGCTCGGTCGTTGTTGTAGTAGTGGTTGGTGGTTCAGTAGTTTGGTTGTAGTAGTTGTTTGGTGGGCTCGGTAAGTATGTAGTGGTAGTTGTTGGTGGCTCCGTAGTAGTGGTGGTAGTTGTTGGTGGCTCGGTAGTTGTTGTGGTAGTTGTTGGTGGTTCAGTGGTGGTAGTGGTAGTTTGTTGGTGGCTCAGTAGTTGTTGTAGTAGTTGTTTGTGGTTCAGTAGTTGTAGTGGTTGGTGGCTCGGTTGTGGTTGTGGTAGTTGTTGGTGGTTGAGTAGTTGTTGTGGTACGTTGTTGGTGGCTCGGTAGTAGTAGTGGTAGTGGTTGGTGGTTTCAGTAGTTTGTAGTTGGTAGTTGTTGGTGGCTCAGTAGTTGTTGTGGTAGTTGTTGGTGTTTCAGTGGTGGTAGTGGTAAGTTGTTGGTGGTTCAGTAGTTTGTAGTGGTAGTTGTTGGTGGTTCAGTAGTTGTTGTAGTTGTTGTAGTAGTTTTGTTTGGTGGCTCGGTAGTTGTTGTGGTTGTTGTTGGTGGTTTAGTGGTGGTAGTGGTAGTTGTTTGGTGGCTCAGTTGTTGTTGTGGTAGTTGTTGGTGGCTCGGTAGTAAGTAGTGGTAGTGGTTTGGTGGTTTCAGTAGTTGTAGTGGTAGTTGTTTGGTGGCTCAGTAGTTGTTGTGGTAGTTGTTGTGGCCGGTAGTTGTAGTGGTAGTTGTTGGTGGCTCGGTAGTTGTAGTGGTAGTTGTTGGTGGTTCAGTAGTTGTTGTGGTGGTTGTTGGTGGTTCCGTGGTAGTAGTGGTAGTTGTTGGTGGCTCGGTAGTTGTTGTGGTTGTTGTTGGTGGCTCAGTTTGTTGTTGTGGTAGTTGTTGGTGGCTCGGTAGTAGTAGTGGTAGTTGTTGGTGGTTCAGTAGTTTGTAGTGGTAGTTGTTGGTGGCTCAGTAGTTGTTGTGGTAGTTTGTTGGGTGCTTCTGTAGTTGTAGTGGTAGTGTTGGTGGCTCGGTAGTTGTTAGTGGTAGTTGTTGGTGGTTCAGTAGTTGTTGTGGTGGTTGTTGGTGGTTCCCGTGCGTAGTAGTGGTAGTTGTTGGTGGCTCGGTAGTTGTTGTGGTTGTTGTTGTGGCTCAGTTGTTGTTTGTGGTAGTTGTTGGGTGGCTCGGTAGTAGTAGTGGTAGTTGGTTGGTGGTTAGTAGTTGTAGTGGTAGTTGTTGGTGGCTCAGTAGTTGTTGTGGTAGTTTGTTGGTGGCTCGGTCGTTGTTGTAGTAGTGGGTTGGTGGTTCAGTAGTTGTTGTAGTAGTTTGTTGGTGGCTCGGTAGTTGTAGTGGTAGTTGTTGGTGGCTCCGTAGTAGTGGTGGTAGTTGTTGGTCGGCTCGGTAAAGTTGTTGTGGTAGTTGTTGGTGGTTCAGTGGTGGTAGTGGTAGTTGTTGGTGGCTCAGTGTTGTTGTAGTAGTTGGTCTGGTGGCTTCAGTAGTTGTAGTGGTTGGTGGCTCGGTTGTGGTTGTGGTAGTTGTTGGTGGTTGAGTAGTTGTTGTGGTAGTTGTTGGTGGCTCGGTAGTAGTAGTGGTAGTGGTTGGTGGTTCAGTAGTTGTAGTGGTAGTTGTTGGTGGCTCAGTAGTTGTTGTGGTAGTTGTTGGTGTTTCAGTGGTGGTAGTGGTAGTTGTTGGTGGTTCAGTAGTTGTAGTGGTAGTTGTTGGTGGTTCAGTAGTTGTTGTAGTAGTTGTTGGTGGCTCGGTAGTTGTTGTGGTTGTTGTTGGTGGTTTAGTGGTGGTAGTGGTAGTTGTTGGTGGCTCAGTTGTTGTTGTGGTAGTTGTTGGTGGCTCGGTAGTAGTAGTGGTAGTGGTTGGTGGTTCAGTAGTTGTAGTGGTAGTTGTTGGTGATTCAGTAGTTGTTGTGGTAGTTGTTGGTGGCTCGGTAGTTGTAGTGGTAGTTGTTGGTGGCTCGGTAGTTGTAGTGGTAGTTGTTGGTGGTTCAGTAGTTGTTGTGGTGGTTGTTGGTGGTTCCGTGGTAGTAGTGGTAGTTGTTGGTGGCTCGGTAGTTGTTGTGGTTGTTGTTGGTGGCTCAGTTGTTGTTGTGGTAGTTGTTGGTGGCTCGGTAGTAGTAGTGGTAGTTGTTGGTGGTTCAGTAGTTGTAGTGGTAGTTGTTGGTGGCTCGGTAGTTGTTGTGGTAGTTGTTGGTGCTTCTGTAGTTGTAGTGGTAGTTGTTGGTGGCTCGGTAGTTGTAGTGGTAGTTGTTGGTGGTTCAGTAGTTGTTGTGGTGGTTGTTGGTGGTTCCGTGGTAGTAGTGGTAGTTGTTGGTGGCTCGGTAGTTGTTGTGGTTGTTGTTGGTGGTTCAGTTGTTGTTGTGGTAGTTGTTGGTGGCTCGGTAGTAATAGTGGTAGTTGTTGGTGGTTCAGTAGTTGTAGTGGTAGTTGTTGGTGGCTCAGTAGTTGTTGTGGTAGTTGTTGGTGCTTCTGTAGTTGTTGTAGTAATTGTTGATGGCTCAGTGGTTGTAGTAGTAGTAGTTGGTTTTTCAGTAGTCGTAGTTGTAGTTGTTGGTGGTTTGGTAGTTGTAGTGGTAGTTGTTGGTGGCTCGGTAGTTGTTGTTGTAGTCGTTGTTAACTGTGTTGTCGTTGTTGTCTGCGGACCAGCCGCCGGCGATGTTATAGATCCTTTAAATATACAGTGAGGATTTCTATAGTCATGTGTAAAATGGCATGGTTCAATACAATAATCAGCTAGTATTCTATTATTCAGTTCTCCGCCATCAATGTAAACTCCATTCGGACCTGTCCATCCCCACCAACATAAGCAACGTCCTGAGGGTTGACATACTCCTGCGCGATGCCAAAACAAATAACCACAAAGATGATGACATTGTCCGTTTTGTTGTTCTGGCAGTGGTAGTGTTGTAATTCCAGTCAAAAATATTATAAATAAGTAGCATGCAATTTTTACCATATTAGTAGAGTTATAATGTATATTATGTATTAGGTTGTATTTAGCTTCTTCGTATTTCTTTCTTTTTCTTTTTTCTTATAAATTACCAAAACTCTTGAGTTTTTTCGTTACATTAACTTCTTTTGTTACGTTTTGTATATGATGTTGCTCACATTCATTCTGCGTCGTATCGTTTCAAGTGTTAGATCGAAATTAAACGAAGCTCTCCTTTGTTTAACAGAGATAAAGATCATTTAATAACACCTTGACGCGCTTTCCTCTATTTCCTATCCCAGTTATATAAAGACAATATGAGATACATTTATTGTAATGTAAACCGGTGATAGGCTTTGTATTAGCGCAGCTAATGACATCATTGGATCATTTACATTGTTGCGTTTTACTTTACTGTAATTAAGTTGTAGTAATTGCTGCAATCAATATACCAACCATATGCTTCTATTGTTTTATTTCATAACGCTATTGTCGCATGTATAATTAGACTGTGTTTACATTATGATTTAACTACATGCCGTAATCTGCTACGGTTTGTACTTCAACTTACATTAATGTAAAGTGTATTAGTAAGGACAGACCTTTATTGATTTTTTTGCGAGTGTGATTTGAAAAAGAGAAAGATATAATTTTAGATTAACTTTTTTAATAGAAATTTGAACCACCGGGTTTTTGAAAAAAAGTCCAAAATTAATCCATTTTATTGCGAATTTAGATGTTATATAAGACGTCTAATGGAAATCCAAACCAATCAATTCCGATTAAGGTAATTTCGTTTTTAGCAATAACTATTCCTCACACAAATTTTCGAAACATGAAACCGGTCCAACAGCGTAAAATGGCGGGGTAGATTATTTAAATTTGAGCATAATAAATAGAACTTTTGATTTTAGATTCCCTACGTGACTCTGCATATCATGAATGTGTATTTTCTTTTCTCGTTTCAACATTCTTCTTCTTCCGTTTTTAAAAAATACTTAGCTAGCAAAAAAAACTTAGCTAGCCAAAAAAACTGTTTTATTTCTGCACCCTTCTTCAATAAGACGTATTTTAAAAACAAATAGAATCATGTAGCGTCCTTTTCCCGTGCTACAATCACCCTTTCACCTTGGTCTAAATATATATGTTTTGCCTATCGCTAATGGTGAAGAATATTAAAACAAACAGAAAACAACTCGTAAATATTTTCCAATTCTTAATAGCAGCTTTCTAATTATCTTAAATTTATGAAATAAGCATAAAAAATGAAAGTATTTCTAACGATTAAGTTGTTTTGCATATAATTTTAATTGGACGATTACAAATGAGAATATTTTAGTAATTTATATTGCAAGGCTGGTGATTTTGTTGCATCGTTATGCAGTCGTCATGTTTTGTAGTTTCACCCCGTACTTGTGGCGGAAACCACATTATTAGAACAATTATGGTGGTATGCTCGTGTTATAAAAGAAACATTCATATATTGACATGTAACATTTATCATTAGGTAAACTGCCGAACCCACCCGCTCTGTAACTAAGCAAACAACAACAACAACAACAACAACAACAGCAACAAACACAACAACAACAACAACAACAACAACAACAACAACAACAACAACAATAATATTTTTAGGTGTTCACGTTTGATTCTGTCAAAGTATATAAATTAATCAATATTGAACAAAACATGTCCTTTTATTAACGAAGCGTAACCAAGGAAACAAGGGTACTTTTGTTTGTCCGCAATATTTTTCGCGCAAAGGATCAATATAAAGAAAATTTACATTCATGTGTTATTGATACCGGATTAACAACCGTTTAAAACTATATACGATGGACAAACAAGTTTAAGTCTCATGTTTGTTAGTATTTACCTATCGGATGTTTATTCTTTTGTTCATATTACATCGCCTCCACTAGTTTGTCTGTCTGTATAATCGGTAACAGTATTTCCGTTGCTTGAAAATGTAACTAGGGTAGCTTATGCAGTTTCTAGACATACATGATGATGAACCGGACACAAGTGTTGCTATTCTTCAAACACGATTTGATGTGTATCCTTTTGTGAATGTAAACGCGCAACTCATTATAGTGTTTACTCATCACTGTTTCAGTACGTACAATGTTAATATTGACGCAACACGTCTGCGAAACAGAGCCATACACTCCTGTTAAAAATTTAAGTTTTTTAGATTGGGCAGTCTAATTTGAAAGCATATGTCGTTTAGGAGTATTTCTTTTCTATCTCACTATTGAACATAATTTTACAATGTTTCTGTTAAATTTACCTATAGGTCTTGTCTTATTCTGATGGAAATATTAAAACGAATTTAAAAGTAGGTATAAGAAGTTCTTATGGAGATTTGCATTTTTAATTTGGTGCGTCAAAATGCTTTGGAATTTTTTTCGTTCGCATCATTTAACTACCGCAATCATTAGCGTGGTATCACTAGCGTGGTATATACATGTCTGAATATGCTGTCTCATGCCGAAAATTGTATTTTTAATAACTTTTCTTTCACTTTCATGAGAATTAACGTCAATTTTTTTGACGAAAACAAACGATTAATATGACAAACAAATATAAGCGTTATTTACCAGAATGTATCAATATTGGCAAACAGACTAACCAAACCAATAAAAAACTATCTGGGAGGCAAAAAACTGCAAATTTATATTGCTTGCCGAAAGCATCTGATTATTCGAACGAACATGTCACTGGAAAATTTGTTTGAATTAGACATTCTTTTCCGACGTCATAATTTACTTTCTTGTACAGAGATCGGACATCAAAACCCTAAATTTGTTGCTGTTAGTTAAGCCCTCTTTCCACTGGAATAATAGTCAGCTTCAAGAAATTGCAGACGGGAAAAGAAGCAGGCCGTTTTTTTTTTATTCCGAAAATTATCAAAAGACAGAGTATCGGTTTCGATTTGCTGTTTATTCACAAACCTAGTATTCTTTTACGTTGAACATGGAGGAGATTATGATGTGTCTGCGGCGCTTTTTTAACGGCTGTTTATCACAACGAATCGATCAGTTGTGGTGAGAAAATTTTTTCTATAAAACGCTTCAGATAAAACTGTTACATAACACGCCTTCTAATGAAATTTGTTATTAATTAACCATGTCAATGCTCATTACACGTCGTTTGTTGTAATTAATACCATGTGATTACGTAACAATTAAGGGTAGATTTACACAAAGACATTCTTGTAAAAAAATAATCTGAATATGAAATTTAGACAAAATAGAAACGTTTGTTTTATGGCTTCCGAAACTTTATAGTACGACCACGCATTTTTAAACTCAAGCGTCGTGTTTATATAAATCTTGTGAATCATCGAAGACAAATGTGCATTCCGTCAAATTTGAGTTATCCGAAGGATGTCATACTGTAGGAAATTATGTCAGGATAACATAATTTATTCGAAGGATGTCATACTGTAGGAAATTATGTCAGGATAACATAATTTATTCTATTTTTCTGTTTTGCTTTACCATTAATAACGTATAGGTTCACCAAAAAAAATTTTGTCGGATACGTAATGTGAAATAAGAGGGTGTTTATAAACCAACTCAATTTTGCCTCAGCCACGGCATGTAAGGTCCATTTTGCGCGTTTTGAAATCAAAAATTTAAATATAGCCACATAAGCACATGTTATAGCCAGTCTATACGTGTATAGTGTCTTAGCTAGTGTGTAAACCTGTGCAGGAAAAGTAGAGCGTTTGCTTTCAGTACAGGGTTTAATCTCGGCCAATTCATGTTAGAAACCGTAAAATCGTTTTTTTCTGCCTTAGCTCTTAGCAGAAGAATTGGATTGATGTCTTTTCCGGTTGTCTGATTGAGCGGTTGGTAGGACCTTCATTAGGAACTGGTCACCTTGTTAACACAATCACCTGAAAACCACAACAGTGCATCGCGGTTTTCAATCGAATAAATTTCTTTTCGGGTGCATGCTTAGGCTACCGTGATGATATAAACTTATCAAGGAACACGTGTCGGCTCTTTATAGAAAAGTCCCGCCTTTTTTAAATTACATGCTCGCGTTTTTGTAAAGCGATTAGGTTAAATACACGAGTTTTGATAGCGTCTACACGCGGCAGAGAAAAACACGACGAAACCTATTTCTTTGTACTTTCTGGACAGTAAACAGCTCAAGAATTCTTTCAAACATTTTAAGAGAAACAGTTAAAAAGTATTAATAATTTTTAATTTCTGAAATTAACATTTGTAACAATTCCGTTATGTTAAATTACATTTTAGTGGGCTTAAAATTTATTCTAAGTGATGTGTAATTTTGAAAGGGAAGTAAAAACAAAATATCATCCACGTTATTTGTTAGGTAAGCGTTGCTGGGGGCTTAAAGTTATTTGTTTTAAACATCATTTTGTGAGAGGTCTGGAAAAAGAAAAAGAAAGAAAGAAAAATGATTTTGCTTCCTACTAGCCTGGCGTATCTAAGCAACGTCCAATATTAGTTTAGACTTCGGTGTTTCCGACACGAAAGTACAAAGGACAAAAAAATTAAACTTTTCGCACAGATTGACATTTGTCACTGAAAACAAATGTTAATATAGCCTGCTCTTTTTTGAGTATGACAAACAGGAGTCTTTTCCAAAAACAAAATGATAAAAATTTTTGTAAACACGTACATTATCAGCCATTTTTATTTTTTTAATATTTCGGCATGTTATATTAGGTCAAGGATAAACAGATTATTGACAATTGACAACTTTTGCTGAGAAACGTAATATTTTAATTTACGCAATTTAGTTCGCTCATCGTCTAGTTTTCGTACTTTCTTGTTAATTAAAATTCTGGAAATTTTAAATGAGAATTAATACCCTCAAAAATTAATTAAGTGGAACACATTAATGCTATTAATTCGATCGTTCTGAAGACCTCTACTGTTGCACTTTTACCAAAAATATATACCTTCAACAATTCTCCAATTCTCGGTTTAGGTGATATTTTGGAGGTATCGCCGGGACGATATTTTTAAAGTATTCCCCCATTTTTTATTTTGTCTATAGTTTGAAAAAGTCTCTATTTTAATAAACTTATAATTTTTTGATGAGTGTGATACTCCTGTATAGATGTTGATGTCTGTGATGCGGTCATTATTGTTTTGTCATTTTAAAGTTGATGTAAACAAGGCTAATCATTTCGAAGTTGATGTAAACAAGGCTAATCATTCTAAATATGGCACAAAGCAAGACTAACTTTTTTGAACTTGGTGCAAACGAGGACTTATCATTTTAAAGTTGGTGTGAACAAGGCTAATCAATTCGAAGTTGGTGCAAACGAGACTAATCTTTCTAAATGTGGTGCAAACGAGACTAATCATTTTGAAGTTGGTGTAAACGAGACTAATCTTTCAAAATGTGGTGCAAAGCGAGACTAATTATTTTGAAGTTGGTGTAAACAAGACTAATCTTTCTAAATGTGGTGCAAACGAGACTAATCATTTTGAAGTTGGTGTAAACAAGACTAATCTTTCTAAATGTGGTGCAAAGCGAGACTAATTATTTTTAAGTTGGTGGAAACGAGACTAATCTTTCTAAATGTGGTGCAAAGCGAGGCTAATCATTTCAAAGTTAGTGTAAACAAGAATTTTCTAAATGTTGGGCAAACGAGACTAATCATTTTGAAGTTGGTGTGAACAAGGCGAATCATTTCGAAGTTGGTGCAAACGAGACTAATCTTTCTAAATGTGGTGCAAACGAGACTAATTATTTTGAAGTTGGTGTAAACAAGACTAATCTTTCTAAATGTGGTGCAAAGCGAGACTAATTATTTTTAAGTTGGTGCAAACGAGACTAATCTTTTCTAAATGTGGTGCAAACGAGACTAATCATTTTGAAGTTGGTGTAAACAAGACTAATCTTTCTAAATGTGGTGCAAAGCGAGACTAATAATTTTAAAGTTGGTGTAAACAAAACAATTGTTTCAGGTATGCATAAATTACATAATCCTAAAACGTTACTTTCAATTAACATTTCCAGCAACAATCAAAAAGCAATTTTACTATTCGAAGGATCTAATAAACTGTCGAGAATCTGTTTATATTGCTGCTCAGCTCCCTAAATGATACAAAAGTAGCATTTTTTTCAGAAGGAAGTGTAGTTAATGATGTTTACAAGTTCTCATTAAGTTGTGCATTTTTGGCTGATGAATCTAATTAGTTGTGTCACCAAATCAATTAAAACATTTAACGTCAGTTTTAATTGTCACGTGAAAAGCAGGATAATTAAACGAGTATATTTTTTCCGTTCTTTAAATTCTTTTCATAGTCTGAACCTTCTATATCTTGCATTTAATCAAAACCCATCACCTATGTAATGTTAATTTCAGTTGTGAAGTTCCCTCGCGGAAGGTTACTGACATATTCGGCCATCTGACTGATTCATTTCGTGTACTACGTTATGACGTTAACAGTCAAAGAGTTTATGACCAGGGTTAAGTTGTTAACATTTGACATTCTAGCATATTCGTGATTTTATGTCAATCCAGGAAGTGAAAGCTGACTAAGTTTACAGTATTATATAGCCAGGACACACTTCACATGTATTACCACAAAGTAAAATTATCACTGGTTTGATAAATCTATTACCTTATTGGTCACCCTCGTCCCCAGGGTTTTTTGTCTTTTTGATATGAGAAAAGACGACGAAAAATACCCAGGCATCGTTGACCGGATATTGAAATATTATTGGCTTTTACATTTTCGCATAATTATTTTTTCATAATTATTTTTTCCTTAGTCAACACTTTTTCAGGTCAAGATTAAAATGGCGCATTCAGCCGTGGTCGATTATATTTGTAAACAACAACACTTTGTGATAAAGCTAGTTAAATTTTTAAAAAACGTTTGGTTTTAATTTGTTAGATTTAACATATAACTGACTAGTTCATAGTGTCGCGTTGTACAATAAAAAAGAATAGTAGACTGCTGAAATAATGAAAACAACAGCCCTGCCCTTTAGCAAGTGTTTGTAGCTAGCTAGTTAAGCTAGCTAAAACAAGGTTGTTAATATGCTTAGCACGTAGTAGGTGATGAAAAACCTACTGCAGACAAACACACATATTTAAAAAGTTTCCAGGCCTTCTTACGATTTACCTCCGCTTCTTAGATGACATTTTTTTCATATGGGAGCATGGAGAAAACAAACTCAAGGAGTTCTTTACGTACCTCAATTCAGTACACCCAACAATAAAGTTTACTTATAAATTTTCCATCGAGGAAATAGATTTTCTTGATACCACTGTCTATCTTGATCCAGAAACGGGAGACCTCAAAACAAAGCTATACATCAAACCTACTGACACACGAACGTTATTGCACTACAACTCCTACCATCCATATCAAAAAGAGTTGGACCAACTTAAAAGCAACTTACTATTGAGGGGCTACAAGTTCCGTATGGTCAACTCAACTTTTAAACAAGTTTTAAATATGAACCAGGAGGACGTACTTAACAATAACATAAAGAAACTCAAAGAAAATAAAAACAACTACAACGCCAACGCCAACGGGAGAAAAATTAATAACAAAAAGAAACGGAGCAAAATCGACGAAATAAGCAGCGGCGTCCATAACAATGACGTTTTGCCCTTTATCATCCCTTATCCCTAGCGTTTATTCCTGTGAAAAATATTTTCAAGAAACATTGGTCAATCATTATAAACGACAGAGAACTGCATAAAGTTCTTCCAAACAAACCCTTCATTCACAAGACACAAAAACATCCAGGACCACCTTGTTCGGACGAAATTGGGGACTGGTGACTAAATCTCTGGCGGCTGAATCATGCTTGTAATTAGAATATGAACTTTTTTAGAAGTACGAAGGAAATACCATCATTGATATAAACTGTGTTTTTTTATAAGCGTAACTTTCTTTATATAAGAGCAACTTTCTTCCCCCATTACCCACTCTATTATAACAGGGAAACTTGATATACATCACAATACCTTTAATGAAAAGATACTGGGAACTAACTTGTTCCGTCATTTTATGAAGAAGTGTAACGAACAAAGGTACCGTTAATTCTGAAACACAAAATACAACAACGTCGTGACATGAGCTACCATATACCAACTCTCTCAAAAAGAAGAGAAATCCATATCACCATAGCAACTCATTGTACTCATGATATGAAAAAAATATTTACAATTCGTCGAATCGAACGACATTTAATAACGGTCTGTTACCACGGCCATCCAACAACATAGAGACACGTAATTATGTGCCCAAATCAACTTCTAAACGGCACTTGACACCTAAACTGTTTTTCAAACCAACTAAATTTATATTACCATAGCAACAATATGCACCTACATTGTGCCTCAAAATATCAAACAAAAATACACTGTAGAACGGCCTGTTGACACAAATCTTCAACAAAACGTAACGCATGGACACCTTTAGCCGTGTCCAACTCTGAAATTAGCCGTACTAAAATCCTAAATTGTGTTTTACTTATAAAAGAGACCTGAGTACAAAGTTGCAACCGGTCTCTTAAATTGATTATGACCCATATCGCTATGGCAACAACTAATACTCACATTGCGCTTTTTTGAAAAACACGAACAACAGTCGACAACGGCCCGTTTAAGCGGCCCTTCAACTATATATGGCAGCACATGTCTTATAATCGACCTCTTTTCACTCGAGTAGCTGTCGTAGCAAGACATACATACGCAAGATATACATACACAAGATATACATACGCATCATGAATCAAAACGATCCTTCGAATTTGTTTCAGTTGCACGACAATAAGAACGGTAAGTTGAAAAAAGAAAATTGTTTTTACTAACTGATGAGAATACCTAAACCAAGATATGGCCCACTATCACGAGGAGTTATTGATTAGTCCGTGCTAGGACGGGGCCGAAAACTCCAATGACGGTAGAAATCAACTGATGATCTCATTATTCAGTTAGTTTTTTAAAAGAACGAAACACAAATTGCCAATATCAACACTTATATATTAGTAGATAACCAGAGCAAACTACAACAACATGTTCGCTCGAACAAACTGAAACTAAACCAATTTGATTGTTCAATGTACGATGGGGAAAGCGAGAGGGAATAACTCACTGATTTTCACACAAACTACAACAACATGTTCGCTCGAACAAACTGAAACTAAGCCAATTTGATTGTTCAATGTACGATGGGGAAAGCGAGATGGAATAACACACTGATTTTCACACATTGATTGTTCAATGTACGATGGGGAAAGCGAGAGGGAATAACACACTGATTTTCACACACGAAATTCTTAAAATGTGCTAATTGTTGCTGACGTCAGCAATGCCATTAATCACGAATTTCGGGGCATTCGTGGTCCCCGACGTGAATTATTTCGGTGTGCTGGCGTGCTAAAGAATGTGACTAGCAACTTTTCAACGCTCTCTGCCTGGCCTACTTGTGTGCAAAAGTAGCGACTTTGCAGCCTCCCGGCTGCAGAGTATTGACTATTTGACTCTTTTGTCCATATTTGGATAATGAGTAAAAAACTGCCTTAGTCTCAATATTTTTGTCCACGATTGTAGGTATTTCATGAATAAATGTTTTCTTTGCTGAACTTAGTTCATTGTTAGATTTCCAGTTTATGCAAAAAGTTTTCATTTTAGTGGCGTTCTGAATAATCCTATGAAAAAAACAAGGAAGTGAAGAGAAGGGCACACTAATTTCTTGATATATGTAGATAGCTTCAGATATTATAAAAGCTTGCCTAGCTTGCCTTAGACATTTTGACATTCTGTTATGTAAAACAGCAGATATAAGGGATATTTTGGAGAATGTTTTTTGCAAGAACTGATTTTCGAAATACTTTTGTGAAAATTGTGCAAGTGTGTTTACTTTTTGTAATAAAAATGTGCAATATTATGAAATGGAAAATATAAGTAGAAAAATTTTCTGTTCTGTTTCTGTCCATTTCGTTCCATGGAAAATTTTCCTAAAGTGGAAAATAGCTGTTAAGTGAAGTGGGCTATAAAAAATACTTCGTGTTTGAAACCATACTTTTTGCTAAAAATAAAATTAAAATAAAAAACTTGTATCTTGCTATAACATTTTTTAGGTTGGTTTGATAAATTTGAGTCAAAAAATATTTCCACTATTATTATAGTTCCTGCGTTTTCAGGGTCACCGATAAACGATTGTTGACAGTATATCAATTTTAACAAAGATACATGTGCAAAAAACATTATGAGCAATTCTCATGATTGAAATTGTCAGATAGGGTCTAAACAAAAATATGTGCCATGCTTGATTGGTGCAACCAAGTTTCCTATTTTCTTATATCACAGAAAGCTACTCTGTCAATAAAAAGCTCGCCACATTTCAGTTCAAATGGGCCAATTTTTTTACCATACATCCCCTTTTTGAGCTTGTGGGTGGAGTGGGTTGATTTTACCAGCCTCTGCAGGAACACGGTTAAGGTATTATTGAAATTTATAGATTTCTTAGAGACACTAGGTTCCCCCTTCTTCAAGTTTTATTATGTTCTTTTTCTTGAATAAATTCATTAATTTAAGTTGATATTTGATAAATTTTTGCAAATAGGGTCCCCAGAAATATACATATTCATAGGATTTATGCATCTGATTTCAACCAAATATGTTACTATTACATTTTACGAGGAATAAAGTCTCCAATCCTACCGTAATTTGCAAACGTTGAAAAAGTTGAGCTAGCTAATAGCTAAATGTAAACAAAGTAACAAACTAAAATACATAACTAGCTAGCTACAAACACTTGCTAAAAGGCAGGGCTGTTGTTTTCATTATTTCAGCAGTCTACTATTCTTTTTTAATGTACAACGCGACACTATGAACTAGTCAGTTATATGTTAAATCTAACAAAGTAAAACCAAACGTTTTTTAAAAATTTAACTAGCTTTATAACAAAGTGTTGTTGTTTACAAATATAATCGACCACGGCTCAATGCGCCATTTTAATCTTGACCTGAAAAAGTGTTGACTAAGGAAAAAATAATTATGAAAAAATAATTATGCGAAAATGTAAAAGCCAATAATATTTCAATATCCGGTCAACGATGCCAGGGTATTTTTCGACGTCATCTCTCATATCAAGAAGGCAAAAACCCTGGGGACGAGGGTGCTTATTGGTATAAAATTTGGCGCGTATAAATTTTAGCGCGTTTTCGCGCAAAATTCTAAAAATGCGCCAAAATTTATTATTACGCGCAAACGGTATGTGCGCCAAAATTAGTACGCGCGAAATCGCGATTTTTTTTTCTTCTAAAATTTTATGACATTTATTTAGTGAAAATTGTTCATATTTGTTGAAATATCAAGAGTTGGTATAGTGCTAACAAAAATTCTAACTTTCTTGCCATGGCGCCAAGATTTGTACCATTATTACGCGCAAATGGTATGTGCGCCAAAATTAGTACGCGCCAAATTTTATACCAATAAGGTATTTCTTTATAAAGCCTTCTTTTGCCTAAGTTCTGGAATTTTAGAAGTACAGCTAACATAAAATTGTATTTGTCTAATTGACGTTGTTGCACTTTTGCTATTCACGAAAATGGACCAGATCGATGCTCAATCATGACTATTATGGCGATTAAACAATGAGATTTTTCTTCAATCTTTCATTTCCTAACCTCTTGATGTACGAGGCCTTGTTTCGTAAAAGAATGGTACACCAAGGGTGCAAGCATTTCATGTAGTGCTACATTTAGTATGCAATGTCGGATTTCCGAGCTGGTTATCTAGTATTATCGATGTATTTTCTATTTTTTTGCACACAGCTACACAATTTTTTTTTAATTTTCAATTAGCAATATTAATTAGCTATATTGCCTAATTTTCTCTAGCCAGGACACCCATCCAAATATTCACTTAATTTGAATTTCTTTTAAACTTCTTTTCTTTTTTTTCCAAGTGTTAAATATACCTAGCTAGAGTTCTCTTGCTTGACATAACTTACCCCTTTCCCTCCACCTTGCAAAAACAAATATGATAGTAGTCAGGCTTCTGTAAGGTATGGGAATATATGTTAAAGAAAAAGAAAAAAGGGAGGAGGAAAAGGTTCTTGTGGAATAAACTTGAATAATTATAATAATGAACCGTATTTTTCAAAAACTTGTTGCCAGCCTACCTGTATGACCCACGTCGGCTATGGCTACTGGAGAATAAAAACAACTAAGTTTGACATGATATAAATATTCATCACAATACATCTCTTTTCAACACAAAACATGGGATACAAAGAAAAGGATGAGGCAGAAAACATAGAAGATATCATTCTCGCTTATTTGTTAGATTTGAAAAACTTAGGAGGAGCCATTCTCCTAGGAAACAAAAACAAAAAGAATAATAGCTTTAGCTTTTTGTAGTCAATTTGTTTATCTAGCTTAGTAAGCATGTCTAGCACATTTAAAGCAAGAAAGAAGCTGTTTTAGAGGTGTCGGGGCGTTTTTAAAGTTCTTTTTAACCCTCCCCCTCTCAGGCTAAATCTTGCAACGCGATCCTTGTTTCACCTTTTTTCTGTCAATTGAACGACAGTTATCTTAACCCCAAACTAACAGTGTTGCGCATTGATCGAAATATTTAAATATACCGCTTTTTAACCGTACTGATCAGAGTAACATTAGACACAAAGTTAAAAATTCTGTTTTATTTCATTCTGTTACTATAACCACCATAAGAGACTGCAAAAATAACCATAAAGTATATACATGAAATCATATAACCTCACTCTTAATAGCTTAAAAGTTATCTTAAAAAATTTATAGGGAATGCCCTCGGAGTCTCCCCCTCCCCCCCCCCCCCCCCCCCCCCCCCAGCACCGAATAAGGTTAAAACATGATCAAGGTTAACATCAGGGATGACAGGCAACAACTTGCTAATTGAGTATCTACAATCCTGGTAAAAATGTTTAGACAACGGTAACTTATCATTTGGTAAAAAGAATTAAACGACAAATGCTTCAAAGATTAGATGTAAAAATTGATGAAAGCCAATTTTAAATTCAATACAATCTTTCATACTTCGTACTTAAATAAACAGACATAAGTAAGGAAGTTATTAATTTCAATAGTTTTTAATATTTTTTATACAAACACACAGCTTTATAATTTCTTTTTAAAAAAAGAGAGAGGCCGTCGGCACATAGTCCCCTACCTCCCTCTTCATTTTTTTGTTCGATAATGTTTTCTATTTTGAAATCGGGTATCACTGTTACACTCTCAATGATTTAATTCTTAACGGAAAAACTTCTTTTTTCAGTCAACATAACCAGCTCCTTGAGACTTGAGCGATTGGTGGATGAGGACAAGATCTAGTCTGCCCAATTCATCCTTTTTCTAAAATATACAGAGTTTTTTTATGACAACCTAGACCTTTGGAGTTGGCGGTCAAGCGGAGGGGCTGTTTTATCCGATTTTGTCCGGTTATTTCTGGGATCCGTGCTTTAAGGATTAAAGTAGATAATTTATTATCAACATTCTCATCAATATTCTCATCAAAATTGTCAAAAGTAACAAGATTTCTTATTTGTTCACTTCATTCAATTCGTTCATCTTTTTTCATGTTATTATTAAAAATAAAAGTAACACACTGCACGAAATGCTCGATTTTCGGACTTTTCTGTCAATGAAAATACCATGTTTTTTCGGCTAAATATTCCGAAAATATGGTATTTTAATATTTTCTGAAATTTTCTATGTTTTCACACAGAAAATATCAGAATATATGATATTTTCTGCCAAATTCTGGTCCCGAAAACATGAAAAGAATGTCTTAGCTGACAGCTATCAAACAATTGTTTTGGTCCTGTGAACGCTCGATTCAATGTAAACGATATTGAGAAACACGATGCTGCAATTATAAAAAGTTTTTTAAAGAATTAGGTACATTAATAAATAACCAGGGTTCTTGCTGAAAAACATTTAAACTGTATAAAAGAGGGGTCGGGCTGTTAAACTTTTCTTCTTTAAAGTTAAGAAACATAAAGGCTAAACTAAAAAAAACAGTTGCTTACTTTTTGTTTTGCGAGTAATCCTTTAATATAAGCTTCCCGTTATCTAGCGTGGAACGATCTTACTTTAAATTTACCGCATAGTTAGTCAACCTGCAAAATTTGTAGCTTTTGTAGCTGTCAACAACAAAGATTTCATATCTTAGGATTGCTTGGTGCGTCTATTTATGTGAAACATCGCATTTTAATTCTTTTTTATGCCTGAAAATCCACATTTGTCATATAATAAAAGTCAGAAAATTCCACATTTTCCTCATATAAAAGTCCGAAAATTCCACATTTGCGCGGATATTTCTTCTGAAAAATTGATATTTTCATTCCTTTTCATGCTGAAAAATCCACATTTTACTTATAAGAAAAGTCCGAAAATTCCGTATTTTAAAATTTTCTGTGTCGCAAATCACAAGTATATTTTCAAGTAAATTTATGAAAATCTCAGATCAACGGAGTCCGAAAATATCGGTAAATATAAAGAAAATGTCAGAAAATGCGGTGTTTTCTAAGTATTTTCGGTGCCCGAAAATATAATTTTTCGTGCAGTGCAAGAACTTTAAATGAAACCACAAGTAACATAAAACGTGGCGAGAAATTCATTTTTGGCGCATCGGATCCAACCATGGTGGATCCTGCTACGTCACTAAAATATGACTTTTACACTATTTTGCTATTTTGACGGCTTTAAAGAACTTCTAATAAGAAAGTTCATTAGTCAGCTATTATCAAGCCTTTGATGTTCTTAGGTTGACAGGTTCACCACTAGTTTTCTTATAAAAAATAGAAATAGTTCACTGTGAGAAGTTTCTTTTGCAATGTCTAGTGATTGCATTCTGCTTCTGCTCACAAAAGTAACATAGAAGCCCATGTTACTTTTGTGATTGTCGTTGGTTATGGCTACCAACAGTATTTTCAACTAAAAGTATTGAAGCACCGTATGGTCAGATAGCAGAATTAATATCTAAATCTAGAGGCGACACTGAAGAGTAATCAGGTTTGCTCTTGTGGCAGCAGTTTTGAACGGCTTGGTACATATTAGGCAAGCCCCCAAATACGTTGCGAAATGACCACTCTTAAACAAGTCTGCTTAATTACATAGTACGGTCTTGGAAGATCGACTATTAGCTGTCTGATGTACAGGTTCCAACGCCCAGTCTAAGACATCACGCCGCGTTATTAGACGTAATACCAAAATAGACGAGGATATTAAAGAAATAATAATTAATAATAATAATTCTTTGAACATCAGTATTCCAGCGAAAGCTGTTTTACAAAATCCCACCTTAGTTGTTCTAAGCTAATTGTCCAGCAGTCATAACATTATCGCTTGTCGTACACATCCCAAGCATCGCTTTTTCGTGAATTCGAACTTCAAAGTTTTTAACTATCATTTTGAACAAAATACGACCATTATTACAGAACTAGCCGACAGCATGTGGATGAATCCACAGGTTGTCCCGTCCTTTTTTTACCGCATTTCGTGTGCCTCGCTACTGCAGTACCATTTTGCGCAAGGACAAACAGACGACAGCTATAATTATAGATTGGTTGCTAGTTTGTGGCGAAATCCACGGGTTCGCCCGTTATTAAAATTCCACGGAAATTCGCCGTCGTAACAAAGTGGATAAAAATATATCGTATTTGCTTTTTCTTGTTTCGTGAATAACACGTCCTTTTTTCTTGCTCACAGACAGAACACGGGGTATTAATAAAACAGAGAAATGGGCTTTATATTCACTGAGAACAGCTAAAATAAGGTCACTATACTGAATCATTACCCACAAAAGCTTTTTAGTCCATTTGTGTATTTTTTTGTTACTCTAGTAGTCTCTCTAATGAATTTTTACAACAATTGGCCGATGGTTTTCTTATTTTAAGTAAATATTTTTCTTATTTTTAGTAAATATTGGTCCATATCAAGTGTTTTTTCTTGAATGCGGTAACCTTTTCTTAAAATCGTTACGTGGAGAGAATGAGTAAAATTATTTATTCAGGTGTAAAAACCGTATGTTAATAAGTAAAAAATAAACGAAAAACTCGAGGCAATGCTTGAAATAAAAAAGTCATGCAAGAAAGTACGGTGAGATTTCCTTCTATGCGGCATTGTACATCTCTACTTCAGTTTCGGAAGCACGGTTGTCCATGAAAACTCTATGATGCATGATGGACAGTGGAACAATAGAATCTTTCGGATACTCAACATCAAGAACGTAGAACATACTTAGAAAAACCAAGAAAGAAAAATTCAGACCACGGTAAGAAAAAAGATGAAGCTCTTTGCAGTTTCTTTTTCGACAAATATCGACGGCATGCCACAAGGAACCTTTTGTTTCAATTTGTCTGGATTGCCGTTATTCTAAATAAAAAAGAAGCTTATAATATTTAAATTGTAAATTGTAGTTACTCTGTCAGGTAGTCACACATTTCAAGAAATGAGAAAAATGTGACAAATTTATTGATAGATTACCCATTGATTCTCAGAAAACTTTTGGTACTAAGTTTTTGTTATATTTTTCAGGCATTGGTTGACGAAGTTATTAAATCAGCTGCAAGCGTTGGGAAATCATTAAAATTTTCTAAGGCTGCAACAGTTAAAGAGCTCAGTGATGTACTCGATACAGTTGTAAACCCTTTTATTGGTCTCACTACACAGTATTTCAGAGCAAAGTTTTTTTAAGAAGAATTTTCCCCACTGTAAGTGCAATAAATCATTCTAGGAAATGCATACAAACAGAAGAGTGGAGTTTATGAATTATCTGAAGTGACTTTTGTATTTGTTTCTGTCATTGCATGCATTCGCCAAATGCTGTTAAATCATGATTTGGCTAAAATTATAACAGCAAAAATTCCAACACTGGGAAAGACTGACAGATATTATGATGTTTTTGATGGTACATACAGTGGACTCTCCATAACTCGAAACCCTTTAACTCGAACCGCTCCTTAACTCGAACGAATTCGTAGGCACCGTGAAAATTTCCTAATAAACTCTCATAATCAACTCTCTACTACTCGAATCTCCATAACTGGAAAATCTCCGAACAATATTTTTTGTCCCTTGAAAGCATATTAGGCTATTTTCGCTCTTCATAACTCGAACAATCTGAAAATTAAAGAATTTCAGAGTTTTTTTCTGACTTGACCAGTAAACAAACTGTAACAAGAAAACCGTCCGGTTTGATCACACATTCATATTGTACACATACTTTATACTTAAATATTGTATTGATTATGTTTATATATCTTGTATCTATGGCAACGTTCTTGTTTATATAGAAAATAACTCCAGAGCAATAAATCGCTCCCCAAGGTTACAATAATTTAAACTGGGCGAGCAATCTGAATAAATAGAATAAGATTATAAACGCATATTTTATTTTTTATTTATTTTATTTTATCTTTTTTATATATTTTGGTTCTTTTTTACTGTAAATAATAAGAAAGAGAACATTGATTTACATGAAAGATGAATTGATATTGCTCAACTAGAAAATTTTTTTTTAGAATTGGGGGAGCAATTAATGGCTCAGCTAGTTTTCGTATTTCTCAGAATTGGGCGAGCCTTTGCGTGAGCAAGAGCAATTGCTCTCCCCTTATTGATATGCCTGGTGTATGACACCTGAAACGCCGTAAAATGTTGTTTTAATTTGTACACATACACATGAATGTCCAAGTATTAACATAAAATATTGTCAAACGAATTTCTAATGTCTCATGTAAAAACAACAAGAACTGAAGCGGTTTGAACACTCACACAACACTATGATGATAAATATAAAATATACAATGATAAAATTTGGTATAAAATATTAAGGCACAAACTTAGAGAAAGAGATGATGATAAATTGAATCATACTAGCCGGGGTACGCGGCGTCGCATGGCCACAAGTAAAAGCGTTACCCAGCATTTAAAAACCCTGTGGCGCAATAAATAAGAACGGTAAATTGTGCCACACATTCAGGTGGAGCACTCTAGTGCAGGTATATATATGTCGGTGAAAGTTCAAAAATGAATGTTACTCCAGGCAGCGCGACATTGTTTACCTTAGTTCAGGTAAACAATGTTGCGCATTCATGTAGGTATAATACCTTTTTCCAAAAAAAAACTTTATCGCAACTTAGATTTAACAGAAACACAGGAAACAGCCCATCGTTAACACTGGACTGAGCACTTAGTACAGGTAAACCGTGTTGCACATGTGTTTTTGCTTAATACCCTTTTAGCACAGTTTACAACCCGTTGTTACCCCGTCATAGCAAAAAAGATTAGTAAACGTTAACAAATTAATTATGACACATGATACACTCTGTTAAAACGCTGGGTTAAGCCACAAGTAACTGTGTAACCCGACGTTGAACACCAGAATTTTATTTTTCGGAGAATGTTCCCAGTGAAAATTCAAAAGAAATGTTACTCCAAGCTGAGTGCTTAGTACAGGTAAACAATGTGGCATATCCATATAGGTGTAATAGCCTTTTCTGACAAAAAATGTTATTGCAACTTCGGTTAAACAGAAACAAAGGAAACAGCTGTTGTTAACACTGGACCGAGCGCTTAGTACAGGTAAACCGGGTCGCACATTTTTTTTAAAAAAATTTATCGCGACTTCGGTTAAAAAAAAGTCATGAAACCGTCTGCCGTTATCCTGTTCAGTTAAAAAAATACTCAGCAATTTTATTTTGCAGCATACGTTTTCTTAACAGTAATAAAAGTGGTAGCTGCCTAACTGCATTTATTTAGCATAAGAATTAAGAATTGTGTTGCAGCCAAACAGTGCATTTGGCTTCTTTCACTTTTTATCCAGAGGTAGCTAAGGAGAGCTAGATAAACACAACTTCAACATAAAAATAAATAATATTGGCTAGGTTAAAAAGCTGAATAATAAGTAAGGGTAGCTAGCTAGCTGGCTGTAGCTAGAATGATCCTAAAAAATCTTCGTTCCTAGCCAAAAATCCTAAAAATGGTACGTTTAAGATTTGTACATGGCTAAAAAACGTGACAATATATTTATTTTAACATGTTAGAACATATAGATAACAAATATCACAAAATAAAAAGCTTTTAGAAGACAAAAAAGGTCAAACAGACCTACAAACCTATCACTGGCCACGTCCACTTTCAACACCAAAATGGCCTGAGATATGGCTAGAGAGCACACAACTCGAGTCAATTTCAAACATTATAACATTGTCAACATACAGTAAATCAAAACAATCATTTCAAGACAATGAACACTCTCATTTGATGCGAGATTTCTCGAAATTCGAATAGAATATATATCTACTGGTTTGCATTATTTTGGGTATATACCTATATAAAGCTACACGATAATAAGAAAACAAAAAAACGCTGTTATACGCAAAAAAACAATACATAAACAAAAACATTTGGTCAATATAGCGCGCTATTTGTGGTGGCTTTGATTTTGATACTATTCGCGCCCCTTTCAACTTTTCGTTACCACCATGACAGAACGCAGCCCATACCAAACCACACATTTCTACGAATGTGTGAAATTACGGATTTTTTCATTATAGAATAGATTTAGTCAACTGAAATAAACTGTTTACGACTTACTTCTCACCCGTAAGGTAGATAATTGCTCAAATACATCGTTTTCTTTCAAGGGGCTATGCATAAAGGATAACCTTAGCAAAATTTCCAAACTCTCCATTACTCGAACCGCTCCATAACTCGAACGAATTCTGATTCCCCGTGAGAGTTCGAGTTATGGAGAGTCCACTGTATTTCAAGTCATCCGAATCTGCCAGCCCTTTCTTTTATGTCATTTTTTTTCAAGATGCTGTGGAAATATGTAACCCATTGGGAAGCGGGAAACATAAAGTGGTCAATTTTTATTGGACCCTGTCAAATATACCTCCCAAATACCGGCCAAAACTTGCTTCAATGACCTTGCAATGGTAAAGAAAAAGATCCTGGACAAATACTCCTTCCAGGATGTTTTATCTCCATTTTTCGATGAAATGGAGCAGTTTAAAGATGGTGTTGACTTTGTAATAGATGGAAAATTACAGAAATATTTTGGGAAAGTACTTCTCTGTCTTGGAGATACAGAAGGCCAGCATCAAATAGATGGCTTCAAGGTTGGTGAGGGTTTCGCTTATCGCAAGTGCAAACTTTGCTATGCCTTGGAGGTCGATGTTCGAAATAACGTTGACCCAGGTTGTCTTACTCAACGCACTAGTTCATTGTATATGCACGAATGTGATTCCATTGAAAATGCTCCTAATGAAAGAATTGCAGGACAATTGCAAACTACATATGGACAAAACAGTCGCACTTGTTTGGTTAAACTAAGTTATTTTGATGTCACTAAACAATTGCCACATGATGTAATGCATGTAAATTGAGAAGAAGTTTTACCATATGAATGCCAGCTTGCTCTAAGTGTGTTAATGGTGATCCATTAAATTGAGAAGAAGTTTTACCATACGAATGCCAGCTTGCTCTAAGTGTGTTAATGGTGATCCATTAAATTGAGAAGAAGTTTTACCATACGAATGCCAGCTTACTCTGAGTGTGTTAATGGTGATCCATTAAATTGAGAAGAAGTTTTACCATACGAATGCCAGCTTGCTCTGAGTGTGTTAATGGTGATCCATTAAATTGAGAAGAAGTTTTACCATACGAATGCCAGCTTGCTCTAAGTATGTTAATGGTGATCCATTAAATTGAGAAGAAGTTTTACCATACGAATGCCAGCTTGCTCTGAGTGTGTTAATGGTGATCCATTAAATTGAGAAGGAGTTTTACCATACGAATGCCAGCTTGCTCTGAGTGTGTTAATGGTGATCCATTAAATTGAGAAGAAGTTTTACCATACGAATGACAGCTTGCTCTGAGTGTGTTAATGGTGATCCATTAAATTGAGAAGAAGTTTTACCATACGAATGCCAGCTTGCTCTGAGTGTGTTAATGGTGATCCATTAAATTGAGAAGAAGTTTTACCATATGAATGCCAGCTTGCTCTGAGTGTGTTAATGGTGATCCATTAAATTGAGAAGAAGTTTTACCATACGAATGCCAGCTTGCTCTGAGTGTGTTAATGGTGATCCATTAAATTGAGAAGAAGTTTTACCATACGAATGCCAGCTTGCTCTGAGTGTGTTAATGGTGATCCATTAAATTGAGAAGAAGTTTTACCATATGGATGCCAGCTTGCTCTGAGTGTGTTAATGGTGATCCATTAAATTGAGAAGAAGTTTTACCATACGAATGCCAGCTTGCTCTGAGTGTGTTAATGGTGATCCATTAAATTGAGAAGAAGTTTTACCATACGAATGCCAGCTTGCTCTGAGTGTGTTAATGGTGATTCATTAAATTGAGAAGAAGTTTTACCATACGAATGTCAGCTTGCTCTGAGTGTGTTAATGGTGATCCATTAAATTGAGAAGAAGTTTTACCATACGAATGCCAGCTTGCTCTGAGTGTGTTAATGGTGATCCATTAAATTGAGAAGAAGTTTTACCATACGAATGCCAGCTTGCTCTGAGTGTGTTAATGGTGATCCATTAAATTGAGAAGAAGTTTTACCATACGAATGCCAGCTTGCTCTGAGTGTGTTAATGGTGATCCATTAAATTGAGAAGAAGTTTTACCATACGAATGCCAGCTTGCTCTAAGTGTGTTAATGGTAATCCATTAACACACTTAGAGCAAGCTGGCACTGATCCCGTTAGAGAATTCAACCACAAATTGAGTATTTTTCCGTTTACATACAGTGACGCAAAAAGCAAACCAGAACCTCAGAAAAGAACTGTTTTTGTTACAGGAGAACGTAAGTTAAAGTTTAGTGCAGAAAATTCAAGAATATTTATTAAAATTCTCCCTTTCATCCTGGAGAATTTCGTAGATACAGACGATGTGTTCTACCAATTTTTGATGGAATTATCTAGCATCACATCCATTGTCTATTCTCTTGTTATAAGTAAGGGAACGCGTAGTTATCTAGAAGAACAGATAAAGTAACATTTAAAAACCTTCAAATCGCTTTTTGTTAATCCCAAAGCACCATTATTTGCGGGAAATTCCGAGGTTAATTCTTCTGTTTGGTCCGCCCGTTAGATACTGTTGTATGCAATTTGAAGCGTTACCCAAAACATTCAAGTCAAACCTTAAGCTGGATTATCTTTAATGGGACTAAGTTTATTGCTAACCGTTGCGTACTTCCAGTGACTGTTGATTCTGAGACACATTTAGCTGTATTTGGGAAACTGAAACAAATAATACTTTGTGGAAAACACGTTATATTTTTGGTAGAAATACATAATACGTACCGCTTTGAGTTAAAATATAACGGTTACGTTTTAGATAGTGACCACCTGGATGCAACATACGGTATCAATGAACTATTAGATTACCACATGTATCAAATTATTGAAACCCTGGAAAGTACGCTGGTCGTTCCCATAAGATACGATCTCACGGACCTAATAGAGGAGCATTTGGAGAGAGCGAATCCTCTGCACTTTTGAACTGTTTGTTCATGTGTATTATTTAATATGTTATAATTGATGGTTGTTTATTGAACTAGACAATTGGTTTTATCTTTCCCATCGCAAGTTTGTTAGTTCCTCTCTCACTAACTATTTTTCATACGGCGCTTTTTTGTTTTACTCCCTAGCTACAACACGTTTTTTATAAAAAAAAACGAGCTTCTACGTTCTTGAGCTAACTCGTGAAATCCTAAATAGAGAGGTTGTTTGATTGCATTACATAAGTTTGGCTTCTTTCCTCAAAACATTATTTTTTAAGTTTCCTCAAAAAAACTTGAAGACAAATAAAATTACGGCTTTGGCTAAAAAAACATTTGAAGGTTATGCTTTTGCGGAAGAAACTTTCGCGAATGGCCCCATTTAAAATTTTTCGCGAAAAATAACTTCCGCGAATGATCATTCAATGATTTGAAACCACATGGTTTTAAATCGATTTAAGGAGTTTGTTAACAGTTGTTATACGAAGCCTTAAACAATATTGATCGACGTGATATATAAAGCCAAAAAAAATTATCCCACAAAAGGAAGTAAAGAATAAATAAGAATTTGCGTTTTTTCTCGAAATAGCGATGAGCTATTTTTAAAAAAACATTCAAGAAACATTTCAGACTAAAAAAATGAAAATATTAAGGAACAGTTAGGCTCAACTTAAATTTCATGTTTCTTACGTAATGGAAAGAAAGTTAATGTTATATAAAGTAAATGTTATACGAAATTGCAGTAAGATTGCTATTGAATCGGAAATACCGGAAAATTCAAAACAAAGGGCTGGGGGTGTCTGTCCTGCTTTAAAAAAATACGGATTTAAATTTGCAAATAAGCGGTATATTTGCAAATCAAATCAACAAGAAAATTAATGTTAGACTGTTTAAAAGCTTTTTTATTTTAAGTAATTTTTTCTAACCCTGTGTATCTTCATAAAATGAGTAAAATGGCAAAAATACGAAATTTTTAAATCTTGTCTGTTTTTACCTAATATAAGGGGCTGTTCATATGGAAGCGGGCTGGCTCGGTTGGCCGGGCTGGCTCGGCTGGGCGGGATCTCGCTACTATCAAGAAACACATACAAAAATAAAAATGTGTTCATATGACAACCCAGCCAGCCCGCCTTGCCGAGATCTCTCTTGTTTTTACCGAGATCTCGGCTAGGCGGGATGAACATTTTCCATATGTACGGGCCAGCCCGGCCAGGCAGGCTGACTCATTTTATTTTTGAGCATGATCAAGATTATTTTATTTGTAGAAAACATTTTTTTTCTGTACAGGAATGCCAAAAATATTGAAGGTTTAACTTTTTTGTCAATTTATATAACTATTGGTGAAAATAATATTACATATGCATTGGAACAATAAATATATAAAAACGCTCCAGAAGAAAAACATTATCATCACATTTTATTGTTGTGTATCTATCGCTGTTTTGACAAAATAATCATTATTTGTTAGCATTTTCATAAAATACGTTTTTTTGAAGAATTCCTTGTAATTTAAATTGCCTTTAGAACGCCATATAAAATATATGAACAAACTGTCGTGACTATTTTCAGCCCGTCTAACCGGGCCAGCTCGCCTCATATGAACGTAACAAAATATCAGCCCGCCTAATCGAGCCAGCCCGGTCAACCGGGTCAGCTCGCCTCATATGAACAGCTCCTAAGAAAATGCACATTCAAACTTTTAAACGTAAGAAACTCACTTTCCCATTTACTAAACACATTCAAGTAATTAAATCACAATTATAAGAAATTATACCTTATTAAGAAAATATTTTTACTAGTGTAAGTACAATGTTAAAGGGTGTTTGTTTCAGAAATTATTGCTTCAATATGTGACATTTTATTTGTAAAGTTCTATTGCATACAAGTTATTATGCAGAAAATGTGAATGGAACTTTATGCTACGATGAGAGAGTACGAGTCAAACGTTAATTACGATATATCTTGCGCATGCGTATCAGGTACTACAAGTTATCACAGTAAAGTAGACTCAATTATCGAAACTTTTATCTGGATGTATACCGTACGAAATACCCTGGAGATTATTCGTAAACGAATTCTTCCGTTGTTTTCAAATATCTCAGCGTCAGTCCTACTGCTCTTCGTGGACACTAATTCTTCGAGATATCTTGTTTTCGTTGAATGCAAATTGTTCAGTCCCAACTTGCTATAGTTTCTTAACAAGTGATCGGGGAAATTGGAACATTACTGATGTGGCCATTTCTAAAAAGACACTTGTATATTGATCGATTCAACTCCATGGTTTCCCCTGTTAATTTCGTTAACTAAATACTAGCCACTAAAAATGGTACCGTTTTCGTTTTTAATTGGTGTTGGTGTAAAAAAGAAAAAAAAAAAAGTTGTCGTTCTCCATTAGACTCGAAAAGATCGATTTTAAGCCTACGTCTTGATAAAGTAAATATGTCATATCAAAATATTACTAATAAAAGTAAACGTAGAAAACTAAAATCAGTTTTTCTAAAATTTGTGTGTTTAGCGGTTAGGTGGCAGTTTTTTTGTCAATTTCACTTTGTTTGCAGTTTTGGAATAATCATATTTGTTTTGTTTTTTGTTTTTTGTTTTTTACGTCTTCGCTTTCGTTGAGTTCTCGTAATAAATTTTTGGTGCGTTTTTCAGATGACGGACTTTCATAAAAAGTTTCAGACAACGCCGTTGCAAACAGTCTAATATTTTACACTATACTGTTGGCGGAAAAGAATAGAAAATTTGTAGTCAAAAGTATTTTTTAAAGTTATATTAAAAATACGATTGAGCTTTCTATAAATTTTTCATAAATAAAATCTACCCCAAATGACTGTAATATCACAAAGGTACAGAGTTATCACGATCACGTGACAAGTCAATCCAAACCACAGTATAAAAAAATTCTAGCGCTACCCTATTTCGTAACTTGATTTTTTTCTTTTATAACTATGCTTATGACGAGTAAATTTATTTCTTGTGCATGCACATGAGAAGGCTACTCAAGCACGCGAACAAAAATTGAAGGTGGTCTTCAACAAACAAAAATTGTGATCACCTTATTAAACGTGCCTTAGGACATATTCAAAGCCTTTTTTTCCTAAGTCCTTGCTAAAACGGATTTCGCATTATAAAAACTTGTACGTTTAAGAAAAGATTAAAAACGTTCTGAAAAGATAGGATTACTGTAGAACACTTTTTATAATCAATGTTTGTATTGATTCAAAATTCAAAGAGAAGTTCCTGATGCTGATGTCAAAACAAAGCCTTTAACGTAATTGCATTTAATAATAAATTAAGTTGGTATTCGGCATTCATTATGGTTTGAACGTTAATTGCCGCCTACGACTCAGAAATAAACCTATCCAAATTTATAAAAAATACACGGAAATTGGACAGTTTTTCCCTTGTCCTATGCTAACAGATTTAGAAGCTGTGTAAGCACAAGGATGGAAAAGGGTAGCAAAGCCTCATTCCTTATTCAACAGTGGAAGAAAATGCCAAGAAAGGGACTAGGTAGGTTCATCGTTCATGTCACATTTGAACATTAAAAATTCTAGATTTTCTGAGTACCCCAATTTTTTTCGCGAATTAAACATTTTAAGGTTTCTTGCAAAGAATTATTTTCACGAATCTAGTGTTTTCTTGCCATTTTAATTTATTCCAGACCTATTAAGCGAGCCTAAGGTAGCCTTTATTTAAACTTGCCCATATTACAGGGGCTGACCATTATTTTTATCAACTGTAAAAGAAAAAGTTTACTCGAGAAAATTAGTTCTCGCAAAATTTAATCAACTTATGGTACTACATTTCTAGGATGTTGCATTTTAGACATCGCTTCCATATTTATCAACCTTTTTTGTAGGTGATTTGCTGGTAAAGGCTAACCACATTACTCTGATAGTTAGTGATGTGAAAAAATCTCTTTATTTTTACTCGAAGATATTAGGCTTCCATCAAATTCGACGACCAAATATTGAACGGGAAGGAGCTTGGCTCACGCTAGGAAATATTGACTTGCACTTGGTGTATGGTAAACCAGTTGATCATTCTGGAGAAGACTTAATCGGTAACCATATATCCTTTGAAACCAAAAATTTGTCAGAGGTGTTGCAGAGATTAAAAGAAATGGGTATTCCATTTAAAACTTTTGTTATCACACCACAAGCCGACGAAGTTCACGGTAACGTAACGCAGTACTTTTTTCAAGATCCAGATGGTTATTACGTAGAAATATGCAACTGTGATATTCTAGAAGAATTCTGTTATTCATAAAGTACAATAAAAGCAAATGCGATATGACAGAGGATCATATCGTACTTGCTCTACTAACCATGTATTTAAGATAAGTTTTGTTTTTATTCTCATATCGTGTTTTCTGGTTGTTAAGGGGGAAGGAGAAGTACACACAAATCCTATCCCTATTGCAACAATAATAACATGGGTTGCTGATCATAAAATGAAAATTCTTTCGATCGCATCTTACTAATTTAAGTTTAATTTTTAATGAAAACAGTGATACCGTGTATCGAAGTCTGACTGGATAAATTTGATACTTATAAGTAATTTTACTTGATGTATGTGTCGAGAAATATTTGAAATTTAGCAAGATATAACAATGCCTTGGGTTGTAATACGACTCTATTATACATGTAGTGTCTTATGTGCGAAAGTTTAAGTAAGAAAATAAATTAAAAGGAATTTATAGATTTTGGAATTTTCAGATTTCGTGTGTGCGTGATTAAATAATACACCTTATCTATGTGAATTTAGTTTATAAGCGTAATAAGACATTTAATGGAAGGGTCCCTGATTTGAGAAGGGGCTCCTTGACCGCTCTACCCCCTTTTCGCCCCCAACCCCGCTTTTTTGTTGCTCATGTAAGGCTTCAAAGTTCGGTTTGTCCAATAACTGACATAAATTAGACATGGAAAGGTGGGAAAGTTATTTTTTTGGACCCAACGCTCAATTAGACAACAGTGTAAGATATAAGTCCTATTTTCATGCGCAACGCTAATCACAAAGGATAGATTCACACTTTTATAGTCTCTGGCATGTCTCAGCGGAGACTTGAATCTACGCCTTCTGTACTTTAGGCGAACGTTGGTGATATAATTGGTGATTAGCCAATGTGCTCTTAAAATAATTGATTGCTCTTAAAATAAAAGAATAAGTTTAAACTGGCTTCTTCCTTCATTCAAACAAAGGCAAATGAATAGTTTAAATAAATTAGATTTTTCTTCTATGTGACAAAGGTAAATTTTTCAGGCTGTAGTAAGATGGTCTTATGTTAATTACTATCGCCTAAAAGACTTGTTGTCTCGCCACTGTTAATTTTTGATGTTCTTGCACTTTTTGTTGCTGGCCAGCCCAGGATGAAGTAGAATGGTTTTGGGGACTTGGTATAGAGGCCGATGATATAGTGTTTGTGGTAAAAATAAACACCAATATTGGCCTGACGGATATAAAATATCGCAAAATGGACTGTGTTTAGATCATCTGAAAACGATTCAATTTCATTACTTCATGCTAACAAGCAAAAATGTATGCACGAAATAGCGAATTTGCGTGAATATTTTCTCTGGCTAACGACAACTAAGGTATGAAGTTTCATTGTTGTTGTATTCAGAAAAAAATATATATAAATTTTTCGAAATTAGTGACGTCCTTTCATAGTGGGATATTATCAGATCTTTGCGCCACTGTTCGAATATAACTTTTTTTTTTCACACAAAATCGTGATACAAAAAAACCTACTATTATCACGATCTTGTGTGAAAGTAAACAATGATATGGCAATCATAGTGGCATATTTACAAAAAAAATTCGTCTTTTCAAAAAATTAAAAGATTTCCCAAGCTCTACATGTTCTTAATTCGTTTAAAACTCTCAGCAACGAAAGCTTTTATATAGCCAGTATGTCATCATAAAAAGACATGCTTAGGGAATTAAAAAAATATAGTGTCGCAATTCAGCTCTCAGAAAAGTCTTTTCACACTGTAAATAATTTGAAGCGTGTTCAATAAAACGGTCGCCGAATCAGCAAAGCATTCGATTATCCAGGAAAGTGTATTCCAGGTTATAGTTGGCCAGAGGTCAATAATCCGGGGGGTATCTTGTAAGGATTGTATGGGCCTAATAATTGCAACAACGCACCCTCGTTCCCAGGGATGTTTGCCTTTTCGATATGAGAGATGACGGCGAAAAAATACCCTGGTATCGTTGACCGGTTTTTGAAATATGGTTGGCTTTCACATTGTCACATAATTATGATTCGTTTTTCTTCAGTCAGCACTTTTCAAGTCAAGTAAACAAAACTTAGCCAAATTTACGAAAAATGGTGTTACTTTGTACTTTGTAGTACTGTCTTCAGTGTAAGATTTATTAAAAAAAACACTGACTTGTTCTTGGTGCTGCATTGTACATGAAAATAGAAGAAGAATAAAAATAATTTATTTATTTGTTTTTTGTTTACATTTAGCTATATAGCTAGAAAATTAATTGAAATGCTGGATTAAATCTTGCAAAAAAATATTTGCAGGACTTATTTTTAGCAAATTTGTCAAATATTTGCAAAAACAAGATTAGGATGAAACTTCATTTCTTTATTCCTCAGAACAATTCTCTCGAAACATGCAATCACAAAATGTTTCATTGTTTGAAATTGGATTTACAAGAATAAATCCCACAAATATGTATATTTCTGGCGGCCCACAAATTAAAAATTATTGATTATCCATGGAGCAAGACTCCGTCAATGATGTAAGTGCTTGGAAATTAAAAACACGATTCCAACGGAGTAGTTATCAATTTTACTCGCTAAACAACAAAATACAAGGCGAAGTTTAAGTAACAAGTAACACATGTAACATGACATAAATATTAAGAAATAAACACTTACTAGAAATATAGTGGCGTAAACCAAGCCAACTACAAGTGAGAGAAAAACAACTGAAACTGTAACTGAGATACAGGACAACTCCTGTGATATGCGAATATAAATTACTAATTCACTTAACAGCGAATATATTCCTGAAGTTTATGTCCGACCCTGTCGCTACATGTTGAAGACTGCAAGCACAGAAAAAGGATGTGGACTCAAGGGGAAAATTTAACTAAAAATAGTACCAAAACTACAATTATTCTGTTTACATAATTAACACGGGACATCACAACATAAAACTAACAAATATAATGCATCTCGTACTCCACCGCAGAGCGAACTCTACAGCAGAGCACAAACGCGACAACACAAGGACCGTTTTATATTTTGTATATGGTATCTTTTTTACTACGTTTAACACAAAAAGGACATCTTTTAAGTCGTAATACCGGCTGGTTTTTCCACTGATTTATATGAACATTTAAACTCAAAGTGATTGTTACTTTGCTTTGTAATTGTATTCTCTTCTGTGTTTAGTTTTTTTTAACTCTTAGTATTTAAACACTGAAAGGATGACATGTTGGACAATTGTTAAAAAAATGGCAATTAATTTTCACATGAGACTGAAGCAGACTGAAGAATCGCAATTTTCGAATATTTTTAGAGGTATAGGCATATCAACCTCGTCCCTAGGGCATCTTGTATCTTTTCTGACATCGGGACGCGATACTCGGGCTACTTAAGGCCAGTCCTTTTTTATTTCGGGGTCATTTTCAATACCGCTTGAAAAAAAGCGCGGGTAAAGGGCGTTTTTGGCTTATGACGTCATCGAAATTTTTCAGAAAAGTTGAATTCTGCGTTTTACTATTCATATAATGATATGGTGCCCAATAAATTATGCCAGATTCTTCATAACTTGAGATATTGAAAATGGCCCCGAAATAAAAAAGGACTGGCCTAGTAGCCCGAGTACGAACATGTTCGTCTCGCCGTCCCGGTATAGAAAAGAAACAATAGGTGCTGGGAACAAGGTTGATAAAAACATATATTTTCTGTTCCTTAATCACAAATAGAAAACGTCTTTATCAAGCATATAGGTGAATGCGGTAAAGCGACGCATAAAAGGCACGAAGATGTCATGAAGGACGTTGGGGCGGATGATGACTGTGTCCTCATACGGATGGTACTCGGTGTTGAGCGCACGCACGAAGTGAAAATTATAAATTGACTTTTACGCCTAAGTAGCTATGGGCGTTAAAATCGTATCAAAAAAGATGAACGTAAAAAATTGTTGAGTTTCTTTTCACCTTGCACAGTTAAGAGTGTAGCATGCGAAAGAAAAGGTATTTTAACCCATATGAGACTTTTTTTATTTCTACGAAGTCATATTTAATTGACAATCTTTTAAGTCTCCACATGCTTTTTCCATCAGAATATAAAAAATATGTTAAACACTCACGAAGGACAAAGGTCATATCCGAAATTCATTCACACGAAAACCACGAAAGTTTTATACAGGAATTCTTTGTCTTATTTAGGTTTAGCTTCTTAAAACTCGAATTTGACGATGGTACCTTCTTAAAAAGTGGGCACAGGTCAAAAGAAACTCATTCCCAGGATAAAATTGAGAAAAATATATATCCGTCTAAAGACTCGTTTCTACTTGAGGGCATTTTTCGCTGTAACGCAAAAAACCCATGAGGTTTTTAGTTTGCGCATGCGCACTTTGACAAAATTGAGATTTATAAATGCACACACAACTGTTGCAGAAAGTAAGCAAGAACAGTGGAAACTCTTCCCTACCTAATTGTAGGGGGGGTCGAATAGTTAGGGGGAGGGGGGTAGAGACAACGGTAAAAATCCATAGATGAGGGGGGGGTGGGTGGGGGTGTAATAGTTGGGAGGGGTGGAGATACTGTCAAATTACCGTTGTTAGATTTTTTTTTGGGGGGAGGTGAAAAGAAGCTGGAAAAATCGATTGTGTCTTGAAGGAAGCAATGGTACAGGAGTAGAATGAGGAAAGAGAGAACAACGATGGGCCAGAGCATAACGAGGAACCAGAGGACAATGACGAAGATCGAAATATATTTTCTATTTTCTGATATGCTATTGCTTCAAGATGTATTACTACAGTATATATACATTGTTTTCCTTGCTTTTTCCCTCTGTTTACATAGTTTGGGGGGTCTTTTGTTAGGGGAGGTGGATGTTTTGAAAAATATTCCTTGATTGTGGGGGGTTGTAATTAACTGAAATCGAGAACAGATTTACTCAGGACCAAAATTTACTGTCCACTTTATGAAGGCATCCGTTTTAAAAAGGTTATGGTTTGAGAGTTTGAGAGACTTCGACCTAAATCTGCCCGAATTATAGAGGTGTCCGGGAGAGTTTCCACCGTAGCTAGTCTGGGTGTGTTTCGGTTGACAACTTGCTGTAGTGTTCATTCACTATAAAGACTATTTAGTCCATGCAATATTTAAACAGTAATCTTTTTTTCTACGTATCAGCGTGCGTGCTGCATCTGTTGACTCTTAAACATAACAGTGGATCAACAACAAAACATAGAAGATAATCTGTCTAAATCTTTAAATGCCCTAAAAATATACATGTTATAGCTCTATCTTTACAGAGTATTTAACCCCTTTCTATAATCACAATTGTTTATATATTGTTTTATTATTTAGGAGTGAAGCACCAATAAAAAAGTGTACATTGACGACAGATTGACACTTTTGATAACCGTAGACCGTGCGTCGTTTAAATATTTATTGTTGTGGCAGTACTAAAAGTTTGATTTTTTTTCTCTCTCAATTTTTTGATAAACCTCTTCCCCAGTGCATTAACTATTGTGTGAATAAAATATTATTAAAATTTTTGGTATTTGGGTTGTTAAGACAATCCCCTTTCAGTCGCTACAAAACAACTACCATTGTGGACAAAATATAATAAAACGCCCTAAACAATACTGGTGCTGTGACAAAACGTCCTGATCCTGGACAGTTATCCCCTCTCTCCCTCCCTCCCTCCCTCCCTCCCTCCCTCCCTCCCTCCCTCACTCAAGCGACATCTTTCAGGCAACATTGAAAAGGATGGAAAGGGGGGTTTTGGCAGGCGTTTAATTAATTTTTTACGCGACCGTATAGTGAAGGTATAGTGATTTACAATGACTTGGACCAAGATTTTCAAAACAAGCGTTGATGTTACAAATTAGAGCTTCGTGTGCAGAGACTTGTTAGAAGTAATTTTTTGATTGGAATCTATTCTTTGGTTGATTTGATTACAAAAAATACTAGGTGTCATTTTTTTCCATATTTGGGTGTGGCCCTGGCTGACGTCATCACTTTTCTGGTCAGTAAAATATCAAAGTTGGAATTTTAATTTTTTTTCTTTTTTGATTGATAGATAATATAAAAACAAGTAAAAAATGTCAAAAAACCATATTTAAAAAATCAACTGTTTATGAGATATTAAACGTTTTAATTTATAGAATTCAGGGGGTAAAATTGCTGATATAGAGATAGGAAAATGCCGATGTTAGGACAGACCCCTTAGCACTTTACCATTCCACGTCAAATTATGGATCATCCCCGTTAAATCAACGATAGAAGAGTCCATAAAATCCGTTAGCACTTTACCACTTTACGTCAAATTATGGATCATCCCCGTTAAATCAACGATAGAAGAATTTCTGTCCCCACCCCAATCCCCACCGTGTCCCCCCACCCCCCTGGGCCCCCACCCCCCAATCCCTGCCGTGTCCTCCCATTATAGTGATAGGTGTCTATAATGGCCTCTAGCGTACGTAGTAATACCATCTTCCATAATTATGCGCTTATCATCATCCGCATTGAGCGCGAGTTTGTTTGTTTTTATGGTATGAACATCATGCTTAATCGATCGAAAGGTCATCTGTTCTCTGTAAACATTTTCACCCTCCAACAGGCATCTCTTATAATCGTCGAAACCTATGGTCTTCCTTACCACACACTTCTTGACCCCCTTGCACCTCTTATCCTCCCTACCACATAGCTGTTTGTAAGCGTAGGTCTTCGCTCTTAGGGCGACAAACTCCGTCATTACCTTGCCACCTAACTCGTCCTTCATCAGCCCAATGATCTTTTTATTCAAACCTAATGGTAGAGGTCTACCATCTTTCTCATCGTACCCTGATGTGTCAAATCTCAAAGCTACATCGTCGGTGATATCTTTGTAAAAGTCGTCGGTTTTTATGTGGTAGACGAATGAATCCGTATCCATGTAGCAAAGCTTTACATCCACACCATATTTTGGTCTCATGTAATCATAGTGGAACTCATACATAACCATCTTGGACAAGTCGAGAATTGCCAGTCCCAGGTAGATTGGCTTATTCATTTTGATCTTGATCTTGGACATCTCTATGCCCATCAGTGTTTCCGAGAACCACGTGCTACCCTTGAAGTTGGGCTTCATCACCAGCTTCTCATATTGTTCTTTCTTGGTAGCCAAGCGTATGTCTTTTTGTTTACGTTCATTCTCCATAGTTTTACCAAAGACAGAATTGTTCATAAGCTTGAAAAAGTCCTTTTCGAAGTCATTCGTTGATTTGGTACGCAAATCAGTGTTAAAATCTATGTACGACTTCAACCACGCACTCTGATCAAATCTCAAGACCCTATGAACCTTCTCAAGAACAAGACCATGCTTCAACGCTTGATCAAGCGCACGGATATGAGTGATATATTTCTTCTTGTCTGAAAGACATGGTGTCAGCTTCTCGACGCCATTAATGATCTTCCTCTCGGGCATGAAAGGAAGGTCGTTATGAGAATCATGAAGCTCCCGTGGATAGCTAACATCAACCTCAAGGATGTACCCCTTTTCACCGTTTTCCACAGCTAATCGTGAAATCAGTTCGGGTGTAAAATCAGAAACCATTCCCTTTCCCGTCCTAGGAGAGTTTACCGAACGATTGAAAGTGTTTGTTACCGGATCGTGAACAACTTTTCCACTATTAATAAGACCTTGGAGAAGTGCGTTTCTCTTTCCCGTCCTAGGAGAGTTTACCGAACGATTGAAAGTGTTTGTTACCGGATCGTGAACAACTTTTCCACTATTAATAAGACCTTGGAGAAGTGCGTTTCTAAGAGTTGGTGCAGGTCTCGAGGGTATCGGTGCTGGTACGGGTCTAGGCAATTTACTAACGTCATCAACCCACTCAAACCCTCCGGTCGGCATCTTCTGAATCATAGCCCAGCCGTACAAATTATTTGCATCGAGGTACTGGAGATAGCTATTCATATCCGATGTGTTGTACTCGTCCCCCATATACTTATTGTTGGCTTTGACGTATCGGTGGACAGCCTGACACAATCCACCCCTAATACCACTCTCAATGAACATGACCATCTCCATATCCGACAATAAATCTAGACTAACCTTGGTCTTTTTCAAACACGCCCTCCAGGCTAATCCTGGAGCAGTGTAAAAGTGAGCAGGGTCTAGATCGTAGTTTCTCAAGCATGTTTCTCTGAATGTCTCAAACACATCACTCAGAAGCAGAACATCCGTCTTGAGATAGATATCATGATAAACGCCCATATTTTCAACTTTCATGTCCTTCCACACCTTTTGGGCATGTGCATAATCGGCATCGCTGATACCATTCATGTTCAACTTGCTATAAAAGTCATCTTTCAACGGAAGCTTAGTTTCATTAAACCTATCGAATGAATCAACATACTCATATGGGTATACACCCTTCCTTCTCATTATGTTGAATTGCTCATCATTGAAGAATTTTCGAAGGTTTTTACACTGATCATCAGATAGATTGTTTACCAAAGAACTTAATCCGCTTGACATAAATCTAAATGAGTCTATGAATCTCAGCTGTATCTTTTTGTCTTTGGTCTCACCATTTTTGTCAATGTATTCACCAACCTTAACATCCGTAGAGAAAGAGATATATTTCTCTTTATTTTCAGCGATAACGCTCATGCCACCTTCTCCATACTTCTTCGCAAGCTCTTTGATAAATAGATGCGCATCGTAGCCACTCAGATTGTGGAAGACAACCGGAATATAATTAGGCACTTTGTATCGGATATTACATTCTTGATGGGCAGCCCCGCGAAACTTACCGGTGAAATGGCAGTGATCCCTAACCTTGATGTCATCCTTGTCATCAAATTCTTCCATGCAAATGTGGCACACCCTGGCTCTCTTGAAACTGTCACGCTCCTCATCCGTCAGTGGATCCATTGCTTTCTGAGGAAACATGTTATATAACCTTTTCGCCTCAGAAACTACATGATCTACAAAGCGCGGAACACAGTCCTCACCGCGGTAAAGATTCAGAGGGTCCGGCACTTCACCATGAGCATATTTACTATAACAACAGAATCCGGTGGGAACATGTTTACCAACTTTCTCGGTGGATGATCCGCATTTTCTCTCCTCTTCTGGCAACTCTTTTGTAAAAGCTTCGAAATCGGCATACATGATGAATGGGGCTTTGAGCTGAAACTTACCATCAGTGAAGGTTAAGGTGCTACCCTCCTTAGGGAGTTGAATCTTAGCAGCATCGTTATTCTTGCAATACTCAAAGTGCTCATCCCTTTTCTGTTCGCTTGGAAAACCAGAGAGACAATTCAAGCAGTAATACTCCTTATGTTCATGCTTCGAGTTGGCCTTGCTCAGGACACCGCTCAAGTTCTTAACAGCGATATAATGTCTCTTATCCCCCTCACACAGTAAAAACAAAACAACCGTCTCCTTACGATCAAGATGCTTCGACTTGCGACACATGTAGATACCTTCTCCCTCATCCTTTGTCAAAACATGCACAGCGACATCGGGGTTCCTCCTCTCGAAGAGATCTATCTTGTTTAGCGCCATTGGGAAAGTTAGACCATCCCAATTATACTTATCATGCTTCTTAAGGATTGAGATTCGTTCAGGGTGATTATCGATCTTATCATGATTGAGAGCAGCGATAATAGCCCATCTGAAACATTCATCATCATCATCCTCGTTATGAGGGTTAATCACAGATCGCTTTCCACTGAAATTCTTGGGTAGCGGCAAGTAAGAACTACCTCTGGTTAATTTCAGTTTATGAAAGTCCACATGCATATGTAGGATCCTTTCGATTGTGAACCCGCTGGCGGGTAGAGCAGGGTTTTCAATCTGCTCGATTATCTTATTACACATCCGATCGAAAACATCAGAAATGTCATCGTGGGCGTGCAGTATCTCCATATAGCTATTGAACGCTTTATCGACATGTACACACGGGGCATCAGCCGAGCTAGTGTCCTCCCTTACCCACTTCACCCACAAGGTTGCCTGAGTCTTCAATGACTTCTTTTGCCCGAGCACGTCACTCATCAACCTCTTGACGACATGCTCGACCTTTTCGAGAAAGACCTTGACATTCTTCTTCCCATCCGAGTTTATCTTGAAGCGTTTGTATGAACCTACAAACGCTTCTTCAATAGGAGTATAAGGATTTTCCTCTTTCACCTCTTCCTCCTCTTCCTCCTCTTTCACCTCTTCCTCTCCACTGCCCTTTTTATACAAACCCATGATCTTATCCTTCATGGTTTTGAAAGCTTTTGTTGTTTTATCCTTGATAGCCTTAGGTACATGTTTCATCAACCAGTATCTCCATTCAATCAACTTTCTTTTCACAATAGGTCTGGTTTTAAACATTTCTTGCTCTTCAAACAAATCCATGTCTTCTTGGGGTGTATTAAATGGCCTCGGTGCTGGTACCGGTCTGGTGGGCCTCCGGTGGGGGCGGGTCTCGGCGCTGGTACTGGTCTGGTGGGTCTCGGCACGGGTACCGGTGCTGACACGGTAGTGGGTGTCAATAATTCGATCAGATCGGCCTTTCTGAGCCTTGAGTATCCATGTAGACCGCGTTCTCTAGCGAGATCCCTTAATTCGGAAACTGTATTTCTCGAAGTCATATCGGGTTGTGATATACGATCTATGGACCTTTAAGATGGTTTTTTATAATCGTGAAACTAAAAAAAGATTCATAAAATTTGTTACTCGAGCGAGTAACAATCCGACCCCTCAAATATATTGTCTAATGACAAGATCTATTGATGCGCGACATATGGGGCATTTATCTCCCCTCTCCTCCAATATATACGCACACGATAAACAGCAGCAAAAATGCCCTGTTTTACCATGAACAATGGTCGCGTCCTTTCGTTGTGAATAACAAATTATACATTTTCCCGATTCATCCAAGGTATCAATGTCATAGTCTGGGATGGCCGGCTGATGCGGCTCATCATCGATTGGATCCATGAGTATCGGTGCTGATCCATTTGGTCTCGGCACGGGTACCGGTGCTGACACGGTAGTGGGTCTCAATAATTCGATCAGCTCAGCCTTTCTGAGCCTTGAGTAGCCATGTAGGCCGCGTTCTCTAGCGAGTTTTCTTAATTGGGGAACCGTACTATGTCGGATGTAAAATATGTCTGAGTAAAATATGTCTGAGTAAGAAACTGTAGCCATGTCTGGTTGTGATATACGATTTTATGAATCTTTAAGATGTTTTTATAATCGTAAACCGGGGTGGAGGATCGTGAGGGGCTTCGTTCGCATAACAACCACCGAGGGTTGTGGTGGTAAAACGCGGTTTATGATACTGACATCGCTCCACCATGGATCGTTTCCCGGGGTGTAAATGTGGGTGGGTACTCCCCCAGGGAAAAAAATCAGGACCTCCGAGGTCGCGAGAGCATCACATTTGTTACTAGCGCGAGTAACAAAATACGTTTCTAGGTCCAATCACTTTTTGGAAGATCGCTTATCGTTATAACGTTTTTGACATCTTAGATATGCCTCCCTGTTGTTCACCCTCCAGTTAGTACAGTATCCATACCATGCTTGTTTGGTATCCAAGTCGATGGTGTAGGATGGATCAATATCATTCCTCTCAATCACCTCAATCAATTTAGCTTTATTCATTCCACAAATATACTTAATCCCACGGGATTTGGCAACCTCTCTCAACTCTTTGATTATCATCAATTTGTAGTCGGGTACACCACCATCGGTGGAATCACAATGTAGATCAGTATTCATGTCAGACATCTTCATATATAATCAGTAAAAATACTTTTAAGCACTTTTATCGTACCACATCATAACAAAAAGGAGATAAATAAAGGTGTGCATAAATAAAAAATGTCAAACTCTAAACTTCAAGAGACTTACTATCAACCTCAAAATTTATGGAAAGGACAAAAGGCTGTTCAGAATTTAAGAGGATTCGGCTTCAGGCCAAAGGAGATTAAGAAGTGGCTATCAAAACAAGCATTTTGGCAAGTACATTTACCCGCTCCAAAACATGTTGAAAGACCACATTATGAAGTTACCACCCCTAATGATTTACATCAATTTGATTTATTGTACATGCCTGGTGACATACTGTATGGTAATAAATATAAGTACATTTTGTCGGGAATCGATGCTGCTTCCAGATACAAAGTAGCCCGACCTTTGAGGAGTAAGAAAGCCAAAGAGGTTGCCGCTATGATTGAGGACATCTACAAGGCAGGACCATTAACTTATCCGAAAACTTTCCAATGTGATAACGGTTCAGAATTCAAGGCAGATGTATCAAAATTGTTGGAGAAGCATAAGGTTGAAATTAAAAGGGCGACTACAAAATATAAGCATACGCACACAGCTTTTGTTGAGGCGTTGAACAAGATACTTGCGGAAAATTTATTCAAAATACAAGATGCTCAAGAACTGAATGATTCGGAAAAGGTATCATCTACATGGGTTAAGCATCTGTATAAACTGATTGATAGGCTAAACGATACAAAGACGCAGATGATTGGTATGAAACCAAAAGATGCTATTATAATGAAAGAGGTGCCTCTTGCTAAACTAGAGAATTATCCACCTGAAGTAGAATTACCTAAAGATGGCTTGTATAGATATCTACTACAACCCGGTGAAGAGCATGATGATGGGCGGAGACGGGCAACCGATAGAATATGGTCGAAAAACACATATAGATTGCGTGAGGTAATAGCGCAACCTGGTAACCGTGTAATGTACTATGTTCAAGACGGACCCAGACGGGCTTTTGTAAAAGAGGAATTGATGTTAATACCTGAAGATACAGAATTACCTCCTGATTATGTGCAAGGTTGGTGAAAAAAGGGGACGATACATAAAAAGTATCTTTACCTGTTTCTGGTAAAGATGATTGTGCCGAGGATCGCGCGGGGCGGTCGGCAGATAGGGCCGCTATGGCTCAGTCTTGGGGGAAAAAGGGACGATCGCGCCACATAATGTCACAAACCGCCTTACTTTCAAATATTAATTTTTCAAATAGCACACGAAATATGCTAATGGTATGCAGGCACACATTACTAACTTTGTTCCTGATTTAACGTCTTTTTTAGACTTTGAACCTCCGCCATTAAACTTTTTTCGAACTGATTGCGTGTTTCGCTCTCCATCTTTCTGTCGGTTTTTGTCATCTTGTCTAGAGCTTCGTAGTATATACCGCACAGGCTCTGAAATTCCATGTGACTAATATTATCATCATTCAATGCTCGTGAGAAAGAGTTTTCAAACACAGCAATGGCAGATGTTACAACATCATATAATTTCATGACTTTGTTTAGTTTATTTTGATATTTTTTAATCAAAGCCGTGATAATGCCGGTGGAAATAGAGCCAGATAGGGCCACACCACCCAATCCGACAGAAACGGGGATTCCAATAAGGGTAGCGCCAGTTACTATTGAACCAATACCGGAGGCAATGGTTAGGGTGCCCGCGCCGGCATTTAAAAGCACTAATCGGTGTAATGCCTTGTTGTATTTCTCATACTTTGTGTTGAATTTGTTTTTTAATTTTATCAACTCCTCAAGTTGAGAGTTCACGGTATTTGTGTTAAACTTGTCCCGCTCACTCGAATACTCGGGAGCTGTGGGTAGCTTTGGATAAATCTTAAGCTCGGCCATTAGTTATTACAAAGAAAAACCAACCTCTAAATAACCTATGGTTTATCTAGTTTATCCAGATCCTCAAGAGTTCTGTGATATGTATCACACAAACTTTCAAAATCCGCTCGACTAATATACCGGCTGCGTGGTAATGTGTTATCAAACACGTCAATTGCATTTTGGATAACATGACATGAGGCCCTGACTTTGTTAAGTTTCTCCCGATATATCTTAACATATTCCGTGGTAACTGCACAGGAAGCGGAGCTTAATAGGCACATACCCGAATGTTGCATGTAAATCCTAAAATTTCCATGGGTGGGTGCCCATGGTACTCCACCGAGTCCCAGTGAATTTCTAATAATGGTTGCTGCGGTCGCTATCGAACTGGTAACGGCCACGGTTTCAGATATCCCCTCCAGAAGCGCCAATATGGTCAGAGATTTGCCGTATTTGCATATCCTTTCATGGAACTTGCCTCGTAATTTTAGCAACTCCTCAAGTTGAGAATTGGATATATCCGTTTTAAACATTTCTCCCGGACTAGAATGCTCGGCCATTTCTATTATCTTAAGAAAAAACTATCCTCTAAATAAAAATAAAACATGGCAGACATTGACATTGATCCATTTGGGGACCATGGTGGAACGGATGAAGGTACCGATGAAACTTTTCCACTAATACCAACCGGGGACCGTACACGGGTACAAATACACACACCGGGAGAAGAAGAAACATCATTCGGAGGAGGTTCCACTCAACGTACCAGAGTTTTGCATGAACTAGTTGAACCACTTTATAATGAAATATCCGAAGAATTAAATCAATACCCCGGGGTGATACATACGGACAATTTTGAAATTAAGGATGGTGAATTGTACTACAGAGGCAAAAACGATCCTTTGACAAAAAGGGGAAGACTAAGGGCTATTAAAACTATAATTAAGATCTTAGGTAAGAACAGGCTACGTGATTTAGGGTTTTATGATGTGAATGTGAAACAAAGAGTGAGAGAGATAGAAGAAGGGTTTCCCTCAACATCTAAAATAGAAACAGCAACCGTTGAAGAACTAGAAACTATATCTGGGGATGTGATAAACAGTACGGAAGATATAATTTCATTGTTGAAACAACAATCTGTAGACCATGAAGCAACCCAGACCGATGATTTGTTTAAATATCCTGTGAGTGAAATGCTCGGATTGGATAAATCCGTACAAAAAGTGCGAGGAGGTCTTCAGCTTGCGACCGCTAAAATGGTTTCTACCGAACACAAAATCGATTATGAAGAAAAGAAGTTGAAAGAGATGGAAGATCCTGACAGATCTGCAACATACACGGATGAACAGAGAGAGATAGTGAAAAAAAGGTTGGAAAAACTAAACGATAAGTTGATCGCTCACCATGAGAAGATCGATAATCTCAAAGGTAAACTTAACACTCAAATAAAAAGCATCAAGGAGACTATTGCTAAAATACTTGACAAAGAAACAACATTGGGTGAGAAGATACGAACACTATTCCGTGAGCAGGGTGTCACAGTTGTCAGCGTACTAACGGCATTTGGTATGGTTATCGGCCTTCTCGTAGAAACTTTGACACCTGGGGGTGGGGGGTCATCCACCGGTAACGCACAAAATCATGAAAAGGGTGGTACAACCGAAGGTGGTGCAAGGGAATGGATAAAAAATAAATTGAATGCATTAGGATCCCTATTGGGGAGGTTGGCTGGGATGGCAGCTGCAGCCCTACCTGGTATAATAGGATCCATCGTATCGTGGATACTCAATCGAGCGAAAGAAGCCGTTGGTTGGTTGAGTCAAAACTTGTGGGCTTTGATAGTTGGAATCGGAGGTCTGATATACACCTATCTCGTGACAAAGCGTTAGATCCTTGTATAGATTATATGTTACATGATACATGTAACATAGAGTACTAGGAGTACTATCTTTCAAAATACCACACGGCACCACCGACACCGATCATACTTAGCGCGATAAAGGCCAATTCCCTTTCATGTTGATCCTTACTCGGTGTATAAAAGTCGCTCAATACAGGTTCCCTCGGTAGATCTGTAAGAGTTGATCTCTCTCCAAAAACTTTTTTATATTCGCGCATTGCATCATTTAGCTCTATGAATTTTCCTTCGGCCTTCTTTTCAAGTCTGAGCTGCTTATTGATAAAGTCTACTCTCTCTTGTCTTTTACGTTGCCACAAAACCTGGGCTTTTTGTAACTGTTCTATGGCCAGATCATGACGCTTTCTTTCCTTATCTATTCTGTCTTTGGATAAACTTGAAAAGAGATAGCTTGATCCGGTAAAAGCCAAAGCGTTTGCAAAGGCACCTCCCAACATCATTGCAATTTAAGCCATGTTTATATATTTATAGTTTCAGGTATAATCTTTTGCTTAATTAAGTATTCCCTTGACATTTCACTAGCGGCAACGATGGCGACCAGCTTTCCAGTATCTTCCAAGTCAAACTTTTGAATTGAGGGTGGTGACATTTTTAACACCTTTTTTCCCAGCATTGAATAGCATACAGCGAAAACGCAGACGACCGATGCTTTATAAATATCGTTGATTATACTTTTCTTGTCCATGTTATTTCTATACTGCGAGATTATAATATCGCGATATTATCCCTTTATTCCATTTCAAGTTTACTTATTCTCACGGTTTTTTTAGGACCGGAGGGTGGTGGGGTACCCTTCACCTTAATATTTTTGTCCTTATTTTTATACACGAAATAAGCACCAATTAAGACGAGGACTATCACTCCTCCCCCCATTATGGTGTAGTTCATGGGCCCTCCATCTGGTTTGATGGTAGAATCCACATCTATTACAATATCATTTGAATCTTCGGGCTGTGTTTGTGCTTGAGGCGTCGGCTGTGTTTGTGCTTGGGGCGTAGGCTGTGCTTGATTCTGTGCCATGAGCCATTTTTTATATTCCTCCCTCTGTTTACGGTTGTATTCTGCCAACCTCTTACCAGATTCAACCTTTTTAGGGTTCTTCGTTGTCACCTGAATAGGAGTCTGTTCCTCTGACATCTTTATTATCTATATCTATATTATTATTTGCGTTTAAATTTCTTCCAGCGATATAATGCCTACCTGTAATTAGACCTACACTGATTGGTGATAAGAATGAGCCGAATCTATAATACAAATCACATGTGAACCTTTGAAGTGCGGAGTTTAGGAATGGGTCATTCTCAAGGTCATTCCTCAATTCATTTTGACTTTTTATTCCTAATACCGCACAGGCTCCCATTGAATACATGTGAATGATTGATTGCCCCAATGACTTTACCATTTGACCCGATAGTTTAGCTTCATAGATACTAAAGAGTTTCTTTACCTCTTCATCTTTGAGCTTTTGAATTTGCTCGTCCGTATACATTTTCCCTAGGTATAGCTTGCTATTTCCGGTTAACACACACTCGAGCAATTTTTGCCTCTTGCCATCATCGGGTGTAGGACCCTGAATAAAAATTAAGTTGTCAATTGCAGTTTCAGCCATTTTCAATAGCGATAGGTATTTTTTAACACAAAAAAAGCAAAAACTAAGTACTACTACTAGTATTAGTACTAATATTATGAAATTGATATATTCTATCATGGTCCTATAGTAGTCTATAGGAGTATTATAGTAGTCTATAGGAGTATTATAGGATAGTCTTATAGTAGTCTATAGGAGTATTATAGGATAGTCTTATAGGAGTCTATAGATCTGTTACTTTTTGTTACAAGACTCTCGTAACAAAAAAAAAAAAAACGTCCAATCTAGCAAATCACATAAGTTCTTGGATGTTCCATTCTCATGACTAAATGTGTGTATTTGCCATCTTTTAGCCTTTCCTTAACCATCTGGATCTCTGATCGTGATTCAATTACATCATTCTCTTCATGAATAGTTGCGAGATCTTGTCTGTCTTTTGGATACCACACATATAACATTTTGGCCTGCCTTCGTAAATTCTTCGGTATAGCGGTGTATGATTGTGTGAGTAGCCACATGGTGTGGTTTCGATGTCGTCCGCTAATGGCCAACTCTAGCAATGGCTGTCTCTTTTTGTCTAGTTTCTCATCTGCGATGATATCGTCGATCAAGAATAATGTTTTGTATCCGGCACAGAAATCCGTCATCTTTTGAATATATTCATATAACATACCTCTGGGCTCAATTAGAATCACATATCTGTCGTTCCAAAACCATTTTCGACACATATATGTCTTATTCCATCTTAATGTTGGACATATAATCACTATGAAATCAAAGTGATCAAAGTATTCATTCTCTAATAATTTTACAACACGTTTGGATTTTCCGCAGCCCGTAGGACCAACGAATAATGCCGTGTGGGGATCTTTCATGTAGTCCATCTTAATATAGTACATCCATAATTTCACCGTTTTGAATATTTAATTGAGCGTCCATGATTAGATATATATAGGCGTTTAAGGATCCTGCGGTTTCAGCTGTCTTTTCAACTTGCAGTGTGATCCCCTCACTCGCATTTTCAATGCGTCGACCGGTCCCATGTAGGGAGTTTTCATCTATGGTTCTGAAATCCAACCATAGAGCATATTTTGTAGTTAGGTAATCGGAGACTTTCACATCGTGTAATTGCAAATGTTTTTGGATTTCGCCGGCATTGCCATCCCTTGGTTTACCCTCGGCAAAATACTTGCAAATTTCATTGTAATGTTCAAATGGTTGCATCCCTTGGGCGAAAAGTTGGTTAGGCTTACCCTCAACTATGGCGGATACCTTTTTAATTTTAGGATTATAGAACTTACCGGTATCCCGTTTGTAGGCTTGTTCGTCTTCAAACAAAACCAATATACCCTTCAAAGATTTGCAAGGTGTATTGAATGACCAATTCCACGTTGTGTCCGACTTATCCACTCTAATTTGTCTATGTCTCAAAAACCTGTCGTATAGTAAAGCCATGTTTTCGTATTCATTTGAAATGAATCTGGCTAGGGTGGGTTGTGACACAATCTCATATTCTAGAGATATGTTAGAAATTTTATATTTAGCATCCGGTGTCGGTGTCGGTGCCGTGGCAGAACCGGAAGGTTTGGCCGGAGTTGATAATACAACCCTGTCATAATTATTGAATGTTATCTCATAACATAACCTATTCCCTAATCCGGCTTGATAATATGGGATCGTGCTATCCAACATTTCAAAATCCAGCGGTATGGTGAACTTGTTTTTGTATGCGTCAGAAATTGCTTTGTCTGAGACATTAGATGCATCTTTATCCGAAGCGCTTACTCTCAATTTCATACAGTTTTCCGTACACCCATCACTGGATATGATACCTTGTCTGATTGCGTTTCTCTTTTCATACTTGTTTAGCCATAAATCTCTGTAGCATCCGAAAAGATCAAAGTCATCAATGCTCAAAATCTCGGTACCCTCAAACTTGATTGCTAACTTTTTAACAATCGCTCTTCCAATGTTAGAGACCAATGTTCTTTTCGTGTCTACTTTTGAATCTAGTTCAACGTCGAAACTTAGTTTTGAAGTACCCGGAACAATAACATCATCGCTACCTAAATTAGGAAACCTAACCAAAAGTAACTGGTTTTGATCAATCTCACTTGGATTGTGTGTCACAATTACTTTTTGGTGTGATCCTTTTACACCATGAGCGGTTCTAAGTGAACGTTCAGGATTTAACCTTTTTCCGTATTCCATGTTTTGTTATTACTTTTATTTTATTTTACTTTTATCTCAGTTAGCGTATACTTCATCAGACCTATGACCTTTTTTATTCAAACCTAAATTTCCGGTTCTTCCGTCTCTCTTATGTGAAGGACAACTGTTGTTCCCAGACTATCTTTTACAAGATCTCCATTTTGATCGGTGATTTTCAAAGTAAGTGATTGAAGGAAACCATTCTTTAGTTTCTTATATTGTGGGTTTTTTGGCTCAATATATGTAACATCACCATACTCAGATATATGATATGTTAGCAGGTTGTTGCTATATCTACCATTTTTAAGATTTAATGTATTGTCCAATTCATTCAGATTGAAATGTAGTTCTGTTATGTCGATTAGCTTATTTGTTTTTATTACTCTAGGGTCTTTGATTAATGGTGTGGATGTGACATCACCCTCACCCGCTAAAGATGCGTTCAACTCCCTGCTGGTGTATTTTCCTTTTTTTTCAAGTTGATGAACAATTCGGTCTTTTCCAATTATCACTTTTAGTGGAGCTGTGATTTCATATGTGACATTGTCTGAAAACGCCTCCATGATCGCAACTTCTTTTGTGCCATGTGGGTTGGTTATGGGGCGATACAAATAGATTGTCTTTTCACTATTTATGTCATTTATTGTGATATACATTATTATATTAGAGAGTGGAATTATATTTAAATCAAAGAATGGATAGCATTTTCAAATATAACCCGAATGCGACCTATAGGCCAAATGGAGGACTGAACCTTCAGATATTAGATGGTAAGGATCTATACAAACAGACAATTATTGTCTCTGAAAATGGCTCTTTCCCCGCTGTCTTTCCTAATATTTTTACCAATTATGAACTGAATCAAAACGAGCAACGTATGAAAATTTGGAATGAGCAACCGTTTAGATTATGGCAAACCCAGCTCAATTTTGCCACTTGGTGTGCTTCAAGTGCTTGTGGAGTCAGTTCCGAACACCTGAAAGAAGGTAGATCTATGATCAGATCGGTATATCGTTTTCATGTCTATTATCACATTAGACGAATCATTAAACGCTTGCAGACACCTCTACCTTTTGAGGATAGTTTTAATCAATATGACAATCCTTATTCAAACGAAGAATTTCTAAAAATATGTGGTGAATATGACGTCGATTCTAATCCTATGAAATACAGAGGTCAATACTTTTTCAGCTCATATCAAAAAAGACGTAAAAACTATCCAACTCCGGGCTTGAGTTATTTCACAGACGACTCCATGACACGATGGATTGTGGAAAAATCTAATGGCTTTACAAAAACAGGCCTTGTAAATATTTCGAGCAGTGTTAGGGCGTATGCTTATCTTGTTCTTAGTTCGCAAGCCTCGGCCCGTTCTTCTATCTTGGGTAATGATTCAAGCGCTTTGACGGCCCAAAGAGTTTTTATGAATAACCTTGAAGACATTGTTAACCGTAGGGTTGATATTCAGGATGACATTAAACGTTATCAGGATACGTTAAACTACGCTTCAAGTAAGGTTGATTATTCCGTTGGGCAAGGTATTTATATGATACCCAGTGACATGAATCTCAGAATTAAGACAGGTGTGGTTGGTTACAATAACAAGATTTTGATATCTGGTGAGGATCTTACCATTGGGATTAATCGAAAAGTCAATGTGATTGAAAAAACAACCGAAGAGGTTGTTACCTCTAAAAAGATTCCCGATAAACATATTACTGTGCCTATTCCTAATAAACACATTACCGATCAGCATATTACTGTGCCCTACCACAAAGATACTCCTGATGAAACTCCTACACACGAAGATGAGAAGATCGCTCTTGTGATGGCTATGACAACAGGTTATTTCATATGGTATTTGTTTAGATAAAGAATGACGTCAATTAAATGTCAATCAAACCAGATTAACAATAGAGAACAATGCATTCCTTACATACCAAATATCCTTAGCAACGGCTACTTTCGTTTTGACTTTTTTCTTATGTAAACAACTTTCTGGTATGTAAAATCCTATTGTTATAAGCGTTTGATTGACAGATGTTTTAATTATATAACAAAAACTGCTTGCGTGTTGTTATTTGAGAATTTATGTTTTTATTATCATTGATGGTATTACTACGTACGCTAGAGGCCATTATAGACACATATCACTATAATGGGAGGACACGGCAGGGATTGGGGGGTGGGGGCCCAGGGGGGTGGGGGGACACGGCGGGGATTGGGGTGGGGACAGAAATTCTTCTATCGTTGATTTAACGGGGATGATCCATAATTTGACGTAAAGTGGTAAAGTGCTAACGGATTTTATGGACTCTTCTATCGTTGATTTAACGGGGATGATCCATAATTTGACGTGGAATGGTAAAGTGCTAAGGGGTCTGTCCTAACATCGGCATTTTCCTATCTCTGATATTTACACCAAAAAGTCAGTGAAAAACATTTTTTGCGTTAGAGATTAGCTATGTATTGTTTGTCAGTAGCGATACTTCAAAAAGAAAGTAAAAATGCCCATTTAAATTAATATTTGTTGTTTTAAAGTAATGTTATATACTCATTACTGAAGTTATTTTCACCCCTGTGGAGTAGAAAAATTTTTATCTTAAGGCTTTTTGGTTTATTTAAGTCCAACAAAACACTTTTTTTCTCAGTAAAATTTATAAATAATCGTCACTGATATCAATATCTTCATCCGCTTCATTTTCTTCATCATCGTTGTTCCGACATTCAAGACATTTACACAGTACAAGTAAAACCATTTTTTCGACACTTGCATCTATTGTTGGAACAGCTTGACTTGCAAGAACAACTACTAAGTTCAATCAATGCCATTGGCGCTGGTAAATTATCGGTTAAAATTTGTACCAATAATGAATCTTCATTTTCCCATCCATAATTCAGTGGCGGTGGAAGCTTTTGAATTGGAAGATGTGATCTTCGCAATACCATAGTAGTATAATGGGTACGGAATAATTTGTACTTAAAAGCACCAAACGTTGGTGGCAATTTATCTGCTTCTTGTTGAAATTTAGAGAATAAGTACCACCGTAAATCAGACCATGACGTGATATTTTTCGGGCATTTTGTACCACCGTAAAGGGAAACAACAAATCTTTCCACTACTTCCAGTATCTCAAGAGATGGTAAGCATCGCCAATGCCCAGCCTTCCAGTCCGAAACTTTAGTGCCTAAATTGGAAAATGTGTTTTCATCGCATCTTTTCTATAATTTTTGCTAATTACTTAACTTTGAAAAACAAGGTTATAAATACTACAACCTATATAAGAACTAAACATATCCAGGGGCGGATTTAGCTATGGTGTACTGGTGTAAATACACCAGCAAAAATTCTGCTCAAAAAATTAAGGTGTATCTCTGTGAGCCTTTTGCTCTCTGATTTTTACGCCCATTATTAAACTGGACTAGAATAACGGCCGCCAGCGTCCGTCGCGTATAAAACTGATATTCGGGGTCCCGCCCCCCGCCGTTTGGGTTTTGTGGTCCTGTTTTTGTGTCAATTTAGCCGAATGCGGCTGTTTCATCCTGCGAAATTTTTGATATCCTAATCGGTACCGGCTTCAGTATTTACACCAGTTCAACTGGTGTAAGCTGCGCATTCTTCTGGGCAAAAAATATCCTGATGTATTTCTCTGGTGTAGCCAACTGTATGGCATTCCAAAGTCACATTAAATTTTCCCGCTTAAAATTAAAACCCACTGGGAACGAACGTGCTGTAATTGTTAATTATTGCGTAATTTAACGCGTTTCAAACGAAGATAATGCTATCTTTAGATAACACAAGTTATCTTAAGTTATGAAAAATATCGTCAAATTGTATCAATAACACCTCTAATCTCAAGATAACTACAAACTAAAGATATAATTACCACAGCAATACGGCATCTTAAGATAACTCAAGTTATCTTACAATCAGGACATTAATGTGAATATTCACGCATTCCAAAATCACATTAATAGAGTTATCTTAAGATAGCACTTGTTATCTTAAGATAACTGTATTAATGTGACTTTGGAGTGCCATACAACTGGTGTAAAATGAAAATTATACGGCATGACGATCCAGGACATATATTCAGGTGAGTGATCTGCAAACTTTCTCTTTTACGACCGCTGTGAAACAGGTCAGTGTTTTTTTACTTGATTTATGTCTTCGAAGATTTGGAGCGAGATGTAAAGTAAAGCACCATATTTCGACATGTGTTGGAGAAGTATCATATTTGGATGCAAGAGTTGGGAAGAAAATGTTGGACTGAATCTCGCAGACACTACTGAATGCTCCCTTGGTAAAATTTCCAACAGAGTCTATTTGTAGATGTTTAAGGTAAGAAATTTTATTTGTTTGCTTGTGTATTTTTTAATTATAAATTTTAAATACAGAAATAGTTACTAGCTGCCTAGCTACCTAGCTACTCAAATGATAATTTCAAATAGCAGCAAGTAAAATTTTCAGCAGAATTTTTATAAACAGTGTGTTTTGTTTATATTTGAAATTTTATCTTTATCTTTAATGAATGCGTCTAATCAATAGTAGCCTTATTATATATAGTTTATTTATTTGTTTTATTTTTTCATTTTAACATTTTGTTTTTGCAGAAAACTTTGTAGCTAACTATCGTCTATAAATAATAGAAAAAACATTTTTATTCAGATCTACTGGAAACGGCAATTGTTTATACAATTCTGTTTCAATATTAATTGTTGGAAATGAGAGCCTTTGCTTCGAGCTGCCGTTTCGATTGAGCTGCGTTTACATTCAAACTTCTATGCTTCACATAATGTTGACAAAAAGATTATGGAGAACTTTCCTCGTAATGAAAGAGGACTTTTTGCATCAATATTTCCTCATGATGTTGCTGATGAATTTACAGGAAATAAAAACTTAGATAGGAAGTCATGTGTCATCAAGGAAGCCATTTATAATCCTAAAAATACAAGATTCTGCTCTTTAATGGATATGCTTGCTCTTGCAAGAGTTATTAGGAAAAATATTAAAACCGTATACTCTCATGATATAGATGACATCCATGGAAGTTATGATAATTGGTTGATTACCCCAAGAACAAGTACAGAATATACGAGCGAATGTATAACCATTATGTAGTCAAGAATGGGTGAGGTGAGAAAAATGCCATTTGGGTTATTTGAGCCAAATCACTTTGTATATACCTCTTACCACCATGAAAAAAGACAAAACGTCAGCAACATTGAATTTAAATGGCAAAGGTTTAGGAGGTAAGAAGTAATTTATTGCTTGTGTTTTTAAAACAGAAAGTTCTATACATTGCAAGTAAACATTCAGCTTTATTTCTTAGAAATAATTAATAATGCATTAGCTGCACATATTTTTAGGTTGTACCCAAATATCTTCAAGATTTTACATATTCTTGCCATAGTGCCAGTAACGACAAGTTCTTGTGAGAGATCTATATCAATGCTACGACGAGTAAAGACATATTCAAGAATCTCAATGACCCAGGTACGTTTCTACAATATAACGTTGCGTATTAAGGAGAATGTGACATTTTTAATCTTGTCGTGTATCTTAATTTATTGAGTTATCTGTTTTGATTGTGAAACACCACATTAAGTGCATTTAATTATAATTTTTAAACTTTTGTTCAGGATCGATTTAATGGCTTGGTGTTGCTAAATATCCACAACGAGATGAATAAAATATCCAAAAAGACTTAAAATGTTAGATATCCTGAACGACGATTAAAAGTGTAACAGTCTTGATAAAAAAAGGAATAAATCTTGTATATTATTATCTGTTGTTTAAATGTCCCCGTATATAAATTCCCTGAAAGTAATAAGGCATGACATCAAAATTTAAAAAAAAAACATTTAAATTATTCAAGTTGTACAAAAATCATTCCAAAATATAATCTTTGCAGCTAAAAAACTAAAAAAACCACCTATACACCTACTTAGCAAAGATGAGTCTGAGAGATGATTTTAAGCTATTTTAGCCGTTTAAGGGCGTTAAAAAGGGCGTTGGCTTTCAGGGCACCGTTGGGGGGCTCACAAACCCCCAATTGTAAAATTACCGCCCTGGCGGATTTTTACACCAGTCAAAAAAAATCCTAGATCCGCCCCTGATACCTGTGGCAAATCTTGTGAATAGTGTACAAGTAGCAGAAATACATCAGTATCTGGTGAGTAGACTACACATTCTGTGAAGGGATCAGGTTGAGCAATGTCATGGGCTTGAATATAAGTGAAGTATCAGCTTCTTCGTGGTCATGGCGCATTATATCATCTGGGTATGTATTGATGTTACTTTCACTTGTTAAATCGTATGTGACCACGTATTCCCTATGTTCTCTCTCTAACTAATCGATACCGTTCCTTGCCAAGTATATTGTTAAATCTTGTTTGGTGTCAATGTGTGATAGAAATTGTTTCAGACTGATATTTGCAATTGAGGTTACATCTGTGACTTGATATCGAATTTCATTGCCTGATGTTCTTTTATGCCTCGTCCTTGATTTCAACGAATTCTTCACATATCGATCAAATACTAAGCGAACTTGACGGAACTCATGTGAAATGCGAGTTATTCGATCAACAAATCTTTTGCCGAAGTCCTAAGATAAAAACATTTCGTGAAATATTGTAAGCAAGAGAATTATATGCAGCCCAAGTTGGAGTTTCGTCACTGCACAAAGTTGAAATTGTCCATAGTTGATCACTACATTGGTGGATATCTAGATCATCACATGATATAATGCCAGTAAAATCTGGAAATATTTCATTTGGAGGAGTTGGTTTGTTGCATGTTGTTGATTGCATAAATATATCTCTTTGAAACTTCAAACTATTGGTTGTCGAGCGTTCAATGTGCAAATGTTGATGGTCAAGTTGAGTTGGTTGAGTTCTCTGAAACACAACTTGTCCAGTACCATAAAATTCATGTTTACCATCAGGAGTGTCATTGTTGAAGTCTGTGTTATCTATTGCGAAATGAAATGGAGTGTTTTCCAAAATGCTAGGTGGAACATAAAAACTTCTGTTTGTTTCTATGTTATCGGTGACACAGTTTGCAATATCTGTTTCAATTTGTATCACCTTTTGATATGGGATTGACAGATTCAAATTGCTAAGGGTGTTGATTACTTTCTTGCTTCTAGTTTGTTGATGAATATAGAGACCTAAACCTATTGAAAATGGTGTTTTTGCAGTGCTACGAAAGGATGCGTTAGCAGAATTATACTCTTTGTTTTTACAGAATTGATGACAATTTCTCCAATGTTTCTGACATTTGTATCAATGGCCTTTTTTTTCTTTGGGCACATATCAACTACAAACTTTGGGCCTACAATGATCCACTGTAGAAGCGACTTAAGACTTTCTGGAAGATTGAAGCTATTAAATTCACCAGTAAATTTCCAACTCTCTTGTCGTAAGATATCTTGACGGACCAGTAAGGCAGCATCAAACAATTGATTATAGTCATCAAGTGAATTTCTGTAACTTTCAATTACATTGTTATGAGCAACACGTGAACAGATTATTTCAGCTTCTCTTCTAGATTTGGGTCTGGAGAATACAATATTGGTTATTTTATCTGCCAATAATTGTTTCAGGTATCGTTTGTGATTTTTATGCTGATGTATTTCATTCTCTAATAAATTGTTATATGTAGTATTCACACTGTTCATGTCAAGCAATTTTTTCGATTCTACATTGTTTATGACACATTTCACAATGTTTACTATCTCAATGTCTGCTACAACCTTTGCGACATCGTTTAACTCTTGTACTTCATAATTAATTTCATTCGTAGATGCGCTAGAAACTTGTCGCTGTATCATAACCCAACAATTAAGGTGACATTGGACATCATTTGCTACTGCGTCAGCTGCATTTGGAACAGAATTGAGCCTTATAAACAAACTTTGGTCTGGTAGTTGTTGTGCGACATGTAGCAGTTTGTGCCCAGTTGAAAGGACGGCAACCTTATGGAGTTTACCTCCTCCCTTTTGACATATAACACAACACTCCTTGTCAAATAAAGTAATTTTGGAGCGTAAAGATTTCGGTTGAGATAATGGTGTATCAGTTATACTGTCATTTGTTGTATTACTAGTCAACTTTGGTTCTAGTGATGGTCTTCCTCGTATGGGTGCTGAATCATGTAACTTTTCATACCGTGCTTTCAAACGAGAAATGTTTGTTTTATTAATTACACTTTTGTAACATTCCTGATGTTAAAAAGCGTTTTTATCAACTAGTGATTCAACTGACAAACTTTCCAAGTTGTCAACGGTTGATCTTCATAATTGGCTCTTTCAATAAGGGATTCAATTAACTTTTTGATGCTTTCAAATTTTGGAAAAGCAGTGATCTATGAAAAATGAGGATAACAATTTCCAAAATAAAGTAGCTTTAAAAACCATAAAGCTAAGAATCATTGAAAAATTACAACATACCTTCTTGTTATTGTTCTTTTGACAAACAATCCACTTTTCTAAGCTGAAATCACTACTTTTTTTCGTTTTATTTGGAGTTTCTTCATTCATATTTTTTAATTTAAATGTGTCTATTCTAATAAAATAAAATAAACTTTACTTTCACTATTCATAGGAAATCTGTCACAAAAAACCACATCATAGAAATATCATACTGAAAATAAGTCTTATGCAATCTTTTAACTTCCACCTGCTACCTTTTACTTCAAATTACTAATATAATTTGACAATTTGAACTACTAACAGGTATAAGATTACTTGTATTTAGCAATATCTTATGAATTATGGAACAAACACTGTACATTATAATGTCTTGAATGATATATAAGAGTTTTCAGGGGTTAACACTATTACATTAATAACTTCAAAACTGCTATAAAAATATATATATATATTTATAGAATACACTTGTTTTATATAACTGCACTTTTGTAAACAACTATCATTGCAAAACAAAAACATTCCACTACCTAAACCTTTTTTTTTATAGTCACACTAATTTTCAAATACGTATTTTACCCCCTGAAATTTAAACTTTAAAATCCCTGATCTCTTGAGTGCCTCTTTTTCAAAATATAGTTTTTATATATTTTTTATTCATTTTTGTATGTTCTATCTGCTGAAAAAGAAAAAAATCCAATATTACAACTTTGATATTTTACTGACCAGAAACTGGATGACGTCACCCATGGCCACACCCAGATATGGAAAAAAATGACACCTAGTATTTTTTGTATTTAAATCAACCAAAAACCAGATTCCAATCAAAAAATTGCTTAACAAGTCCCTGCACACGAAGAACATAGTGACCCCCACTAGTAGGCTTTGCTAAGGCTACAACGTTTTCCTGGAGAAAAGGCACATTTTTCTGGTGCTTCCGCTGATAAATTGCCAAATGCAACATAACAGAAGACATCTAGAAATCAAGATGAATGTTTACTGGTGAAGAAGGCTTGTTAAGTTTTCTTATTGCATTATATCTAATTCTGAATTTACCAAGATTATCTATCAAAAGCAATTAGCGTTGCAGAAAGCTTTTTCGCCAGAAATAACAGGGCGGGTGAAAGAAATTTGTTTGTTTGTGCATAGTCTCTTTTTCTTATGACTATGGTTTGTGTAAATATTTAACAGTGGAATGTCAAATTTGTTCTAGGGGTTTTTAAACTTATTGAATTTGTGTTTTACACGATGTTCAGGGTTTCTGGCCAAAACCAATATTCAAATTTTAGATCATTTTGTCTAATTTACAGATATTTTTACCACATTACCAGATATCTTAAGAATACTCGCATGGCGAAGATTACATTTTTATTCAGATATATTGTAAACAACTCATTTGAACAAACAAACAAAGTTTACAAAAGTTAGAATTTTTAGGTTTTTAAAGATACTTTTAAGACTTTACTTTTCAGTCGCTGCTAACCAAATTGTTGATAGATCATCGTAGTATTCTTCTTGTGCTATAGCAAGATTGAACAAAGATAATACTGATACTGTTAATATTGGATTCATGTTTTTATTTATTCAGATATATTGTAAACAGCTCATTTGAAGAAACAAACAAAGTTTACAAAAGTTAAAATGTTTAGGTTTTCAAAGATACCTAAGAATGTCGCAGTTTTGCAGTCGCTGCCAACAAATATTTTGATAGTCTTTGATTGACAGATTCTGAGGATCATCGTAGATATTCCTTTTGTGCTATAACAAGATTGAACGAAAAGAACGTCGAAACAAGTTTTTGTAAACAATCACATTTATGTAATCGATCTTGCATTAAACACAGATGTAAACAACCTCGTTCCCAGCGCTTGTTGTCTCTTTTTATATCAAAACGGCGTCGTCCCGGGGGTCAGAAAAGATACAAGATGCCCTGGGGACGAGGTTGAGATGTAAAATCCTTTTAGAAATTTCAATGCAAGTCAACTATGTTATGGCCTCAAACACAAAATATGAAGTTTGATATAGCATAATGTCCAAATGGTATTAGGGGGTAACGATGAACAAGATATCACACGCCTCATTTCTGGCAGTTTTTATGAAAGACTGGAACGAAGATTCTCAAATTAGTACGTTATGCTACGCGAGACATTTGCATGGCCAATTGATGCATTGTAAACTTTCACATTTGTTGAATGTGCACATGGTCTTTGCTTTCGTGAACTGAAACTTTCGCAAATGTTAAGTTTCGTGAATTTTTTTCACGGGCTAACGAATAGTCGCTCGCCCATGAAAAAAATTCGCCCGTCGTCATACATGTCGCAATTGCTATTCCGTGTTTCCGCAACACAATTTTTTTTCAACGTACAGGGATTGTTAATATGGAAGACCTTGCATAAATTTTCGCAAACCGATGCTCTTGAAACTTTAAGCTAGTATCGACTTTCTCGAATCACGAAAAGTTAGCTCTAAAAATTTCAAGGGTTGAAAACCTCAAAACTTGATGTTTTATTTATCGAAGCGTAAAACTAAAACTGAAATAAAGAATTCATTCTTGGCCGCAAGTTTTTTCGCGAAGCTTGACTTTCGCGAATTGAAGGGAAAGAAAATTTCGCGACCTAAACTTTCGCATCTATTCTTTGCGTGTAATTTCTTGGCAAGTAATTGGTTATGACGTAAAGAAAGTTAATACGTCACAACGACAGAAATGTTTGTGATGAAAAAAATAAGTGGTCGATTAACTTCTTTTATAACAATAAACACAAAAATAAATATAAAAGAAATTTGTCTCGCATAATAACACTGGTTTATTGCTTTCTGACTGACCAGGTACATCAACCGCAACATTTGTAACAACAAGAGAACAATTGTAAACTCTCTTTACAGCGGAAATTAAAAAGAAAAAACTCTCAAAACCCGAAAGAAGATACATCAGTGGCAAAACTAAAAACAAAGCATAAACTATTGATTCATTCAGATGGTACTCTTTCCGAAAGCCTAACTAAGTAAGTTTTTTCAAAATACCAATAAAAATCATTCAGAATTGAAATATAAAACCATGGTGATGATTATTTATAAACCATAAAACATGTACATATATACTAAACCAGAATTTTACTACCACGTGCAATATATATAGCAAGCTTTATCCAATAATATATTCGTATACATTCTTTAAAAGGGAAAATAAAACAAAAAATCACATTGTCTTCGAGTACAACTGAAGATTATATAAACTGAACGAGTGTGCTGTTATGATTATATACTATGATGAAAACTGAAGGAAGGAACAAAAATAATCAATTTTGAACTAAACTTAGTACGAGCAGCAGGTTACTCTGGTGGTACGACAGTGACAGGTACATGTGTATGGTGCAAGACATAATCACTAACACTACCAACGAAGGTACGACGGATGGCATTCAAACCACGAGATCCCATCACTATCATTGATGCGTTCTCTTTCTTCGCAGCAGCGCAAATGGCTTCTCCTGGCTTACCAGATTCCAGCAAAGTTTTTTTCTTCAACTGCAAATAAACAACAAGTATACCGCAAACATACTTCATTCCTATTGATTTTCGCGCATTCGCGCATTCGCGCATTCGCGCAAGAGTTCGTTATTGCGTGAAATTTAGTACAGAAATTACGCTAATTTGTGCTAAAATATGCTCAGAAATGCAACTTTATTTTTTCAAAACCCTAAATTTTACTATTTTCTCCTTGTTATTGATGGGGAAATTTAAACTAATTCTTACCTTTTTCGCTTCACATAACATTTCGTAATGTGCGGCTAGTTTTTGTGTTTTTTCAACCTGTTCTTGAATCTTCTTCGTCCATTCTGCGGCTGGCATTTGCAGAGGTTCTGTCAAAATAATAAGAAAATATTTTAAAATATAAAATGCTAACATGCTATGGTTGCTAACGGGGTTGTTAGGGGATTATATACAGGATCTTTGTTTGAAAAAAAATATTTATCAGGAAGATGAAGTGATGCTAACTATTATTCATTCAAATATGCTGGCATTGAAAAATTTTACTACTGTAAACTCAAGTTGGGACAGTACAATGTGATTCTGGGATCTATCAAAACTTTAAACTTCATACCATGTATACTAAATGTGGGTAAGTGAGGTGTGGTGGTAACATGTAAAATTAAGATGGTGTCTTCAGCTTTCATCAAATTCTCCACATAAACTATAAAGAAATGATTAAATACCATTTAGGACAGGATTACAAGTCAAATCAAGAATTTCAAATATAAACGAGAGTAAATTTATCTCAAATAATTTCACGAAACCAAGCATGTGATTTCTGGTTAATAACAATACATAATAAGCCATTAAGGATAAATATAGTAAAACAATAAATAAGTATAAAAATAAAATAGAAATAGAAATGGGTTAAATTTGTTGAAAGTTGAAATTGCAAATATATAATGCTGAATTCCTAGACATAACTTTTTACCCAATAAACAGTTCTAACGGCGTTATTGATTAAGTTAATTTAACTTATTATAATTTAATTTAGATAAATAAAGCATAACAAATACAGAATATTCTTTAACAATTTTTTATTGAATTTATATCCACTTTTCTTCAAGGAATGTCAGTAAAAAACCCATGGGAATCACAACTGTTGCTACTCACAGCTACAGTTTTTGGCTTTCAGACAGACAGCAAGGATTATAATGTAGAACAAATAGAAATAGAGGATTAAGTAGAGTTAATATAGAATTTTCTATTTTTTTAGCAATTAAAAATTCCTAGGTTGTCGGTTTTAAATACAAATAAATAATACTAAAACACGAGAGCGATTCTGTTTTAGGTGAGCAAACCATTGTGCACAAATTAACATTTAACAGATTAAAGTAGTATTTAAAAAACAAAGAAAAAAGAAAAAAAACAAAGAAAAAAGAAAAAAGAAAGATAAAAAAAATACAGGTTTGTGTTCAGCATATGATAAAAGAAAGAGCAGCTTTACTGTGATTAAAAATTATCACCTATATATAAAGAAAAAGAACTTCAATAAAAAAAAAATTATTTTTGTTAAAAGTGTAAGAGGAATAGGACGAAACAATTGATAAAAATAGTTTAAATAGATAAATTTTTAATCAGATGCAACACATTGCACACAACATCATATCTGACATATTATTATTATATTAGCTGTCTAATGATATAATAACTTCTGGTTTAACCAGTTTATTTCACATTTGATTGCTTAACCATTGTCTGAAATTTTTAAATCAGCTTAAAGATATAGGCAACTCATTTTAGCTATGTACAAGCAGCATTGTCAACGAGAAACAAAGCTTAACTACATTATCCCAGCTCAATATTTATATTAGCTTTTAAAGTAGCATTTTTAAAACAAATATGAAATATATATTATCTGAATAATTAAAAAAATGACAGTAAAGTTGATTTGTAACAGTTTTAAATTGAATTTAAAATCAAATGTCAATTGATCTGTCAGCGTCAAGGGTGGGTTTAACTCTTTTTCTCCTACTTATGGGTGTCAATATATAAAACAACAAGAAATTCAAGTTACTTAGTTTTTAACATATATAAAAAATACTGAAATAAATGCGACTTTGTTTCTATTATAATAAAAGTCTGTCTGTAACATGCAAAGTGGATGTTATTATGATAATTGTTATTATGATAAACTTTGCAGGTGATTAATTTTTCAATGTTTGTTGGTTACCTAATTTTCATGCCTGACGCAAAAGTTGACAAATCGATTGACATTACTGGCAGCATGTTATCAATTGCAATAATCTAATAATACAAAAATAAATGCACTCATCTATCTGAAGTGAAATATCACAAAGAAAGAACAAAATTTATTACTCAACAAAATTAAAAAACAAACAAAACAGACCCCTTATCAACTTTAATTTAATTTCAAATAATTGCAATTTTATATATAGATAGTAACACACCACAAAGACATATTAATTGGAGAAGAGGGTAAGACAAGACTGTCCAGGGTGGAAGGTGAAGTAGGGTGTCGTTTAATGGACACCAGGGAGTTTATAATACTAGTCGATAAGGTCTGTGGAAAAATCCAGTTAGGCAGAAAAAGAATAAGTTGTTTTAGCTGTTTGGCTGACATCAGCAGTACAGTACATAACAAAAAAAATGCAAGGTTCGTTGAGTCGTTGCGCCTATTGAAAAGAGCTTAAAACCCGATCAAAATAATTTATAGGATCATGTCGTTTTTTGTGAACATATAAGGAGATATAGGGTTTAAAAATTTTGCTGATGTCACCAAAGACCTGTAAGAGTACAAAAAATTATATATACAATTTATATATATTATATATATATATTATTTTAAACCTGTTGCCTTCAGCGTATAGATCTTGAAACGCTGATCATGAAAATGTATAGGATCATGTACCTTTGACAAATGGTTGCAGAGATATTGTGGTTTAAAGGTTTTTTGATGACGTTATTACCGTCCATTCCAAACAGATTCCAGGTTTTGAAAACTTAGCCAATTTAGTCCCAGGGTGCCCCTAGTTACCAATGGCTTCTTTAATTTAAATTATTGACATTACAAACATTGTGCCGTATCCTCAGAAAATTTAACATTTTCTAGTAAATATTTTTTTATTAAAAGGAGTAAATACAAAATAATTAAACAATAACTCGCCAAATTTGCACAAAAACTCAGGCTTGATCAAAAAATATCCACAAAAATGTTGCAAAAACAAAAGGTTACTATTTTTGATACTATTTTTGATATGTCTTCGATATTATAACTCACCCTTTTAAAATGTGCTAAAGGTCAAGTTGAAATAACAAAGGTCAAATTTTGAAAGAACTGAATTTTTAGTGTGAAAATAAAAATATATTAAAAAAGCACTTTTTCTCGTTTAATTGTACATTACTTATATTAAATGTGAATTTTTTCTTTATATTTACACAAACTGTTTAAATATAAAGAATCTTATTCAACTTGTTTACAATTCTCATCCAAATTATTTTGATAGCCATTTGTAATAAAATCACATTGCAAACAAATATTTTATGTTAAAAATAGTCTGCCCATCTACGTAAAATAAATTCATAACAGGTAGAAATATAACTAAAATAAGTTTACAATTAACATTAAAAACACAAATACTTATTTATAAAACATAAATTTATTTAATAGAAACAAGCACATTGTCATGCATAGTTTTCTATTATATTTGTGCAAAATAAAATAAAAAATATAACATAATAATACCTAGTTGCTTATATAACTGCCGTTTTCACTAACCTTTATAACACAATACAATATATATAGCTAGCTAGCTAGTTATAGGGCTGAACTATTGATGACTAAAATATTTATAGCTAGCTAAATAGTGCAATCATTTCTTCAAAGTTAAATATAGCTAGCTACAGGAGTAAACAAGATAAATATATAACCTATTTTTAATTAACCATGCACTTATTACTCCTACCTTAGTTTATTTTTCAGTTCGGTTACAGACTTTTGTAATCTAAACCAGCATCTAAATTTGGCTAGCTAGCTACAAAACAAGGTAGCTTGCTAGCTATAGTCAGTAAAATGTATTAGTTTCTTACAGTTAAAAGCTCTTTCCGAATTTTCACTACCATCAACTGGGATAAGAATACTTCGTGGCATTTTAAAATTCTTAATAAACAAATATCTACTTCACTAAAATGAACTTGTGGCTAAAATGTTTTCCAATTATTATTCGCAGCCGTAAACCAGGTCGATGTTTCTAAAATGCAGCCTCCAAAAGGAGGTGTACGCAATTGCTCGGGTCCAGTGCAATCCAGGGTGAAATATTTAATTGGATAAAAAAGGTATAACCCTAAATACTTCAATTACGTGATAACTTTGCAACAATAGAAACCAAATTTGTTTAAAAAAAGTATATATGTTTTATTTGAGACTGCTACACAAAGATTTATGTTGAAAGGACACATAATGCTAGCATAATTTAAAATAATAACCCCCGTCTTAACCTTAATTCTAACAACGGATAACATGCTACTTTTGTATGAAAAATGTAAATGTGATAAAAAAAGTTTTGTTTTTAATTTAATGTATAAAGGATATGGGTATCAAAATAATTAAAAAACAGGGTTTTTACTAATTTGTTCCTTGACTAATAATACTGTTTTAAAAAGATAGCCGCGTTGGCCTAACATTACTTATGCTACACCCGGTTCTGCAAATTAAGTCGGTAATTTAAAAAATGGCGGCGGAGAGACTGCCAAGGTCCAGGTTTTTAAAAAAATCAAGTCAATCTAGAAGTAATTTGGATTCTAAGCTTCACAATAACAAGTAAAGCTTTTATTTTCATACAACTTGCGTTTAAATCCTTCCGGACTGAACGATTATTTGGTTACTTTTTAGAAACTTGTGGCACCTCCACCTAAACTTTCCCAACGGCTTTTCCTCATATAGATAGATAGATGTGCATATTTTACATGGCTAGCCTCACAAATATCGAGGGATATACCCTGTCTATTATTTCCAGGAGGGGCCATGGCTTAGATGGAGAGTCCTAGAGTATTTAATGCTCATTTTGAGCTACGCAGACCCAATTAGGGCCCGCGCTTCTACTAGACCAGTCAGGGTGGTAAACACCTAATTAGGCGGCATGACCTAATTAGGCGAGTCGTTTAGTTAGGCGACGTGATGTAGTTTAATTAGGCTACCCGTAGTCTAACTAGGCGAACAAAAACTTTCTGTTGTAAATACGTCGAAATCATTGCGTTTCGCACTACAATTTTTATGTGAATCAAATCTGTCCACTTTGCAGACAATTTTGACCAATTATCGTCTTATTTGCATCGCGCATTGGCAACTTATGGCCCAAACCTCGTGTGGCAATATTTGTTGTTTTAAATGATGGATTTCAGCCATCCACGCCACAGGAAAAAAAAAATATGGCGGACGAAAACGTGGTATTGTTTGACGAAGATTTTACTGTTGTTAAAACAGGATGTGAATAAAAAAGAAACGTTACAGAGCAAACAAAGTAATTGTTACCACATCCATCTTAAAAAAAACCCATTTTTTTTTGCGTTTTGTGAAAGAATCTTTATTAAATTATTGCGTATTTTACTATCGTCACCTAAATAGGCGACACGTAACCTAATTAGGTTATATATTTCATTTTAACATAATTCTTACTTGCGCGAACATATCGAGGCACGAGTGACAATTTTGGAATCATGGTTGCATAGACTATCCATTCTGAACAAAGAGTTTTTGCGATTTTTTCTTAGGAATGTGTGAAAAGCCATTAAATATTGTAATGTCTTAACTAGGTTACATATGGCCTAACTAGGCTACAATGAGTCGCCTAAATAGGTGGTATGCCCTAACTAGCCTAGCGTCGCCTAATTAAGTGTTTACCCTGACTGTAGACAACTCCCAGCAACATCCAACGGCCCACACAGTGTGCCATCTTCCCAATTTCCCTCACATGGCTTGGGTTAACCCGGGGCCATGGTAACATTCACTCGCCCATGCTGAATCGCCGTCAAGAGGAATCGAACCCCAGTCTCTCGCACAGAGTACGAGAGCTATAACCACTAATCTACGGCGCAATACAGAAATTTGCAATACAAATTAACAATACAGAAATTTTTTATAGGTTTGAGGTTCAGCAGTAAATTCTTTAAAGAGGCTTGGAGTAATTTTTTAATGCAGGTCTAACAATAAGGGGCGAGGGCTCTCGCGCACGCAAAAATGTGCCCAGCCAGTCAGGGTAAATACTTAAAATTAGGTGACGGTTAGGCTAATTAGGGCATACTGTTCTGCCCAGATTGCGAAAACGGCCTTTTTACAACTGGGACAGCCGGATTATGTATGCATGGTCCGATTATGTTTTTTTTTGCACTGGTTATGTCGTGGTGACCGGATTATGAACGCTGATATAAATGGCTGGCCAGGCAGGCTGTGATTGGCATTTTCTTTGAACTTTTGTGAATTAAACATTCTGTAGAAGATAGAACACCCCTGAAAACTAGACATGGCGAAAGAAAAAAATCTCGACGTAATTCTTAGTATAAACTACTCTTGTAGTAAATACATTTCAACATAATATACTTTGAAGTAACTAAATTTCACGGAACCTAAATTATTCCTTTTGCGGGAATTAAGTTTGGTGAAAAGTTATTAAACTTGCTAATTCCAAAATTTAGTATTTGCCACGAAATTTCGTTTCATTTGAGAACAACAACAACTTTGCCACCAGGGCTATTTGCTTGTCAGAAGTGATGACGAATGATATAAAAGCGGCCTTCCCCGATTATGTTCGTTCTATAATAAGTGAGAAATAATATTAGACTGTCGTATATAAACTGGCCTGCCCTGAATATGTTACTTTTATAAGTGCCAAATAATATTTTTTGAGTAATAAGCCGGCCCGTCCTGATTATGTTGCCCCGATTATGTATTTTCTGCCCTGTTCTTAACCGGGGCAAGCTGCCGTACTTAATCAGGGCAGCGTTTATTATCCGGGCAGAACAATACCACCTAATTAGGCAACACATTGTAGACTAGTTAGGCCATATGTAACCTAGTTAAGACATTTCAATATTTAATGGCTTTTCACACATTCCTAAGAAAAAATCGCAAAAAATCTTTGTGTTCAGAATGGATAGTCTATGTGACCATGATTCCAAAATTGTCACTTGTGCCTCGATATGTTCGCGCAAGTAAGAATTATGTTAAAATGAAATATATAACCTAATTAGGTTAAGTGTCGCCTATTTAGGTGACGATAGTAAAATACGCAATAATTTAATGAAGATACTCTTTCACAAAACGCAAAAAAAATTGTTTTTTTTTTAAGATGGATGTGGTAACAATTATTTTGTTTGTTTTGTAACGTTTCTTTTTGATTCGCATCCTGTTTTAACAACGTTAACATCTTCGTCAAACACTACCACGTTTTCGTCCGCCATATTTATTTTTTCCCCTGTGGCGACTGAAAACCATTATTTAAAACAACAAATAGTGCCACACGAGGTTTGGGCCATAAGTTACCAATGCGTGATGCAAAAAAGACGATAATTGGTCAAAGTTGTCTGCAAAGTTGCCTAACTAAACGACTAGCTTAATTAGGTCATGCCGCCTAATTAGGTATTTACCCTGACTGCCAGCCCTGAGAAATACAGTTCAGTCCGAATGTAATCTACCGCGTACACGCTAATATCACACCTTTGCGTGGAGGACGGCAGTCGTTTGTCTTTTGTTATAATTAAATCCCTTAAGGCGCGAGTTTACATTTGCGTGTTAAAAAACAATGCGCTCGCGAAGAAATATCGGAGCAATTATATTTCTTGTAATAGCGAGATGCATTGTGTAAATGTATTGATAACCTATTCCCTTAAGTATTAGCGTGAAGTAATTAAATAATAAAAATCTTTCGCGAAGTTTTATAATATATTGCGCGAAAATGTATTGTTGATTTAATTACTTAAAAAGATTCCAGCGCACTTAATTTAAGAAACATATGAGAAGCATTGTTCACAACTATTAAATGACTCGCGCGTTTTTTTATTAAAAGAATACAACTACGGTTTATTTTTGTAAAACAAATTGTGTATATTCTGAAATAAATACGATATCTACATTTCTTGATGAAAACATTTCCTTCTTAACAAACCACGTAAAATAATCCTTCCGCACACTTTTTTATTGAAACAAATAACATTTCTATCACCGCTTTTCGTTTTTAAACTTTTAAAATGCAATCTAAAAAAACATTTCTATCGCCGTTCTTCTTTCTTAAACTTTTAAAACGCGATCTTAAAAAACATTTCTATCGCCGCTTTTCGTTCTTAAACTTTTAAAATGCGATCTAAAAGAGCATTTCTATTGCCACTATTCGTTTTTAAACTTTTAAAATGCGATCTAAAAAACATTGCTATTGCCGCTTTTCGTTTATAAACTTTTAAAATGCGATCTTAAAAAACATTTCTATCGCCGCTATTCGTTTTTAAACTTTTAAAATGCGATCTAAAAAAACATTGCTATTGCCGCTTTTCGTTTATAAACTTTTAAAATGCGATCTTAAAAAACATTTCTATCGCCGCTTTTCGTTTATAAACTTTTAAAAAGCGATCTAAAAAAACATTTCTTTCGCCGCTTTTCGTTTATAAACTTTTAAAATGCGATCTTAAAAAACATTTCTATCGCCGCTATTCGTTTTTAAACTTTTAAAATGCGATCTAAAAAAACATTTCTATCGCCGCTTTTCGTTTATAAACTTTTAAAAAGCGATCTAAAAAAACATTTCTTTCGCCGCTTTTCGTTTATAAACTTTTAAAATGAAATCTTAAAAAACATTTCTATCGACGCTTTTTGTTCTTAAACTTTTAAAACGTGATCTAAAACAGCATTTCTATCGCCGCTTTTCGTTCTTAAACTTTTAAAATGCGATCTAAAAGAGCATTTCTATCGCCGCTATTCGTTTTTAAACTTTTAAAATGCGATCTAAAAAAACATTTCTATCGCCGCTTTTCGTTTATAAACTTTTAAAAAGCGATTTAAAAAAACATTTCTATCACCGTTTTTCGTTTTTAAACTTTTAAAATGCAATCTAAAAAAACAGTTCTATCGCTGCTTTTCGTTTATAAACTTTTAAAATGCGATCTAAAAGAGCATTTCTATCGTCGCTATTCGTTTTTAAACTTTTAAAATGCGATCTAAAAAAACATTTCTATCGCCGCTTTTCGTTTATAAACTTTTAAAATGCGATCTTAAAAAACATTTCTATCGCCGCTTTTCGTTTATAAACTTTTAAAAAGCGATCTAAAAAAACATTTCTTTCGCCGCTTTTCGTTTATAAACTTTTAAAATGCGATCTTAAAAAACATTTCTATCGCCGCTATTCGTTTTTAAACTTTTAAAATGCGATCTAAAAAAACATTTCTATCGCCGCTTTTTGTTTATAAACTTTTAAAAAGCGATCTAAAAAAACATTTCTTTCGCCGCTTTTCGTTTATAAACTTTTAAAATGAAATCTTAAAAAACATTTCTATCGACGCTTTTTGTTCTTAAACTTTTAAAACGTGATCTAAAACAGCATTTCTATCGCCGCTTTTCGTTCTTAAACTTTTAAAATGCGATCTAAAAGAGCATTTCTATCGCCGCTATTCGTTTTTAAACTTTTAAAATGCGATCTAAAAAAACATTTCTATCGCCGCTTTTCGTTTATAAACTTTTAAAAAGCGATTTAAAAAAACATTTCTATCACCGTTTTTCGTTTTTAAACTTTTAAAATGCAATCTAAAAAAACAGTTCTATCGCTGCTTTTCGTTTATAAACTTTTAAAATGCGATCTAAAAGAGCATTTCTATCGTCGCTATTCGTTTTTAAACTTTTAAAATGCGATCTAAAAAAACATTTCTATCGCCGCTTTTCGTTTATAAACTTTTAAAATGCGATCTTAAAAAACATTTCTATCGCCGCTTTTCGTTTATAAACTTTTAAAATGCGATCTTAAGGTTTCTGTAAAGGAAAAAACTCAATTGCTGTATCAAGTCTGTCCTTATAACCTCTTGCCAAGTTTTTCTCGGTCTGCCTCTGGGCTTTGCCCCAGGAACTATCAAGTCTCTACACTTTCTTACCCAATTATCCTCCCCAGCCAATTCAATCTTCTTATCCGGATAACATCTTTAATTCTACGGATACTTAGCCTGCTTCTTAGCTCATCTGAACTCTTTCTGTCTCTCACACTGGCGTTACACATCCACCTAACTATTCTCATATCATTCCTTTCTAAACGGTCAAGATCTTCCTGCTTCACTGCCACTGTTGTACATCATTAAAGCTGGAAATACTTCATTCTCTATAATCTCACCTTTGCAACGCTTGCATACAAACTGAATGTCAGCTCTTAACCTTCCACCAATACTACTGCACTTCTTATGTACCCAATGCTTGCAAGTCGGACAAAAAATTGAGTAACTACCAACCCCTTTCCTGGAAACTCCACAAGGCCACTTTCCAACTACAAGGTCACACTTGGCTGCAATGCTACTAATCATGACTTTAGACTTTGCTGTGTTCACCCTTAGCCCTTTCTCTTCTAGTCCTTTCTTCCACTTCTCAAACTTTTCAACTAATTCTTCCATGGACTCTGCTATGAGAACCAAATTATCTGCATACAATAACTCCCATGGACAACCTGTTCTGAACTCCATCAACAGCGCTTCTAAGACTGGAACAAACAACAAAGGACTAAGTACAGAACCCTGATGTACACCAACATTTACACTAAATTCATCACAAAGTGAATCGTTAATCCTGACACGACTTCTAGCATTGCTGTACATAGACTGTACCATCGTAACTAGCCACTCATCCACACCTAATTTTCTCATAGCCCACCAAATAACTTTACGTGGCACTCTATCAAAAGCTTTCTCTAAATCTACAAAGGCAAAATAGAGACTTTTCTCTTTCCTAAATACGTTTCTTGAAGCTATGTGAGTAAAAATATTGCATCTGTAGTGCCACGCCCTGGGACAAAACCAAATTGCATCTTATCTATATCAATTCTTTCTCTAAGTAACTTATCAATCACTCTTTCAATAACTTTCATTACTTGATCAACCAACTTCAAACCTCTATAGTTACCTCTTTCTAATGCATCACCCTTGCCCTTGAAACAATTCACTATTACACTGGACTGCCACTCACTCGGAATAGCACCATCCTTTATAATCTGATTAGCAAGACTTGTAATAAGCTCAACTCCAATATATCCAGATGCTTTTACCATCTCTGCAACAATACCTGATACTCCTGCAGCCTTGCCAATCTTCAATTTCCTAATAGCCTCCACTACCCATTCTGTCTTGATCTGCATAGCTGGCCCTTCTACAACAGCATCATCAGACAAATTATTCCCAATCAAACTCAGTGTTAAGCAACCTCTGATAATAATTCTTCCAAGCTACCCTCTCCTCCTCCTCTGTGCTAGCCAAAACACCTTCATCATTACGTATACACTTCTCACCTACAACATCTTGATTAGTCTTCTTCATTTGCTTTGCTATCTTGAATACCTCATTGCACTGGTCTTCCCTTCTTAACACATCTGCAAATCTGTTTCTCTCTGCTTCTGATATCATCTGGTATCATCAGAAGCTTCTAGAAGAAAATTCTTCAAAGTAGTCCAAGTACTTTCAACATTGTCACTATCACATTGACCACTGTGGGCTAACTGCTGAACTTTTGCACTAAATTGTCTTGCTACAATCTCTTCCTTCAGCTTCCAGACTTTACGACGGGACCTGTACTTTCTCTTGGCTTCTTTAACACTCTTCAAGATAATATCACAAACCAGCAACCTATGCTGGGAAACACACTCTTCCCTGATGTAACTTTCATGTCCGTCACCACTTTCTTGTCTGACTTTCTAACCAGGAAGTAATCTATTTGTGTCTTACAACCACCTGACTCATATGTTATCAGCCTACTCTGTCTCTTACTGAATGATGTGTTGCAAACCACCATGTCCGATGCCATTCCAAACTCAAGCAATCTCTCCCCTTCCTTATTTCTGCTCCCAAATCCATAGCCTCCATGCACACCTCTATAACCTTCAGATGTCTCCAAACTTTGATGTGACTGCTATTAACTCATCATAAAACTTATCTTTATCTTCCTCACTGAGTCCACACTGTGGAGCATAAACTGACAGAAAAGTGACAATCCTATTACCTATCAAAAACTTTATCACTATAATACGACTATTAACACGCATAACATCTATTACTTTTTCTACCCACTTCTCTGCAACGAATATGCCAACTCCTCCATATCCGTCACTATTACCAATCCAAAAAAGCTTATATCTTGCCCTCCTACCTTCCACAAATCTCACTGAAGCTCCTCTCCACCTGACTTCCTGAACACAACACATATCAACAGATCTACGTTCTAACATTTCAACTACTTCACCTGCTCTACCTCTCAGAGTACCAACATTTACACTAGCCATCCTCAACCTAGTGTTATCTACCTTGTGATGTGATAGCTGGGTAACGGTCTGACGATGCTCACACCTGACATCTGTCCTACCGTGTGCGACACCTTCACTCCTTAGAGTTCCAGCCCCGTTTACGCAGTTTGTCTGATCAACTGTTCTTACAGCCATTAATTATGTTGTGATATATTCCCAAATTTTTAGAGCTCAACTTGTTTTTGCTGGAGAGGTAACTTTTAAACAGTTATAGTGGACTATTTTTGATAGTGTTTTGAACACATCGTTAAGCAAAGCAAATGATAATGATTTGGTCATATTAAAAGTCTCAATCAAACATATAAAAAGAAAACAATGACTTTATACAATAGCTTTTTAATTTAAAAGCCTGCACGCAACTCGCATAAATACTTACTTTCATAATAGACAATTGTTTTTTAAAGAAAATAATTTTATACATTGCGATGAAAAGATCAGGAAAAATTGTTGTTCAAACAAACCTTAAAATTCAGAAAAATTCCCATCAGCGGCTATATTGCCAATGTGATAAAGATCATCTAGACTGTGTTGGATCAAAACTTAAATTCCTCTGCATCAAGTCTGTCCTTATTGCCTCCTGCCAAGTCTTTCTTGGTCTACTACTTTTCCCCAGGAACTATCAAGTCTGCACACTTTCTTTACCCAATTATCCTCCTCTATTCTTTCCAAGTGTCCCAACCAACGCAATGTTCTTATCTGGATAACATCTTTAATGCTATGGATACGTAGCCTGCTTTTTAGCTCATCTGAACTCTTTCTGTCTCTCAGGCTGGCATTACACATCCACCTAACCATTCTTATATTATTTCTTTCTAAACGGTCAAGATCTGTTTCCTTAAACTTTTTTCCTATATCTTTAATAATTTTTCTAGGTGCTAAATTTGACTTCTCTGTTATTTTATCTATATTATAATACCTGAATATGTCTGTCTGTCACACAAAATGGTAACCCCAGTAGCGAGACACACAAAATGTGGTAAATAATGGATGGGCTAAGCCATTGATTTATCCACTGGTCACTGACTAGTTTTAATAAATTGTGTTTAACCATTTAAGAAAGAGAAGAAAAGCAGCTCTCTAACGATATATTATGCATAAAATTATTTTGATACCTATTTCTTTTTGGATACCTATTTCTTTTTGGCATTTTTATAGATCTTATGATGAACTGTGTTGGTGCCCAAGAGCCTCGGTGGTGTTTAATGTGTTGTTATCAGCTCGTATCAGTGCTGCCTTTCTCAGCAATATTTCTGATTGTGATGAGACGTACAACTATTGGGAACCAGTAAGTGTTTATATATAAAAAAATCAAAACGGAAACACTAAGGCAAATAAAGTTTATAAATGTTTATCTCAAGTGTAGCAGCAATCTCATTTTTTGACCTTTTTGTCTCTCACTAAAGTTAGGGCAGTGCTAGGCAAAAAATCCTTAAAGTCGAGTTGGTATAGTGATTGGGTGTAGGAATATCATTTTCATCTTTAACTACTGATGCTTTACACTAAATGTCAAATTTAAATTTTAATAATATTCTTTACTGGTTTATCTTTATCTTGAGAAACATATCATTCTGTAGAAAAAAAGTTATTCATTGTAAGTTTCCTTGCTTTTGTATTATAAGTTTTCCTTACATTTACTTTTTGCGTTAATTGTTAAAGTTCTAGACTCTCTGTTGCAGTTTTGAACTAAAAATTTTTTAAAAAAATCAGCAGTTTTAGGATGAGTTTCCTTCAACTTTTTATTTCAACTTTATTTCAGTAACAATTAAAAGTTGCATCCCTAAACGTCCTTTCTTATATTGCATACTTTTTTTGAGAATGAATAAGCACCCTATTAAAAGGCTCCAAATGGAAACAAACAAACAAAAAATATTGGTATTTAGCAGAGTTTTAAAATTTATAATGGAAGAACTGAATGCATAAATGAGCACAAAAATTATCCTGTGGACTTGAGATTGACAAATGTTATCTTTTTATCTTTTTTATAATAAAATTTTTGCAACAATATTCCGGCCTTTTTAATTCAATTTTTTTCATGTCAGCAAAAAATTGTTGACTGCTAACATGTGCCATTTGCATCGACAATTTACATGTGCCAAAGTGAATTAGAAAGGCTGTATTTTTTAACTTTTTATTTAGACACATTACTTGTTATATGGAACAGGATTTCAAACATGGGAATATTCACCAAAATATGCTATACGTTCTTATGGCTACTTGTTACTTCATGTACTGCCTGCACAAGTAGTTAAACAAATTTTTCAAGCAAATAAGGTAAAGTTTTTTGTTGTGGTAATAATTGTTAGCATGTGAAGCCAAGGAAAGTTAATTGCATGTGTTGTGTGATAGCCTTGATCTACGCGTTCGCTTCCAGTGCGGGAGGTCTTGGGTTCAAACCCCGGCCGAGTCATGCCCGAGACTATAAAAGTGTGAATCTATCCTTTCTGCTTAGCGTTCAGCATGAGAATAGGATTGATATCTTAGGCGGTTGCCTAGTTGAGCGATTGCTGTGCTTGCACGACTTTCGTAGCTCAAATGGGAGCTTTAAATGCGCTAGGACCCCCTTCGCAGGACCCTCGTTGATAGCAATACCAATAGGAACTGAAGAGGCTATCCTGGGTAAATAATTTCAATAATAATAATAGCTTTAAAAGCAGCAGCTATGGGAATCTGTTAATTATGGCAACAGCAATTTTAATTAAATTTTTGCTGTAGCTGTGACCACAACCAGACAAGTTGATCAGTTAGGGTTAAATCTTATGAAATTGGATTGGTTTATCCAATTTCATAAGATTTGAAAGGACAAAAAATAGATAATCATTGCTTGTAATGTATATATGTAACTCATTTAATGGAATAGACTATAACAAAGTGACGACAGCAGTATTTTTGCCTTTGTCAGTGCAAAGTATGAAGGCAAAAATGATTGCCATCATCAATTCCCATGGTTGTGCAGTGCGTTTTGTTCTGTTTAAAGATGCAAGTGTACCTGCATTTTATGAACTCAAAAAAATAAAAGGTCACACTTTTAAATTGTTTTCTTTTAAAATAGAAGTAGAAACCGCCCTTCGAAATATATACTTTAAATGATCAAACGTCAAATGCGTACCATGAACAACAAAACAACAACAAGTGATTCAAATAAAAAATATATTGGTAAATTTATTATGGAGAGATTAACGAGCAGTGAACTATTATGGAGAGATTAACGAGCAGTGAACTATTTTGTAATGATAGTATGAAAAAGTATGGAAAATAGCAGACTGTTTTTAGTATAAAATCAATAAACACTCTAAAAATCTCTGTGTGCGTGGTAACGAAAAACAAATAATCAACTTTCCCTGGCCTAATTGACAACTAGATCTTTTCTGCTATTATACCACAAGGTAATAATATTATTACTAGCCCATGTTGCATTTGCTATTCATATTTCATATTATATATTTTGTCTGTCTATAACATGACATTTTTAGATCGAAAACAGACTTTGACTATTATTATTATAGAAAGTAATATATTGATTTCAAGACATAATATCTGGCATTGCTTATAGCAAAAACTGATAGTGCAACTGAATTACTGGCAGTGAAAATAAATGCTGTTGTTGCCATTAAATGATGGGTTACAAACATCCTTTTATTTAACTTTTTAGGTATATTTAATGGTCCATTGATTTTTATTGTTGGTACTGATACAACTAGAATATCAGTAACCTGGGTCTTGTCAAACATGTTTACACATTCATTGCATTGTGACATCTTCTTTTTTACAATCAACTGATTTACTTGCTAAACAATAACAATAATTCATTTATCAAAGGTTTTTTGTTATCCATGTTATATTATTGTTTCTAAAATAAATTTCATTTTTTATTTTTTTTATTTTATAATTTTCTTGCTTGGATACAATTTGCCTTAAATTTTTAGCATGAAGTTACGAACGATACTTAATTTTAGGTGACTGTTTTTTACTATGTAAGGTTCTTGTTGGGAATTTTATGTGCAGCTTGTGAAACCTATTTTTTCAAGTAAGTATAACTGTTTTTATTATTTTTATTTCTTTTGGTTCTCTCAGTACAATTGTTGGAATTGCATATGGATATATTTATAAATCTCCTGAATTTTTTAGATCACTTGTATATCAATTTGGAAACAATGTGGCTCGTTTATATTTTGTGCTATCTGCTGTTAGCACTGGCATGTTTATTTCATCTGCAGGTTGAAAAAATGTTTTATTTTGTCACTGTATAAACAATTTATACAGAACATTTGTTTGATGATGAATATTTTTTATAGCTTACCTTCCAAGTTCATTTGCAATGTATTGCTGTTTGCTGGCGTATGGTGGCTGGTTTAACAGAAATTATCCAGTAAGATTACATGAAATGTAATTCGTTGTAAACACAGTAATTGTGTCAGAAATTTCTTGTCATGTTTAATTTATCTTAGATTGCAATCTTTGGTATTGCCCTTGGATCATTGGTTGGATGGCCCTTTTTCGTCATTTTAGGGTATGTAGCAAGTGGGCAATGTGTAATGTCTTTGTTAAGTCTGCCAATATAATACACAATTTATTTCATTATCTTATGTTAATTCATATTTTAAGTGTTCCAATAGCATTTGATATCGTCATTCGTCAAAACAAATTCTGGACGTTCATGCAATGGTCACTTGGAATTTTACTTGCTGTATTGGTAAGTGTAAATAGCAAGTTTTATACCACTTTCGAAAGCTAGTTGCTTTAAGCAGTATTTAAACCATGTAAACATAAATTTCTTAAATCAAAACCTGCTTTAGTTAAAGCACTGTTTAACTTTTTCAACAAGTTGAAGAGAAGTGCCTATTGTTTTCAGATAACTTGTTTGATGTACTGATAAGATAACTGTTTTTACAAAACATTTTTTTCAAACTTTCTCAGCGATTGAAATTGCATATTTGTTTAAAAATGCATGATGGGTGCTTTGACAGAAAGAAAAAAGAGGAATGTAGTTTTAAATTTTTGCATTTTTGACAAGCTTTTGTATTTTTAAGACTGATATTGTAAAACATATATACCACAACACAAACTTTACCTTATTTGCTTGAAAAATTTGTTTAACTATTTGTAATTTTTTGAAATTACATAAACGGGGGTAGCTTATCAGTCATCCTGGGTTAATTTTCTACTGTGCGTGAGAGGACTGTAATAGTTTTACAAAAAAATTAAAAGGTTGTTTACACGTATACATATTTCAACTTTGAGTTGAAATATGTTAACATACCGACAAAATTGTTTAAATGCTTCTTTATGCTTTATGTTATCTGTTCTTATATGTAATTTAAATTGTTTTTTTTTAGATTCCTTTGATCGCCATAGACACACATTATTATGGCAAACAGGTCATTTCCCCACTCAATATTGTGTTGTACAATGTCTTTAGTAATGGTGGACCAGATTTATACGGTAAAATATTTTGTATATATATGTTTTACAATGTTTTTACTTCCTAGTTCATAAAGCGAAAACATTTTTGTGCATTTTAGGTGTGGAGTCATGGACCTTTTACTTCAAGAACGGATTTTTAAACTTCAATTGTGTCTTCATTATGTCATGTTTTTCTCTCCCATTTACCGTAAGTACATCTGTCCTAAAGCAATGGCTTTTTATGAGGCTTAATTGAAGCCTATATTTGTGCAGCAAAATTGATGAAGAAGACTTCGTATTTTCACAAAACTTGGCACAAGTGTTTGTTAGGAAAATTGGGATAAAAAATTTGGAAATAGGAGAAACTGTTTCAGATGCATAAAACAGACCTGACGTCACATCAAAAAATTTTTGACTGTCCTCAAGCTAAAACTGATGTAAATCACCAAGTTTTAACTCCTGCTTCAGAAATTATTACACCATTCCTTTTGTATTAATTGTTTACTGAAAAAAACCTGGGACATGATTGTATGTCTGGATGAGCAGAAAACAAACAAACAAAAAATTCTAACTGTAATGATACGATATCTGGTTTTTATATAGAGGACATTCTACAAATTTTAATCTGTCTTTGTTTTTATATTTTAGTTGTTAACTGTGTGTATTGTTAAAAAAAATCGAGGTAAGTATCCTTTACTTCTAAATATTTTATCTAAATATATATCTAAAGTTTATTAAGATGAGGCCAAAATGTCCCAAACAAAAATATATAAAGTCCTTAACCCTATTAGCACCAGGGGGGGGGGGGAGCTTAAAGTGCCCGCGGCTTTTTCTTTTTTTAATATATTTTTTTGTACTCATTATTAGACCCTGAAATTTTGTGACTTTTCCTAACTTTTATTGGACTTTCTGATTCTAAAATAAAATTTTGGATTTTTTTTGTACATTTCCGGGGGTAAGCCATTTGTCAACAGGGGGTAAAATATTTAAAGTAAATATTTTTTTGTTATCTCCTTCTATGCTAAATCTTTAGTCAAAAATTATTCAGTTCATAGACATTTGAAAGTAATCGCACGTGTAAGATTAAATGAGGACCAGATGTGTAATTTACAGACCAGAATATATAATTTACGGACCTAAATTGATATTTTACGGACCAGATTTCACTTTGTCTTTGATGACGTCACTGCAGGTGGTAATGACGTCATAACACTCAAATTAAAAGTCAATCTTATTCCTATTGTGATTAATTCTTCATTTTGGGAAATATACCTACTTTTGAAAAAAAAGAAGGAATTGATGTTTTGAATTGGAAAAAAACATTTTTTATTGTGATCAAACTTCATTTTCTCCTAACATATTTCTAACAATTAGACTTTTTTTCATAATTATAATATTTTTGTATATATTTTACATACTTGTCTACTTTCAAAACATAGCATACTCTAAACTACAACATTTTTCTTTAATACCTAAAAAAATCAGCTACCCTTTGTCTTTGATGACGTCACAACAGGTGGCAATGACGTCATTACACCCAAATTAAAAGTCAATCAGATTCCTACTTTGTTGAATTATAAGTGTGCCAAGTTTTATAGCAAAATGATTTGTAGTTCATGAGTAATTTATTGTTAATGTGTATTGAAATGAAATAAAAATATGGTTTCGTCTAAACCGCTTAAATTTTGTGTGCTATACAACCTTTTTTTTTATTGCATTGCTATTATTTTTCTGTTATTTTTGTTGGTATTATTAATTCGCTAATATAAAAAAAAACAGTTATATGAAATCTCTCCCAATGAACTTGAATTGGAGAGATTGTGTGGTATACTTGTTTATAAACATCAAGTGTGCATTTAAAACAGAGAAGGGGGTTATTGAGGCATTTTTGAAGGAGACATAAACAGATTTTATGAATGAAAATGAAGGAATGTAAAACTGTTATCTTGGAAGTGACTTTAGGAATTTGAGAAACTCAGATTTTTAAAGGGTTTACAATTTGGAAAATTAAACTTCTCACATCACTCTACTCCTAGAATTAAAAGCAAAAGTGTAAATTTTGTTTTTAAAATGTGCATAACATTCTAGCATTTTACTTTTCTGTGATTAGCAATATTTGGCTAAATCTATGCCTTATTTTACTGAACATTTTTGTAGTTCTCCAAATTCACATTTATTTGTATTTTTTGTCACATTTTTAGATCTGCTACAATTACCAACATGGCTTGTTCTTTCATCTATCTATATATGGGCACTTATATTTTTTACCAGGCCACACAAAGTAAGGATTTTTAGTGCTGTTTTTATTGCAAGCTTTCAGTTATATACAGGAGAGCCTTGTCAACTAACACCAGTTGGTACGTTCTTCTTCTCATTTTTTTTATTCTTGTTTAGGAAGAACGATTTCTTTTTCCAATTTATCCACTTATTATACTAAGTGCTGGTATTGTGCTGTCCAACTTTCAGGTAAACAATATAATCAGATTCAGTTTTTGATTTTTGAGAAATTTGATTTTGTTTTTTCTCTGTATTTATCATAAGTTTTAGTTTTAGATTATCACTAATCATTATTACATTAAATCAAAGGGAAATAATGTTCTTTCAAAGTCTAAAAGAATAAGTGTATTTTTGTTTTGTGTATATCTTTATTTTTAATAATGTCTTTTACTTTAGGAGTTATATCACCATTTGTTAACCCCATTGAATAAAAGACACTTTTCATCCTCGTCAAATTGGTTTATTGGTATTATCATGACTGTATTTACTCTAATATCTTTATCAAGATCCTCAGCTTTATATGTAGGTATGTAGATACACCCTTATTGGGGTTGGGGGGAGGTCAACTAAAACTAAAATCTTGGAAATTATAAGGGGGAACTTTTTGCGGAGGAGGGAGGGTAAAAAATTGATGAAGAGGCAGGGGGTGGCGGATGTGGTTAAAAAATAAAGGTGAGACAGTTACAGATTCTGCGCAGTAGAATCAATGGTGAAAGAAGTTTCCTAAAAAGACATTCATGAATAGGTTGTTAATAAAACGATTGCAATACAACTGTTTTGAAGTTAATTTCTTTCAGTTAGTTAGTTAATAATTTTTTTTAGGCTATCATGCTCCACTTGATGTTTACCCAGAGTTACATGAATTGGTGACACCATTTGATGAAACAAAAGCTCCAATGTTTCGAGAAGATAGGAAAATAAATGTTTGTGTTGGAAGAGAATGGTATCGATACACAAGCAGCTTCTTTTTACCCCCAACGTAAGTACTGTAGTCACTAAAATGCATAGTTTGGTCTGTGTTGTTGTGTTTTGTTGTTAACTTTAATTATTGTGTGTTTTGCTCTGATGTAGTTGGAAATATTTATTCTTGAAGTCAGAGTTTAGTGGCCAGCTCCCTCACCAATACAAGACTGGTGCTGATGGCACAAAAGTTGTTCCACAATTTATGAATGATATGAATATTGAAGAAGTAACTGTTTATGTAAGTTTTGTCTTTCAAATTGCGTGTGGTTTACTCTTGCTGAAATAATTCAACATTGCATTAAAATTGTTTTTTTGTCATAATCAACGTTGAAACAAAAAAAAACAACGTAAATTTAGAGAATCTGCACGAACTTCAAAACGTGCAATTGTAAAATAATGAAACACATGTTCTGTTAATGTCTGAACAAACCAAACAGGTATGTTACTTTAACTTTTTTGAAAAAAAATAGTTTCGTGAGGAAAAATTAACATTTTAACAAATTAAAATTTTTTTGAGGAAACAAATTTTATGGTGATTTGTTTTTTATGACAGACTTTCGCTAGACACATTTTTTGCTCATCAAGGAAATTTACTATTTTTTTCTCTATGAGGCACAATTTGAACATTTCGTTTTTACTTGTCCTTGTTTTTTTAATCAACAGTTTACCTGTTTTTTTATTCCTGTTGCTGTTTTTAATTTTCGTTACCATAGTATGCCATAACCTAAAAACCTCTCTTCATTCTCAAAACAACCATTAGTGGCACCTTTTGTCATATGCCCCCAAATTCAAATTTTCTTTTACATACATAGAAACAATACCAGCATCATCATCTGAGAATGAATGTATGTAATAAGTGAAAATGTAACAAAAATAAACATATCTATATACTGTTTATTTATATTATTAATTATGCTTGTTCCATTTCAAAAAAACCTATTATAAAATTATGTTCTTACAAATCTTTGTTTTTCAACTAATCCTTGAATTATTCGTTCTCATTAAAATAACAAAATCGTACAATAATGATACTATGTTAGTTTTGTGTGTAAAACACACAGTAGATGTGAATGTTAATGTTAAACACAATGGGTAATTAAGGGGAGAACAACCTTTTCATGAACCTTTAAATATATGTATCACATCTTCGTCAATTGAGAATGATTTTAAGAAATTAAAAATGCAAAAAAACTTTCAGATAATTCTGACTTTGGTTTCAACGCATCATTTTAAACAGGTTTTCATTCTTTCGGAATCAATATATTTTCACATTTCAACAATAAACAAATAAACATTTTATATAAAGTTTAACGAAAAACATTTTTGGGATGATAATTTTTTTAAGAGTCTGGAAACAAACAATTATTTAAGTACAGCCGTCATAATTTATGTTTTCTTTTATTTCAGTCATCTATACATGATTGTGATTTATTGGTTGACATCGATCTTCCCACTGAAGGTGAATATGAGAAAAACTTCTCTCGTCTTCGAAACAAATGGGAAATAATTTATTCCAAAAAATTTCTTGATTCAACAAGGTAAGATAGCTTTATCCAAGGTAAAATTTGGTATAAGAAAAGTTACTAGTTAATACCCTACTTTTTATTTGTTATTTTTTTTAGATCACACCCCTTTTTCCGAGCATATTACATCCCATTTATTTCTGAAAAATATACAACATATGTGGATTACAATTTGTTAAAGTCGAAGAGAGACAGGAGAATAATGCGTTTTGATGATGAATAATCATTTCTGTATTAAGATGAAAATTATTAACGGAAGAAATTTTTGTAATGCAAAATATACACAAAGGGTTAATTTTATGTTTTGTTGTCTTTTTTTTTTAACAAAGTATAAGTAATCAAAGTTTTGTTGAAGCTGGCATTCTCCATTCTTCTTCAATGATGTTTTTCCTGCATTGTAAAATTTGCATGCCAATAACATTTAAATATTTTAGTTTTTTATTTTAGTTTTGTTTAAATAAGAAATTTCACCGATTATTAGGATTAAAATTTGTGACAAAAATTGGTAAAAGGTGTAAAGAAGTATCTGATACACAGTGGCATTTTTCACTTAAACTAAATTGGTTAATTTGGTTCATACTTTTCAGTGGATAAAGTTTTTCTAAAGTGCTTTGTATTTCAGGAAAAGCATCTGATTATATTACTTCATTCTAATACCGTTGTATTTTACTTTTCCCTAATACCAATTTCATCATGCATTCAGGTTGTGATTAATAGTATAGTAATAATAATAATAAAAAATGGTTAACATGTTTATATCAAAGTTTGGTTTCTCAGATACTAACAATTTTAACTCTTCTTTAACATTTTTGTCAGAAATATCATTAGAGATTATAAAATGGTTTTGGGATAATTTTGTTAAGATGATGCATAGATAGCCAAAAAAAAAGTATATTTATCTCTTTAGTAAATCACTAAAATCTTTTGCTAAAAATATAGAAATTACATATTGTCATTATGTTTTATAATAAAAATGTTACAACATCTTCTTTGTTGTTGATTTTTATTAATTATAGCTTAACTTTTTTTATCGTAGCTTTGACAGTAATGGTTCTCCTTTAAAAATTAAAATTTAATAATATTTTTTACTTTAGGAAAAAAGCAAACAAAAAAAACATAAAAAATCATAGTGATGAAAGAATGCGGAATTTACATTTTACGCTGACATGGAATCAGGATGGGCAAAAGCAAGAACAAAACTTTATAGCAAAGATTTAGATGCAGAATTTGAAAAGTTTCTAAATGAGGTAAAGTTCTATTTCTGTAAGCTTTTGTGTAATGTATAAATATTTATACCATTTAAGTACACAAAAGAAGAAGTATATTAAATCTGAGGAAAACTAAACAGTTATCGTTTGATTTAAAATTAAGATTTTTTTCCCTCAAGGAAATTTTATCCAAGTTTGATTCAACAATCAGCCAAGTTTAATAATAAACTCGCAAAAAATAAATTCCAGGAACTGATGCACTTAAAGTAACAAAAAACAAGTACCCGGTATTTTAGTTATGCTTTTGTGTTGTGCTGCAATGCAATCAACTTTTCATTACACATGTTTTTCATAGCACACAAACCACTGCGTACGAAATAGGTAATGTGTACAATTTTTTTGTATGTATTTTGCAATATCCTTATTGCACAAAAATTGATTCTTGGATTAATTTTTATGTGCTCCTACAAAATATTTCAACATCAATATAATGAACAAACACTCGATAAGGTTTGAAAGCTTATCCTAATTTTAACTAGATGTAAAAAAGCGAGACTAAGTAATTTTTTAATTTCTAGTAGAAAAAGGTTTTGTGTTATTTTTTTCTATATTTTCTTTTGTGAAAATCTATTTTTCAATCAAACCAATCAGGTTTAAAATTCTTAAATTCACTTGTCTCCAGTTCTAGCGTGCAATATTTTTCCCTGAAAAAGACTTTCGAGGTTTTAAGAAGTTCTAGTTACGATCCCTGGCGTTTACATATTACACAATATTACATACTTACATACTACACAATATTAATGTCCAGCACACAAACTCATCTCAATTACTATCAATAACAAACATGGCAGCATGAACTTGAGGGAAGTAAATCCTAAAAATATATTCTTGAAATATTAATACTGTTAACTAACCAAATATTGTTCATTCTCTATAAAACTAATGATTGTTACCCCCTAATTTCGTGGCCTTACTAAACCCGGAAAACTTAAATAAGGTAGGTGACTAGTTTGGCTTGTAACTTTTCAAAAAATACATTTAAGAGAGCACACAAGTGCTCCAACTAGAGTGTGAAATCATTTTCAAGTACCAGGTGCTCTATCCAGGGCGTAGCACAGTTTACCTGCACTAGTTATCTTATGTGATATGCAACGCCAGTGTGATACACAACTAATTTATACTAGACATCCCACCACAGTTTTCATGTGGAAGCAATAAGTACGCCAGCAAGAAGATAATTATGCTAATATTATATTCTTCGTTCTATTTTGTCTTAGATATAATTTAGCAGCATTTATAGACAGCAGGCACCTCATGCACCCTATACTTTTACAGCCCAAAAAAGCCTATACCGACTAGAGTTAATTCTGGAATTCGTGCTCATGTCAATTAGTTTTTTGGAAGATGACCTTTGTACAATTCCACAGAACAAGCACTACAAAAGCTACAATCTCCATAATTGTTAAAATAGAAAAACCACACCATAAACCTAGGTGACCCCCAATATCTGCTAAAAGATTTTCCCATTGGTAAAGTAATTTGTCTTCAGTAATTTCGACTTCAGTGGATTTTGAGTATATGTAAATATTTAGCCTTTCATTTGCTTCATCATCATCTTTATTGTGAAAGAATAATCCTGATGATCTTAAAACAGTATAGTATGTCTCCTCGCAAGGAAATTTACATTGCGCTAAACATTGGTTGTCAACACTCTTTAACCCAATAGTTACATTAAGCAAACAGAGAAAATCTGTATTGTTGCATAAGCGATAATTTTGTTTATTCAAATCATCAGTCGTACAGTTACAGGCATTGATAAAGTCATCGTGATAACAACGTTCTCTGCAAATTTTTTCAGAATACTTTGTTACTTTATTTTGAGGATTAAGATTACTGAAATATTCAGTAAAATCTTTTATGCAACTGTTGTTGTTAAAAGGATCTATTCTTATCCTTTTCTTTTTTTGGAACGCGACATAATGTTCCATACCAGGTTTTAACATAACACTTTTGTAATACATATCCACGCTATGTTCTTGACTTCCAACAAACAGTAAAGCACCTATAGCATCTGCAATTCCTGGGATGTATTGTTTTCTATTGATGGAGATAGTTATATATAATCCATTGTCAAAACCAGGCTTTCCTCTTGTTAGTTCAATCTCGTTTCCATCTTGGTCAATCCCAGTGTTATAGGCAAAACAATTTCCATACTTGAAATGCCAAAATTTTCTCCAATATCTTGACTTTTTGCAATCATAAAGCTGTGAATATGTACAAGACAATATTGTATCGTTAAAAGTGTTTCCATATCGAAAAACAACAGACCCATTCTGTCCTCTAATTATGCTCATGCCTAAGTAACTATGCATATACAAGCTAAACCTTGCTTTTAATGAAGAACGAGCTTCATGGAGCAATTCTTTTATCTTTGATTGCTGTGGTCTAAATGCACTAGTGTTAAGCAAGTCATTGAATTTGTCTTTAAGAATGGGGTTTTGATTACATATTGCAACAAGTGGGAATGTTTGTACAGCTTCTTTTTGCACCCAAAGTTTTGTCGCCACTGGTTTTCCTCGATATTGCATAATCAACTGTCGACCTTCATACCATGCTACTGCAAGACATGCGATAATTACACATATCCAAAATACCTTGGCGAAACGATTTTTTGATAATGAAACTTGCAAAAAGCCATGTGCTGTTGTATTTTGAGCGAATTGTTTAAATTCTTTCGAGAAATGTTTTCTTTCATATTTTTTGTGAGTTTCTGTCATTGTGAATTCATCATAGTGCTATAAAAATAAAAATAATTTTGTAAAATTGAGCGACTTATTGCATCTGCAAATTTTTCAATTATTAAATATTGAATCTTGCACCTGTTTATGAAACCAATTACATTTCTGTGAAACTTATTTTGAATCCTTTATTTATACCCTTTGTTATAGCTTTCTTTGTGCCTGGTCTTTTTGTTGCTTTGTTTTTTATTTAATCCAACCTTGTATGGGAGTATAATGAATGTCTAACCATTGATATTTTTTTTATTTGTCTTTAGGCTTATTTAGAAAAAAGAAATTTCAGTTACACGCCTTAAGAAAGAATACCCCCTACTTTATATAAGAGATTCGTGCAGAGACACGAAAGAGCAACAGTTGTGCCTAGTTGTTTTTTATTTAATCCTTTCTACAAAAGTCTAATTGAAAGATTTTTTTATAGTAAGTCTTGATCACTGTTTATGACCTGCACATAGGAATTTTCGGTGTTTTTTTTTTACCTTTTTAGCCATTTATATTTCATACTAAAGGATTAGGTAAGTTTTGGGAAGTTGCACTCATGTTGATCCCACATAGCCCCTAGTTGCACTCATGTTGATCCCACATAGCCCCTAGTTACACATCATGTTGATCCCACATAGCCCCTAGTTACACATACAGGAGTTGACGTCAGTTATTCTCATCTGTTGTCTACTTATTGACCTTGGAAATGTGCAGTATACTGCAATGACATCACAATTGTAATTATTACATTGTTTTTTTATAGTACCGGTACAAATTTCTGAGTGGGTTTATTAATACTGAAGCTCGTGTGACGTTCTCAAAGTGAGAAAACATGGGAACACATACTAAATTAGATTAAAATGCTTTTAAAATTTTAATGAATGTCTAATAATTGGAGTGTCAATTTTCCAATAAATATTTTTTCTCAAGATGATTCTAGTTAAAGGAAAAACAAATACCTTTTGGCTTATTAAAAGAACAATGGAGCTATAGTTTAAATACTAAATTGTTTAAACACTTTACAAGAATGGTCTCTTATCAACTTTATGTTAACATTACATTAAATCAGGTTCATGTAAGAATTTGTTGTAATCTCGCCTGTTGAAAACTCCATAGAAATTTGACTGTATACTACTTACAGCTGCCACTTGTTGCTCAAAAAGGAATACACGTGTACTGTAAATGCTCCAATAAATGCCCAGTCTATATTTAATGATCTTTTTAATAAATGTTCCATCAAACATATAAAAAATTAATAAACGCCCAGGGTGTTTATTAGAGCATTTACAGTATTTCAACTTTTTATGAAAAATTCATTCAAGTCCCTCTATCAAGTGAGAAGCCTGGGCTACACAAGGACTATCAATATCCATCTTGTTTACGAAATTTATACAATAGCCAACGAAATTATACAGTTTCAAAAAAAAAATTGGGGGGTTGGTTTTGGCTTGTTTGTGGTTTTAATAATCACGGAAAGCAATATTTTATTTCATTTATTTCTTTTCGTTTATTGACACAGTACAATCAAAATATCAGTTATCACACGAAGCATGATTTTTTTAAATAATACAGATGCTCAGTCATTTTTTTCCATTAATAAGCCCTGCACAGTTTCCCATAACAAACACCAAAAAAATAAGCACTTCCATGACCGTTAAAATGGAAAAACCACCCCATAATCCAAGATGTCCTCCAAGATCTGCCACTAGATTTTCCCATTGGTAAAGTAATTTGTCTTCAGTAACTTCGACTTCAGATGATTTTGAGTAGATGCAAACACTCAATTTGTCATTTGTTGCTTTATCTTTGTTGTAATCAAAATAAAATGCTGAATCTCGTAGAACATTGTAGTATGTTTCTTCACATGGAAATTTACACTGTGCAAGACATTCGTTACTGATGTTCTTCAACCCAATAGCAACATTTAGCAAACAAGGAAAGTCTGCATAGGTGCACACTGGATTATTTTTTGTGTACGCAACATCTGTTGTACAGTTACAGGCATTAATGAAATTAAAATCATAACAAAAATCTCTGCAAATCCGCATGGAATATTTTGTTATTTTTGTTTGAGCATTGAGAGGGCTGAAATATTCAGTAAATTCTTTTATGCAACTGTTGTTGTTAAAAGGATCTACTCTTATCCTTTTCTTTTTTTGATAGGCTGCATAATGTACAAGACCAGGTTTTAGCAAAATATTATTGTAAAATATATCTTCCATTTCCTCTTGACTTCCAATGTACACCACAGCGCTAACACCATCTGCAATTTCTGGCATGTATTGTTTCAGATTTAAAGAAATGTCAAGATTTAATCCATTATCAAAACCAGGTTTCGCCTTTATTGGTTCTATTTCATTTCCATCTTGATCAAATCCAGTGTTAAAAGCAAAACAGTTTCCATATTTAAAATGCCAAAACTGTCTCCATTGTTTTAAGTTTTTGCAATTATAAAATTGTGAATATGTACAAGACAATATTGTGTCATTAAAAGTGCTTCCATATTGGAAAACAGCAGACCCATTTTGTGCTGCAATCATGCTCATACCTTGGAATATGTGCCCAAACAGTAAATATTTCAATTCTTGAGAAAAAAGAGCTTTACTAAACAATTCTTTTATTGTTGACTGTTGCTGCTTAAATGCAGTGGTATTGAGTAAGTCAGAGAATTTGTCTTTAAGAATGGGGTTTTGGTTACATATTGCAACAAGTGGAAATGTTTGCACAGCTTCTTTCTGCACCCAAATTTTTGTTGCTACTGGCTTCTCTAGATATTGCATAATCAGCTGTCGACCTTGATACCATGCTATTGCAAGACAGGCGATAATCACACATATCCAAAATACCTTGACGAAACGATTTTTTGATAATGAAACTTGCAAAAAGCCATGTGCTGATGTATTTTCAGCAAAATGTTCAAATGCTTTTTTGACACGTGATGTGTTTTTCTTTTCACAAGGTGTATTAGTGTTATCCGGAGTCATATTTTTTATCCACCAACAAGCTTTAACTCCAAATGCATAATGAATCTCTCACTGTTACTTGATAGAGATATTGCGATTTGCACCTGTTTATAAAAATTTTTATTGTGGCATAGTTGGGGGTATTTTATATTTTTGAATTAGTTTAAAAAGCCACTTAATTCTTTTGTAGTATATCTTTGTTCCACTTTTTATTAGATCAGAAAACATAAAATACCTTTTGACCATCTGTTGTAGTATCTGCTAAATTATTTTTATTTCATTATAGCTCAACCAATTTAAATCAATTGTGACGAACCTTTTCGTGTTGCAAAAGATAGGATTATCTTGTGTGTTCTTTTTTTTCCAAAAAGTTAAAACATGTTTCTCACAAGGAAAAGTCAAACATCTTTTTAAAAGTTTACAGCCTTGTTCCCAGACTCATTTTTTTCTGTAAATGTGACAAGTGAGCCAGCAATTCAAAGTGGTATGCTCTTCTTGGATAAAGACCAGAGGCCGATGTCAAAGCAGAGATATTTCGGTCAAAGTTTAGGCTAACAGAAATGGCTAGAATAGGATGGCAAGAAAATGAATAGGAGAAAGGCTTATGACGAATTGGAAAAAACAATGTTTCTTGATTTAACAAGATATATATCTACTAATCACTTTTTATACTTTGTGGTTAATGTGATTTTCTTTGTTATGTTCTTGATAACACTCAGCTAATTTGTTAAAAAAAAAACATCAGAAAGTAAGTTTTCGTGACTTGTATTTGTTTTTGTATTGAGATTATAATCATGGATAAATTAGGGTTTTTATGCAACTATTTTTTTAATGAAAAATGTTATAACTTTATATTTGTTGTTTTTTTTTTTTTTGATAATAGCAAAGTTTGTGATAATACTTCAATTAGAAGACTCAAATTCAAAATTAAATAGTCGGTATTATTAAAATTAGTAAAAAGTTAAAATGTTTTTAATCAAAATCTAACAGCTTTTTCTTCTTTTTTTCTCTTCAAATTTTTTATTTCTTACAATAGTTAGTTGTAAAAACTATAAGTCATCTCAAATAATTATGTTGAATTTTAAAATTGCATCAATTATTAAATTTGTAAACCCTGTTTACAAAAATAAAAAAAGAAAGTTTCGAAAACAAACATGTTTAGGGATATGTAACCCCTATTTATTCCAAAATCTTATTCTGTAAAATGTTTGTTATAACTTTAAAATAAACCCGGAAGTAGGATAAATAAGGAAAACATATTATGAATATACATAAGGTTTAGTACAGCATGTTGTATACGAAAAAAGCGTTTTAAATCCGCCAATTAAAAACGATTGTTCAGTAAACTTAATTCTGTCATTATACTAAAGGAACCAAGGGGTCTAGCCACAGAATGCAGTTTGAAACTCTCTCATCCTTTTATGAACAGAAATGTGTCTTTGTTTGCACATCACCAAAGCTAGGTGCAAAGAAAAGACAAGAATTTTTTTTAAGAAAGTCAATATTTTTGTTGGGTAAACTTTATCAAGGGCATTAAAATTACTAGAATGCAAAGTAAACTTCCAAACCCACCATGCCCTCTAAATGATGAACCAAGCCAAATATCTACTTTCAATAACCTATTTCAAGACTGATCTGAGTCCAATGATATGCTGAAGTATAATATACTTCTAAAGGGTAAGAAAAGAAAATGGTCTCATAAATAATTTGTGAAATTTAAAATTTGTTTCACACATAAATTTTAAAGCTACAGTGTTGTTATGTTGTTGTTGTAAGCACCAAACAAATATGTAATTTTTTAGTTTCTTAATAAACAAAGTTTACAAGCAAGCGAGCTACCAAACGATTCTACCAATAAAAAAACGAAACCAAGCGAATAAGATATTATAGCAAATAAGATTTATATTACTTGTTTTTTTTCTTGCGAAATAGTTAATCTGTGTTGTCATGAGGAGTAAAGTTGTGTTAAAAGTTTTTTCGCACACTCTCTGTAACATCCTTTTATGATGCAATGTATGATGAGATTAAAAAGGATTTCAGAATAAACTGAAAATTGAGCGCTATATTTGCTAAAAACCCAGGGTTTTAAAATGGAAAAAATAAATGATAGAATTTAAACCATACTGTGCAAACACATTTAAAATAAAAATGTCTGTTTTAAAAATTTATAATCTTGATCCCAGCCACATATTAGAAAGCAACAAGGAAGTAAATAGAAGCCCTGAGAACAAATTAAAAAAGTAAATTTTCGATTTACTGTTAACATTTATATTTTAAATACCAGGGATTTATGTAACAAGGAGCTAATTATCTAAAATTTTAAAATTACGTTTTGAGGATTGTTTTTGTTGTTGTTTTTATTAAGTGTTCTTTCTTTTTTCTTTAGATGTAACAAGTAAGCCAGCAGTTCAAAGTTGTTGAATAATGACCAGAGTATGATGTTAAAACAGACGTAGCTTGTTCAAAATTTCAGCTCATAATGATGATAGGTGATATGAACCCGCAGTCTAAGATAAACGCATTTAATAAAATCCTGGCCGCAATAACGCCGCCCTCTTTTTTAGTCAAAAAGGAGTTATTACTCAAGATTGAATTTGTGATGAGAATTTCTCACACAGTGTTTATTTAAGGCCGTTCTTTAAAACCCCTAACCCTTCCTTTTAACATTAAGTTGTGATTCTTCCCATCTGACTGCTATGAAATTTGTGAACTTCCAAGAGCCTTTCATTAAAAGTTTTGTCAAAGACATCAAATGATTATATTTATTTTTTTTGTCACCAGATAATAAAATTATCTTATGTGTTTTTTTTTTCTTAGAAAACTAAGCATTAGATTGAGTCTTGAGTTTCCAATAATTTGAACCTCAAATGTTTTTAAATTTTTCTTGTTTAATAAACAATTTTGTTTCTATATATATATAAAGGACATTTGCTATATTTTCATACATATTTTTTCTTAGGCGTTTAATATATGTATAATTTAGTACAACATTTTTATTGTGTCTCTTCTCCGTTTGTTTGTAACAGTTAGAAATTTTAACAGTCTGCTAAACCTTTTTAAAATTGGCCTTTCTCAGCCTAAGTTTTCTTTAGTCTGGAAACATCACTTCATCACTATTTTAAACACAATAAACTAAAATGCTTTTATTTTTAAAACTAGTAACAGTGATTTAAGACCTGAAAACTAAAATTATTAATTTTTTTGTACCTCAGAAAATAAAAATGAATAATGGCAAAATGTAACATGTACATTTTATGCTGATATGGCATCAGGATGGGCAAAAGCAAGAGCAAAAGTTGGCAGCAAAGATTTAGATGCAGAATTTGAAAAGTTTCTAAATGAGGTAAAGTTCTTGTTTTTGTGCTAGTTTAGTTTAGAATAGGGTCAACCTTTAAATCCGCTAATTAAAAACTATTGTTAAGTAAGCATAAAAATTTTAAAATAACAAAGCCAATCTTCTTTCATGAAAACAGAACACGAAAACGGTAGCATGCCTGTGATGACCCTATTATATTATTTTGATTAGCGTTCTAAGCTCTATTCAGGTTACTGACATCATCAAAATATTAAAACTTGAATATCCTCAAATGTTTTGGCAAATTAACGAAAAAATATGGTGCATATGTTAACTACTTTTCATATTCTCGTCAATCCATTTCAAACTGCATTCTGTGGCTATTTATTTGTTTGCTGTTGCACTTCTGATGATTTGCATTCCTGTTTCTTTTGTTTCATTTCTCAGCAGCCAAAAACAAATATTAACAGAAAACATATATATAAAATATTTTATTCTTTACAAAACTTTTCCTTACATAGAACCATCTTCAGATATATACAAAAATTAAAATTATCCACGTTATATACATCATTAAAATACCATAATTATCGATACAAAAACGCCTGCTAGAATAAAACTTCCCTCAAGAAGTAAGGAACATAGTTTCACGTCATACCATACCGAAATAAACTTTTAATATCCTTTGGGTTGTTAAGAGATGAATTAGATGACAGTAGTTGAAAACGTGGTAACAAATATTAATTTTTTTCCAACTTTAAAGTTGATGTTGTATATTTTTGGAAAACCACCAAGCTTCGATCGTTATTCCACATTAATGATCGTGTTACTCATCCAAGCAATGTTATATACAAAGGCTTGTGATGAGACTTATATTTATGTCTGAATTATGAATTATGATATGAATTATTTTTATTTGAATTTTTTTTCTCAGTTCCTACTATATTCCTGTCTTACATCTTCATTTAGTGCTACAGCGTTGTTCGCATTCTTTCTTTTCTAATTGATTTTAATGTGTATACTAATCACTAACATATCTTGTATTTATAAATATATATTTTTATCATTATTTATCTTATACACAGGGCCTCCATTGATAGCAGTTTATTTTTTAAATTGACGGTAGCCACCCTGTATAAATATGTTTTAAATAAATAAATAAAATAAATAAATAAATGTCAATAATTATGGTATTTTAATGATGTATATAAAGTGGATAATTTTAATTTTTGTATATACCTGAAAGGTTACCACGTAACAAAAAGCTTTGTAAAGAATAAACTATTCTATATACGTTTCTTTGTGTTTATTAATGAATGTACTATAACTTTTTATATACATTTAAAATTGTTATCCAATATTCCTTAAAATTCTTACATTTTATTAAAATGTTACCCTTACTGTTATATAATACCCTTAATAATAATCCATTATTCAACCTTCGTTTGTAGACAATAATATGTATTGAAACGCATCTAAATGTCTCTTGCTGATTTTTTCACCCTAACCCAAGAGCAAAATTACAGCATTTTTCATCTGTTGCTTTAATGTCAATTAATTTTTTGGTAAACAACCTTTATACAATTCCACAGAACAGCTACTGCAAAAGCTACTATCTCCATAATAGTTAAAATAGAAAAACCACCCCATAAGCCAAGATGTCCTCCAAAATCTGCTAATAGATTTTCCCAGTGGTAAAGCAATTTGTCTTCAGTAATTTCGACTTCAGTGGATTTTGAGTAGATGTAAATATTTAGCCTTTCATTTGCTTCATCATCATCTTTTTTGTGAAAGAATAATCCTGATGATCTTAAAACAGTATAGTATGTTTCCTCGCAAGGAAATTTACATTGCGCTAAACATTGGTTGTCAACACTCTTTAACCCAATAGTTACATCAAGCAAACAGAGAAAATCTGTATTGTTGCATAAGCGATAATTTTGTTTATTCAAATCATCAGTCGTACAGTTACAGGCTTTGATAAAATTGTTGTCGTAACAATAATCTCTGCAAATTTTTGTGGAATATTTTGTTATTTTTATCTGAGCACTAAGAGGACTGAAATATTCAGTAAAATCTTTTATGCAACTGTTGTTGTTAAAAGGATCTATTCTTATCCTTCTTTTTTTTTGGAACGCTACATAATGTTCCATGCCAGGTTGAAACAAAATACTGTCATGGTACATATCCACACTATGTTCTTGACTTCCAATAAACAGCAAAGCACCTATTGCATCTGCAATTCCTGGGATGTATTGTTTTCTGTTGATGGAGATAGTTAAATACAATCCGTTATCGAAACCGGGTTTTGTCTTTATTGGTTCTATTTCATTTCCATCTTGATCAAAACCTGTGCTAAAAGCAAAACAGTTTCCATATTTATAATGCCAAAACTGTCTCCATTGTTTTAAGTTTTTGCAATTATAAACTTGTGAATATGTACAAGACAATATTGTGTCATTAAAAGTGTTTCCATATTGGAAAACAGCAGACCCATTTTGTGCTGCGATCATGCTCATACCTTGGAATAAACGAGCAAACAAATGATATTTCAATTTGTGAGAGAAAGGTGCTTTATTGACCAATTCTTTTATTGTTGACTGTTGCTGCTTAAATGCAGTGGTATTGAGCAAGTCATCGAATTTGTCTTTAAGAATGGGGTTTTGATTACATATTGCAACAAGTGGAAATGTTTGCACAGCTTCTTTCTGCACCCAAATTTTTGTCGCCACTGGTTTCTCGCGATATTGCATAATTAACTCATGACCTTGATACCATGCTACTGCAAGACATGCGATAATTATACATATCCAAAATACCTTGGCGAAACGATTTTTTGATAATGAAACTTGCAAAAAGCCATGTGCTGTTGTATTTTGAGCAAATTGATTAAATTGTTTTGAGAATCTTTTTTTCTTTTTCTTTTTATAAGTTGCATTAGTATTTTGTTGATTCATAGTCTGATATCCACAACAAGCAAACAACTTTGCACTCTAAATGCGAAACGGATTTTCCAATAAATTTTGTTCATACATATATTACCAGTTTCACCTGTCCTTTATTTTGAAATTGCAAACATTCTTTTTCTTCTTTTCAGTTTTTTTAATTTGATTCTTTTTGTTTTCTATTGTAAATAATATTTCAGTTATTTTTATTCGCTGTAACATGGTGGTTTATATTTTATGCTTTTATGAATAGTTAAAAAAAAAGCCAATCAAACCACTGTAATGATACACCAGTTTGGCCTATATGATTATATTTCTTACAAGTTTTTGTCAACAATCCCTATAAAGTATCTTCTGTAAAACTTTGTCTTGGATGAAACATCTGTTTACATTTTTGATTGGCCTAAAACAAGCACCAGATTATATAAAGTAATTCTATTAATAGAGAATTCTTTTCATTCTGTGATATACTTAAGACTTTAGGGGTAGTAGTTATAGAGATGGGGGTACGAGGCCAGTTTGGTAAACAAAACTTTCCTCGAACACCCCATCTCTATATCTACTTGTACACGCAATGGTAACAATTGTTGTTTACAAGCACTCTGGAATGCAATGTCAACTGATGATGGTAAGGAGCCGAGCAGGGTCGGGAAGTCATCGCGGAGCGATGAGTGAGGCTCCTTTCCAGCTCGCAGTGGGTAGAGACAAAGTCTCGTAGGGCACCAGAGCAAAACGTAAAATCATCTGGTTACATATGTTACATAAACATCATTTAACAAACCAATTTTACCACCAAATGGAATGTTTCTTTTTGCGATGTTATTTGTCGGTTACATCTGATGTCTAATGCGTTTAAGACTTAAAGAAATAACATGTATGTATAGTATAGATGAATAAACTTACAGATAGAGAAATTTTGGAATTAGGTGATGAGGATTTACTTGATTATATGGGGTATCATATGGATGATTATTTTGGTGATACTGATGATAAGGCTGATAAAGATATTATAGATTGTGCATGTGATGCGGATAAGATTAAGAGCATAACATCATCGACACTAGTTTGTCCAAAATGTGGTGTAGTTAGTGATATTCCAGTTTATATAAATTCATACAGTGTTTTTGAACGTTGTACATTTCGTAAGAAGTGCATATACAAGAGGGGTGGGAATTTCACTGTTATCCTAAAACAGTTCATATGTATGCAAGATCAAGTGGTACCTGATGATGTGATAAAAACGTTATGGAGTCAGATTAATAATACAGACAATTTAGTATACAATTATACTATACCACTCAGTATCCCCATACTAGAATACCTATTAAAGAAAAACAAGTTGATGTCCTATAAAAATAGTATATTCTACATTTATTTCACATTAATGAATCAATCGTTTCCACATCTAACAATAGAGGAACGTAATCGAGTACAACATCTATTTACTGTCATAAGTCGCCTATACAATAAGTACAAACCAAATAAGAAAAAGAGCTTTATAAACTATTACTTTACACTAAAAAAGATATTCCAAGCACTGGGTATGAACGATTATGCAAAAATAATTCCACAATTAAAAACACAATCTAGGCAAAAGGAAATAGAAAGAATATGGGGTTTAATATCTAAGGATTCCAAATGGGCTGAAGCTCTTCAGAAACAAATGATCTCTTAGGACCACCATCCAAATAATTTAACGTTGGTTGATTACGTTTAATGTATCTATCTTTTATTTTATATACATCCACCGACCATATTGGATCAGTAGATCGTTTTCGTCTTTCACCTTTATAAATTTGTCCTTCCAATTCACCAGGCTCATATAGATATCTAACGTTGGTACCAACATCTAGCAATGTTTTATTATCACTTTTGATGGGCTTTGAAAATCCCTGTTTTATTGAAGTATGTTTTATGGCATCTACTGGTTTCATATCAATTAGTCTGGTTTTTTCGTTATTCAATGCACTAACTACCGTTTGCAATCTACCAACCCATTCTCTGTTACTTTTTGATGGATCTTCAACTCCTTATGGTATTGATAACTAAATAGTTAATGTTTTATTAAATCGTTCAACAATACCTTGACTTCTATGTTGGCTAGGATCACCACGTTGTATTATGACATTATGCTTGTTCATAAGTTTGGTAACATCACCGTAAAACTCTTTGCCAGCATCACAAATCAATGTTTTGGGGAATTTTAGTTCAGTATTAACATATATCCAATCAAAGGCTTCAGCAGTTTCTTTTGAGCTTTTGCTAGTTAGTTGATATGCTGATTTGTACCTACTAGCTACATCCACAACACAGAGAGCATACTTATATGTTTTTCTTTTGTACTTATCATGTGGAAGATGCAAGACATCTACCTGGTGAATATCATTGGGGTAGCATAAATAGAAAATGAGGAAATGGGTCTCGGGACATACTTTGGTGCTGGTAGATATATTTGATACAGTGGTTGTTTTAGTAGCCATTTTTCTGCTTCTTCATTGGTTGTACCAGCTTTTTTAGCCAACTTACTTATTGCACTTCTACCTCTCCAGTAGCCAGTATCAGAGTAATAAATCTTATCCATTCTTATAATATATGGAGTATAATATCTATAGACCATAAATCTTCTCATACTTGTTACTCATACCATTGATTGGTGGACATAGGTCAGTAATAATACCATCTAATATCACCATATCTGATAGAAATGTAGTATCCTCATATTTTATTCCATTAAGAAATGATTGTATTTGGGTAAGAACCTTATTGTATGATGTGTATGCGAATTTATACATCTCAATCTTGTTAGTAATATTTGTTTTCGTCATATATCCTTGTATGATGACACCAACACCGCTTATAGTTCCCAATACAATTGCATTTGCAATTATTGTTCCAGCAATCCCACCAACAACAATTAATGTTATACTAACCATATGTAGAACCAATTTTAGTTTTTTAGTACGTTTATATTTCCATTTGTAGCATATGTACAACTTATGGTAATATTTATACCAATTCAATAGTTTAACTATTTCAGCGTCTGAACAATCTTCACCACTATATTCAAAGCATATGATTTGTTTCATTATATTATATGTAAAATAAATTATTCTAGTTATATATTATACAATGGCAGAAGGATTTGAACCATTAGATAACGATGAATTTAATAAAACTTTTGATGAATCTGAAGATTATAATGATGATAGTGTATTAAATTTCGATGAAGAATATCGTCGGCAAAATGAATTACAAACAAGGTTAAACAATATAGATAAAGGTGAAATGTCAGAAGAGCAAATAGCTGAAAGAGAAGAATTGATGGAAGATATTAAGAACATAACTGAAGGAGTGGAAAAGGAAAAAGTTAGGATGGCTAAAACGATAGTATCTAAACTGCATAAAGAATATTTTAAAATAAAAGAAAATAGAAGGGTAAAATTTACAGATGCAGAAGCCGGTAAAATATTGTATGATAAGCTTGAATTTAAAGATAAAAAGATCTTATTCATTAGTACAAAAGGTTTATATAGAGATTTATTAATTGGGGGACAATTTACAACCGCAAAGACGTATAAGACAATATCAGGTGTAAAATTCTTAAGAGATGGGTTTTGATCCGAATTCATCTAAATCAGCAAAAGAAAAAGAATTATCAAAATCGGCTACTGAACTACAGGGAGATTTTAATGAATTAGGCCATGATAATAAAGGCTTTGATATTAATGTTGATATGAATCTTAGTGAGTTTCAAAAAGCAGAAGGGGCATCGAAAGGAGTATATGATTTTAAACATACTATAGACACATCCTTTGGTGGTGAAGATATATCCTCCGGTGATGAAAATACACCTCTAATAATTAAGGATTTAAAATCAAGAAATAGTGTATTTAAGAAACTCATAGATACAATTAAAGCTCTATATGATAGAATAAAGAAAATCAAAAATAGGCTAAAGATAGAGTCTGCAAAGTATAAGGTAATGGAAGGTGATGATAGCTATACTGATATTCAGATGGATGAAGTCAAAGCTAGAATAGATAAAGAAAATGAAGATCTTAGGAAAAGTAATGAGGATATAAGTAAGTTAAACGATGAATATTTAAATCAAATACAACAAATTAAACAGTCACTTTCACATTTTGTAGATAAGGAAACCGGTACACTAGGCGAAAGGATTAAAAATCTCTTCCGTGAACAAGGTGTAACAATAGTATCAATTATGACAGCCTTTGGTATGACTATTGGTTTCCTCGTTGAAGCATTAACCGGTGGTGGGTCAGCAGCAGCAGCAGCAGCCAGTGGTGGAGGTGGTGATACACCTAGTGGCAAAGGAGGTGCTAAAGAATGGATAAAGAACAAGTTGGAAGCACTCGCTGGCCTACTTGGTAAATTAGCAGGAAAAGAAGCAGCAGCACTACCAGGTATAATAGGATCCGTGGTCGCATGGATACTAAACAGAGCAAAGGATACCATTGGATGGCTATCACAAAATGTATGGGCACTTATTACAGGTATAGGTGTGTTAATCTATACATACTTTATGACAAGAAAAAGAGGATAATCTATCTAAAAAAGATACCACAATATTGAAAACACAGTAGTTATAGTTAAAATTACAGCTATTTTCTCCTCCTCATGAGTTATTTCACCTGTCGGTACTTCTAATTTTGTATTATCAGTAGTCTTCTTCTTTGGAATTGTAGGATCTGTCTTCTTTGGTGGTATGGGATCTGGGTTCTTCTTCTTTGGTGTAGTCGGATCTGGTTTCTTTTCCTTTGGTATAGGTTTTAGATCCGGTTTCTTTTCTGTATTAACTTTAAGATTAGTACCCAAGCCAAAGTCTGATTTGGATACTAGGATTTCATTATTATAATTATTCACTTTCCCAATTCTAAGGTTCATATCACTTGGTAACATATACACATTCTCACCAACAACATAATCAACTTTACTTCTAGCATATTGTAGTGTATCCTGGAATCTTTTAATGTCTTCTGCTATATCCACATGTCTATTAATTATGTTTTCAAAGTTATTCAGAAACACTTGCTGGCAATCTAATGCTGGACCTGTATTACCTAAAATGCTTGATCTTGTAGACGTTTGGGATGTTAGTAGAAGATAAGAGTAGGCTCTCACGGATTCACTTAATTTCTGTACGCCAATTGTTGTTAAACCTCTCGAATGTTCTATAATCCATCTAGCAAAACTGTTGGAATCATAATATGAATCACCAGGTGTGTTGTTATATTCTGGTCTCTTACTTTGGTATGAACTCATATAGTTTTCATTTCTCCATGTATTATAATTGCTGTCAACACCATATTCTCTACACAATTGCAGATATTTATCCCTAGTGAATGTATTATTACTAGCGGAAAACCATTGTTGATATGGTAGATAGACTTCCAGTATTTTGAATATCTATCTAATGTGATAATAAACATGGAATGTGTATATGCTTTTAGCCAAAGGATGATCTGAATTTAAATGCCTGGGTGATATTCCACATACGCTTGTTGATAGAAATACTGCAAAATTTAATTGGGTCTGCCATAGTTTGAATGGGTTGGTTTTCCAGTTGTTAAATGTTTGATCTCCTGCCCGAACTGCTCCTACCTCATAATTGGTAAATATGTTTGGAATCTTACTATGGAAACTCTCAATATCGCCTACATTCTCTGCAACCACTATATTCTGTATGTATAAATCACTCGCTTTGATTCGTTGTAGGTATTTTCCACCGTTTGGTTCATAAAACCCGGATATTTTAGGATCGTATATTTCATTATATTATATAACTTAGAAAATGTATATTGTAATAGATGACATTTCAAAAGGTATCGATTTGCAAAAACCTATTGACAATAGAAATAATAGTAAATCTAGCTGATTATAAACCAGAAAGTAGTAAAGGACTAATATTAGAAGTTGATTTAGAATATCCAAAGGAACTACATGATCTACATAATGATTATCCATTAGCTCCAGAAAAAATAAAATGTTACCAAAAATATGTTATCAGATTATTGTAAAAAAATTCAAGAACAATATAAGATATCAGTAGGTGATGTAAATAAATTAATACCAACATTAGGCAAAAAAGAGAAATATGTATTACACTATCGAAATCCACATTTATATATATCATTAGGATTAAAAATCAAAAAAGTACATCGTGTATTAGAATTTGATCAGAGCCATGGTTGAAAAAATATATTGATTTCAATACTAATAAAAGAACTTATTGTAAAAATGCTTTTGAAAAAGATTTCTTCAAACTTATGAATAACAGTGTATTTGGAAAAAAACTATGGAAAACATAAGAAAACGTGTAAATGTAGGACTTGTAACCAATAAAGCCAAACTAATGAAATTAACCTCAAATCCTTAACCTTTGAATCATCAAAAATATTCAACGAGGACCTTGTGGCTGTACATAGAATTAAGGAGACACTAACTCTAAACAGACCTGCATATGTAGGAATGTGTATTCTCGATTTATCCAAAACATTGATGTACGATTTCCACTACAATTATATAAAAAAGAAATACAAAAATAATGCGAAACTACTATTCACAGATACTGATTCCCTAACATATGAAATTACAACTGATGATGCATATATGGATTTCTGGAATGATAAAGATAAGTTTGACAATAGTGACTACCCTGAAACATCACAATTCTATAATACATCAAATAAGAAGATTATTGGTAAAATGAAAGATGAGGCAGCAGGTGTTCCAATAGTTGAATTCGTAGGATTGAAATCCAAAATGTATAGCTATATTAAAGATGATAACAAATGTGGTAAAAGACTATAGAAATGTATTATTTGAAAACAAACAAATCTGCCATGTAATGAAAACAATTAGAAGTCAAAATCATATGTTAGGAAGTTATGAGATAAACAAAATATCACTTAGTTGTTTTGATGATAAGAGATATATTCTTGAGGATGGTAAAAATAGTTATGCGTATGGACATTATTTGATTGAAAAATAAACAAAACTCCCGTGGGAGAATGACCTGCACCATGAAGTATCATGATCTTATTGCGCGCACCTTCATGGTGCAGGCCATTTTTAATTCAATTTTTTTATCAAGAGTACGACCGGCACTCCACCCCAGTGAACTAAGTCCAACCGGCTCTGAGCTCTACCCCCGTACTCTCGATTTTTATATTTTATGTGGTTTACGGGCAACCTAATGCCACGCCAGGGACCCAACAACACATACATGGTGATTTACGGGCAACCTAATGCCGCGCCAGGGACCCAACAACACATACATGGTGGTTTACGGGCAACCTAATGCCACGCCAGGGACCCCAACAACACATACATAACAGGACTACAACATATAGTGGAACTACGTGATTGGATGTGTAGGCGGCACACCTTCCTCACTAGCCCCATGGACCCATGACCTGCCAGCCATGAGACAACTTATAACATATTTTAACTTCATATAAAGCACTTCACTTTTATCTAAATTACTACTTGTGGTTCACATTTATTACGGTAAATTCCCGTCATTCTCAGTAAATCCCAATATACATGAAATATCATCAGTGCAAAAACAGGTTAAAATAATTATTAAAACGCAAAACATTTCCACAACAAACTATAAAATAAGCTTGAAAACAGAAAGATGTTAAAAGTGTAAAACATGTTTACATTACAAAGTATCATATTTATTTAACATAGTTTAAAAGAATCATATTTCAAATTCAATGACATCATAGCATTGACTATGTTTATTTAGACAAGTGATAACATCGCAAAAAGAAACATCCCATTTGGTGGTAAAATTGGTTTGTTAAATGATGTGTATGTAACATATGTAACCAGATGATTTTACGTTTTGCTCTGGTGCCCTACGAGACTTCATCTCTACCCACTGCGAGCTGGAAAGGAGCCTCACTCATCGCTCCGCGATGACTTCCCGAGCCTGCTCGGCTCCTTACCATCATCAGTTGACATTGCATTCCAAAGTGCTTGCAAACAACAATTGTTACCATTGCGTGTACAAGTAGATATAGAGATGGGGTGTTCGAGGAAAGTTTGGTTTACCAAACTGGCCTTGTACCCCCATCTCTATAACTACCGGGGTTACTGTATAGAATAGACTATATAATTACTTGTGGCATCAAAATTTGTCATCTTGTTTCAATATACAGTTCAACATGCTTTAAATGGCTATCACATACATTAGTATCCCCTAAAGTCTTAAGTATATCACAGAATGAAAAGAATTTAGGGTCAGGCAATTTGAGCTTGACAATGTTCACAGCACAGTCAATGTCAATGTTTATTGACTAAAGATTCTTTACAGCCTGAGTCCTATTATGACTTTAGGGAATATTATTGTATGGCATAGCCATTTAAAAGCCTACCAGGTGCAGGTCTTGCAGTTAGTTATGTAATTAATATCATGCTATTTTTAATTTTCTTTTTGATCAGGAATGGTATATATACTCTATTTTCATTTATTTGTAGTCTCTGTCTGATGAGTCATTATCCTCTCCGCGCCGCTCGATAACCCCACATGGTGCTCGATCAAAATCGAAAATACTTGTTAGCCAGTCTAAAAATGATTTCGAGAAGCCTTGGTGGGCAACGAGTGAAGATGAAGAAAATTCGACACAGGTAAAGGCTGCAAAAGACAAGTGGTTTAAAAAGAATAAAGATGAGGTAAATGTTTATTAACAGCCTAAAAGATAACGGATGATAAGGTTGTTGATCGCGTTTTTTATATTTTAGACAGACACTCCAGTACTGCGCCAACAACAGAACACACCTGATAACCCACTAGCACTTAGTCGAGACAGCTTAGATGGTGTGTATGAATTTAAGGTCTTTTCTATGTCTGTTATGTTATGTTGGCCAGGAAAATATTATACCTTGTACCTATATAAGGGATAGGGAACAAGAAATATAACGAGAACGGAGAGCCTCTTTTTGATTGTCATATTGCAAAATGATTTGCAAAGGTCTTGCATTGTCACGCCTTGGTTGGTTTTTGTTAGAAATCTCCCAAAAAAAGGTGTCAGTAAAATGTCAACACTCTCATGTTGTATGAGCTGCCTTTAATACAATTATGGAAAAAGGCTATTCCATTATGTGATGAAGTTGTTCAGTTATGCGATAAATTTATTCGATTATGCGGTAAATTAATTGGATTATGTGATAAACTTGTTTTGTTATGTGATAAACTCGTTCCATTCGATCAAAATACATTAGATAAAAATTCATTCGATTCATTCATTTGAGAAAAATTTGTTTAATAAAAATTCATTCGGTAAAGACTAAATGGTGCCACTTACCAAATTTAGACAGAGAGTACCCAGAGACAGAGAGTACCCAGAGACAGAGTTATCACCCCAAAATGACTTTTGAAGATACGTTAACTAAGCTTGGATTTTCTAGCCTCATTCCTCAATTCAAGGAAAAAGGCATAGATGTTGGAACAGTTTTAGCTGCTTGAGATAAAAGCTTGGAGAAAAAAAAACTTGTGGTAAGTGCTGCTGTAGTACATCTCTTTCAAAATAACGGAAGAAAGGGCTATGGTAACCTCTCCCTCGTATATGCATAGACCCGGAACCTATACAATGTAACATGGATGTCAAATCATTAGGACCTGCAACAGGCCAAGGCAAGAGCCCATACAACCCATTCAACTATGTTTGCACTGTTTTCAAGAATATACTCGAAGAGTTGAGACAACATTCTGATTTTTATTAAAAATGTATCTAGTGAAAATGATATTTTATTGAATGAGTTTTTATTGAATGAAGTTTTATCTAATAAGTTTTCACATAATTAAATAAGTTTATCGCATAATCAAACAAGTTTATTGCATAATCAAATAAGTTTATCACATAATCAAACAAGTTTATTGCATAATCAAATAAGTTTATCACATAATCAAATAAGTTTATCGCATAATCAAACAAGTTTATTGCATAATCAAATATGTTTATCACATAATCAAACAAGTTTATTGCATAATCAAACAAGTTTATCACATAATCAAATAAGTTTATCACATAATCAAACAAGTTTATTGCATAATCAAACAAGTTTATTGCATAATCAAATATGTTTTATTTCATAATCGAATGAATAACGGAACATGTTCATCGTATAATGGAATAGCCTTTTCGCACAATCGCATTGATATATCGAATATGATTTTACAGAAGGCAGTCTTGGCCTTCTATAATAATGCCCTGTTATTATGTTTCGGCATAAAGAAGCCAGAGTTTATGAACGTGTCAACATAAAGAGACCAACATGGTAGTCTTCCTTAGAATGCCTCGTAGGTGCTATTTTATTAAATGTTTTATACTTGCTTTCACTTCTTTTTATAACTCTTTAGTTTCTCCAAGTCGACCAGGCACTGCATTGGATACCATTTTAAGTGAGCCTGAGGACAGGTAAGGAATTTGATCATTAGACGTTGTTTTTTCTGTATAACTTTGCATGTAAAGTTGATCTTTTTTCCATAAATTTGACGTCTGTGTTGTAATAATGTAAATAGTCAAATAAGAACGCGATGCTTTGACGTACCCATTTGTTTTTTTGCTTAACAAACTTTTAAAGGCATCAAGTTGTATTAATAAATCTATGACCTACAACTCTGCAAATGTAAATGTCAAGAATATTTGCACTTTTAGTAGCCGTGGCGATTCCAAAAAGGAAAATAAGATTACAGCACATAGCAAAAATGATGAATCTTCGCATGAAAAACGTTCAGGTAAAGTCTTCGAAGGTATTCTACAACAACACTTGGGTTCAAAATATCAATCCTTTAAATTTTCTAAAATGTTTTTTTCTTTCACATTTCATTGTTACATTTTAAAAGTGAGCAATTAATATTTTTGTTAGTAATCCCTTGGAGGTAATCCGACTGCATTGCCTGTGTCAACACCTGATAATATTTTTGATGAAAAGTCTGTATGTCAATGCTGATGGAACAGGATTCTATTTATATAATTACTGCAAGACAGGTCAAAAAACATCCCCTCTGGTATTAAAGGTGGAAAGACTGACTACTTCTTCTAAAACTGGATTTCCACGCCTGCTAAAAAGCCTAAAAAAAATAAAATCCTAAAAAATCCCCAAATTACCTGAGTTTTGTGAAAACTCCAAAAAAAATTTTCTTGTAAATATTCTAAATTTTTAGGGAACCATTTGTCAATTCAATTTTTATAGCGGGTCTTTTTTTGTGAAATATAAGTACAAAAACTTGTATTCTGCATCAGCTCAGCAGAAATGAAATTAGTTCAATTCAATTTGTTTTCCTTGTTTAATTCCTTTGACATCCTTTATTCTTGTCATTCTAAGTTAGGGTTAGGGTTCACTTCGCCTAATCTAAATTTAAACGTGTAAAACATGCAATGCAGGGTATGGATAGAGTATACTTGCAGAATTCCATCACATATGCGTGTGTATTCACCATTTGTTTACTTTCATGTTGGAAATTATGTATGAACCATTTGTACTTTTATTAGAAAGTATAGCCACTGTAGATGAGCCTGATGGTACAACTACCACACATGAAACATCACAACCAGCTGGTTTTGATACGTTGGAAGAAATAAAAGATAAGGAGGCATTTTTTTCAAGTATAGAAAAGGAAAAAGGAGGAAGTGTTGATTATGAAGAACTTAACAAAAAATTTGATGAGAACAGTAACAGTCCAGTGTAAGTGAAAACATTATTTTTTCGTTTGTTTGTTTGTTTGTTTATACGCTTATTCGTTTGTTTATTTATTTATTTATTTATTTTTGTTTATTTATATGTTGTTTTTTTTGGTTTGATTTATTTCTGTGTATTTTTTGTATTTTTTAGGTCTTCGCCGGTACTTGCATCACCAGAAGGCATTGCAGTTGAAGGGCTTACACCATACCGTCCTCCGCATTATGGTAAGAGTGTTATCTTTTCTCAAAGTAAACTGTCCACAAAGCAGTGTTAGCCATTAAAAAACTTGGTAACATCTGCAACCACTTCAGTATACGTGTAATTTAGTTTCAACCATCTGCAGTGAAGCCTCGTTTCTCTTCTTCATGGATCCAGAAATGTGTTTGTTTTTTAGTTTTAAAATTTATTTAGACGATGACAGTGATGAAGGAAGTGATAGTAAAAGTGATGAGGTGCTTCAAAATGTCACTCCTCCCTTGGAATTACCTAAGACCATGGACAATAATATGGATGATCATACAGAAAATGACACCTTGGAGGAGCGTACCGAAGATGTAGATACTGTGAAGGCAAATAATGTATCTGTTAATAAGGTAACTTTTTATTTGCACTTTTGATGAGGTGTCGTGATGTTTTGATGGGGTAATCATAATGTTTTGATGGGGTGGTCGTTATGTTTTGATGGGGTGATCATGATGTTTTGATGGGGTAATCATGATGTTTTGATGGGGTGGTCGTTATGTTTCTATGGGGTAATCATGATGTTTTGATGGGATGGTCATTATGTTTTGATGAGATGGTCATTATGTTTTGATGAAGTGTCGTGATGTTTTGATGGGGTGGTCATGATGTTTTGATGGTGTGGTCATTATGTTTTGATGGGATGGTCATTATGTTTTGATGAAGTGTCATGATGTTTTGATGTTGTGGTCATGGTGAACCCTGTTTAAAACAGGAAGAGGACATTTATTTACCTAAAGAAACTTGAAGTTTTAACATAATTTTCCATATTTTCTTTTAGAATGAACACAAACCCAGTTTACTTTCTAAAGGTCAGTTGTTTTGGTTGTTTGTCTGTTTTTTACTGCTTGCATCTTTTAAATAATTTTAGATCATGCACGTAAAAATGTTTATAACAGCTTCTTTACGTGTAAGTTGTGGAGAAAAGTGAAAACGAATAAGAGGCCCTGCGAAGGTGATTTAAAACACATTTGTTCTACAACAATAAACAAATGACCAGCTTGATCCAACTAGAAAGCCATTAAAGATTAATTTAGTCACCAGCCCTCAAAATTAGTTATTTTCCCCAGGTTTCTTCCCCTATAAGGTAGTTGTCTATTTTTTTAATTGCCCGGTTACTAAATGAAATCTGAAATGTAAATGGTTGCTTGCCGAATTTGTGCAACCAGCGGGAATAATTAATCCTGAACTAACCAAAATGGACATGTATAATTTTCCACGTGGTCGCTTTTTATGGAAATCTGGAAACACCTTTCTTGTCTTAGGAAGCAGACTATCTTTGTAACTATTTACATTGTTGAGTTGTTTTTAGTGGGACTAATGGAGTCGTTGGATTCTACTGGAGGATTAAACCTAGCAGAAAAGCTGGCAAAACTTCAAATGATAAGAGAAGGTATGTTGTTTTGGTACGGATAGATCTGTTGACTTGTGATAGATACTATCGACTTTGCGTGTTTAACACTAATTCTCATACTTAGGTGCTACAAATACACCGAATGTAAGTGACTCCATACCCAGTAGCACAACTGGCGTACAACTTGCTACCGGCCAGACAACAGCTGAATTAGCTAATGCATTACAGCAAGTGAATGGCCTGTCAACACAATCGTTGGCGAGGGATAGTAAAACTAATGAAAACATTGAAGTTTTGAATGGTAAATTATTTTTATTCGGGCTTTCTTTCCGTTGTTAAGAAAAGTTAGATGGAATCAAAAGATAAATTTAATATTGTTTTCTTGCTTTAGACGTGACAAGTAAGCCAGCAGTTCAAAGTGGTATGCTCTTCTTGGATAAAGACCAGAAGCATGATGTTAAAACAGATGTATTTAGCCTACAACCAGTTATTTCAAATTTTGCTAAAGAACCAAAAATCGCGAGTTCATCAACGTTGATAGGTAATACACATAACAATGTCCAAAAATATAATTGTGGGTATAATATTTACGCAATTAAAACATGCAAATTTCCAAGAGAATTATCAAAATTCTTTTTATTAGCGAAGAATTTTAGTACTTAAAGAGTCCTGGTTATGTTCCCTCAGGAAGAGTTCGAATTTATGACTATAGTCGAACTTGGTAAAGGGATATCGTATGTTTATAAATTACCCCCCTCGAGCCGTCATAATTATAATCGTCATATTTATAGTCGTCATATTTACAGTCGTCATATTTATAGTCGTCATATTTACAGTCGTCATATTTATAGTCGTCATATTTATAGTCGTCATATTTATAGTCGTCATATTTATAGCCGTTTTATTTACAGTCGTCATATTTATATTCGTCATATTTGTAGTCGTCATATTTATAGTCGTCATATTTACAGTCGTCATATATTTATAGTCGTCATTTTTATAGTCGTCATATTTTTTATAGTCGTCATATTTTTCCACACACTTCACGCATTGTTTGTTTGTTTGTTTGTTCGTTTATTTTTGTTTGTTTGTTTGTTTGCACAAAGAGGGAACTTTATATTTTACCAAATGTTCAGAAACTGCTGAATATCACTCTGTTTTTTGACAAAAATGTTAAAATATGGAAGAAAGTTCCTAAGTTACTTTGATAATACCGTTTGTGCAAAGACAAGGAAACTTAAAATAAATGTCAGCTAAAGAAAGCAGGGGATGTGGATTGTATTTTGTTACTACTTTTTCGTTATCAGGTGATCACACTTTACCATCAGAATATGAAACACAATCTCTACTCGGACATTTGCATCTCTTCAATCCATCCCACGTTGAAAGAAGTGAGTCGAACTCCTTTAGCCGCAAACCAGAAGAAGGAAAGGGATTTTCTTTGCAAGCTATCAATGCGAACGAAACTGATGAAGATTCCCCTCCAACAGAAAGCTTAAGAAGCATCAAGTCAATAGCAGAGGAAAGAAAAAAGAAAATTCTTGCTAAAACGCAATCATTGCAAGAAAATTTGAAACAGGTGTCGAAAGAATTGGTAAGAGGAGCTGCGAAGACTAAAAGTGAGCATAAAAAAAGTATGGAAATTTTTTTTGGAAGTTTTCAACTTGCTGATTTGATACAGAATTTTAAAAGTGTGGTGGTATTCAGGATAGCCACGTCTCCCTAAACCTCAATTCTCCTTGATTTTGAAAAATCTCCTCAAATCTTTTCTAAAAATAGATTTTTAACAACTTTAGCCTCAAATCTCCTCAATTTTAGGTTTACAACCTGTAATCTGTTTTTATTTTCAAAATGCATAGAAATGCTAAAATTGTACAACAATAATTGTTCTTTACCCATGGCATAAACAAAAAAATCTCATTATATACTCCCAAATAAATTAGGAAAATCAGAAAATCTCAATAAATCTCCTCAGTTTTTTTCAAAAAAATACCGTCATCTCAAAAAAGGTTAAAAATTCTCATCAAAAGCCTTTAAATGACCTGAATTAGATTTACTCGTTTTCTGTCTTTGTGTAGGAAGCAATATTCCCACGAGACGTAAGGGAACTTCTAAGTCAAATACCAACCTAAAGAAAGCTGTTTTGAATACAAGTCCTGCCAAACCACCTGTGAGGCCCAACGTAACTAAAAAGTGGAAACCGAAAACCAAGGTACATCTTTTTTTGTATGTTTGTTTTGTTATTGTAATATCAAAACGTTTAAAGAGACCAATATTCTTGTGTTTTCATGACAGTCTCAAACGTTTTGAAGGTGTTTGTATTTTTTCTTCAATTTATTTTCCTTTTTGAGTTTTGACGTCAACACGTGTTTTACAAGTCTGCCTTAACAAAAAACCGCGGGTCACAGGTGGGGAAATTTGACAACGTTTGATTCTTCCCTCTCTTCTTTCCTCTCTTCTGATTATTTATAGGGCAAGGCATGCTTAAGGTGTTCTTGACTCATTTTCAGTCTCTATTTATGTAGTTAAAACTTAACCATAAAATGCATACTCTGTAGCTATAAACCCACAAAATAATTGCCAAGTAAGAACCTAATAATTTCACCAATTTCGTAACTATAATTATATCTTTTGTTTCTGTTTTCATTTGAATTGCTTTAAATACATATTTGACACACGCTTTTTATTTTATAAGAATATACTCTATAAGAATATTCAAGATAAAATTACACAAGAATATCCTAAGAATATGCTCATCTTGAAATTTGGCTTGCATCCTAAATGGAATATAAAGCAAAAAACAAGAAGTTTGCGTGTACACTTTGGAATTTTCGGGAAATTCGAATGTTTTTATTCCCATTTAAAGTATTTTTCCCCACAAACTGTCAACTGCTTAAACGAGCGACTTTTACATCAGTTTGCATTCTCAGATCTTTCAATCTTGACGGTATATATATCAGGATGATTTTTGATTAAAAGTTCAGTATATTCATGTTGAAACGAAAGTACACTATTGTTATAAAAAACCGTATATACAGATTTTTTTTTGCGAGTGTGACCAAGATGATCAGTTTATCTCGTCATCTTCTTCTTCTTTATTGAAACCATCTAACATCCATATAAACCAGTTGCTTATCCTTCTGTAATATTGCAAAGTTGTACTTACTAAAAGTCGATCGCGTTTGTCTCGCTCACACACACCTTTCTTGCGTCTTCTGCTCATTTCTTCGTTTGTAAACGTATCTGAGGGGTCTGGTGTCAGTAACTGACATTCGTTTATTATGTTTATTTTCGCCTCGATTGCCAGTTCTTCGCAGCAGTTATTTTTTAATAGTGGAATGTCTTGCTCAATGATTGACTGCGCTGCTATCAAGCTTGCTGACCGCCATTTTCTTCCTGTCAGCTTCTTTTCGAATATTTCCATGTCATGTCTTTCCGATTCGGAAAGTGGGGTCAAACTAGCTGAACGTTTTTGCTTCGCCCGACCGATTTTCACCGATAATGTACTATCGTCGTCAAATTCTCGTTTAAAATCGTTAAGTGCAGTAGTTGAGATAGATTTATGTTTGTCTCTAACATTCAGCTTGCGATCTGTAAATATAAGTCCATCTGAATTCTCGTTAAAACTTGGCGCCAGATAGTGCATGTTGTTGTTGTTGTTATCATGCGTTGTAATACTTTCTTGTGGAATGCTTAAGCAATCATATCGTTGGACCAAAAAATGGTTTTCTTTTAAACCTCCTGAGAAATCAACAAATGAGGCTGTTTTGCGTCTCGGAACTTCTGGTGCGTCATCGAATTCAGATAAGGTGCTGTCCACACTGTCGAAATTGTGGTTTTCCTGCCAGAGCTCTCTTTTTTGTCGCCATGATATTTGTTTATGTCCCTCTCTGTTTGTTTGGATCCATGTTGATGGTGGCCGCACAATAACGTTCGGTAATCCCTGCATATCGTCAACCTGTTTTCATTAACACACTTTCTATCTCTCTCTCTTTCTTTCTATCTTGTTTTTATTATTATTATTGTACCTTATGATTTTTAGGTGACTAAATAAGATGAAAAAACTTTTATATGTTGTGCGCCCTGCAGGCGGTCTTTATGCTGTAAGAATGAGGTGCGAATACATCCACCACGAATTACAAGAGACGTCCTTCGAAGCTTCTTCTCCTCCTACGTATAATTGAATTCAAACTAGCATAAAAATTATTAAATATTTATACTTTGTGAACGAGTCGAGAAATAAACACGCTTTTAGAAAATAGCCTGCTTTTTGTGAATGCTAATAGAAAGTTTTCAAAGATGGATAGGATAGGATTTTTTTATTGCAAATGATTTTCAATTCGTTTCAAACCGTTAATGTTTGATAAGTTAGGGTTTTTTTGTTAATTTCTGTCTCCAATTACCTTCTAAAATTAGCGCAGTCTATTCATAGTTTTTGAGTGGGTAGTCTGAACTGACGTCAAGGATTGCTTCATTGATGCAGTCGTTCGTCGCCATCTTGAAATTTTAATGACGCAGTTTTTGGTAACGCTATATTTAGAAGATGCCCCTGGTAACGAGTTTCGTTTGAACTGTTGTGGTGAAGATAAAGAAAATGTTTGTAATCAAGTGATCAATGGATAAAAAAATTACCAATATAGTTGTTTACGCTCCTTCGAAATGCGATACACAATTTTTGTACGAGTTCCCTTTTTGAAGAATCGTTAATGCTCAATTGCTCAAATTTTAAGAAGAATCTTTATGTCAACCTTTTTTTTTTACAACTGCGTATCCAAACGAATAAAACATTAACATTAATGTGTCGCCTTCTTCAAATACTATGTCAATGCATACAACGTGCTAAAAATAATTTCAGCCTGAAAATTTATAACTTCAAAAATATTATTTTTCAGCCTGCTTTAATTTTTATCATATGGTGAAACCTTTGCTGAGTCATGGCAGCGACTTTAAGGGTGAATCTCTACTTTCTGCTTGGCTTGAAATAGGATTGATATCTTAGGTGGTTGCCTAGCGAGACGATTGTTATGCTTACTCGACTTTCGTAGCTTAAATATGAGCTTTACATGACTCCCTTCGCAGGATCCTGTTGATAGCAGTAGCCATAGGAACTTCAGTGGGTGAATACTTCTAATAAAAATATTTATTCAGTATTTTTCAAAGTTGAAAAAGTTGAAACATTTTTTGCTGTTAGGAAAATATTGCTGTTTGGTGTATCTCTTTTTATTCAGTATTTCGTTTTAGACAAGTTCGCCGTTACAGAAGACACCATCGAAAGAGAAACACTTCGAAAATAACGAACTCGAAAATAACGAACTCATTGCCTCGCTCGAATCTTTTGCTACTTATTTAAAAGAATTTTCACACAGCGGAGGAGAGAGAACACATGAGTCATCGCATACAGTGAATCGAGGTAAAATGCATGCTACATGTCTGGCTAGTTTGTTTAAATATTAAAGATGAAACATTTCGTTGTCTGAAACAAAACTCCTACCCCCCTTATTTGTTTTGGTCAGTCTCCTGAGAGGTTAAGATAGATTGTCCAAAATTCATGTGACGAGGAGGGTAGTATCAATGCACACGTATATACAAAAAGGCTGCTACATTTTTTTTATATTGTTAAGTATTTGCTTACATGTAAATCTCCTTTAACATAACAGTATACAACATAATCTTTGATTTTCCATCCCTTTAAATAACAACTAAAGCTATTCGTATTTGTAATAATAAATCTTGTTTTAGAAACTCACTTATCGTCATTAGACAGAGAACAGAGTTTGCAGAGAGAAGTACGCCAGTTAAGACTTGCATATGAAGACGAACGTCGAAGAAACGAAAGACAGTATGAAGAGATGTCTTCTCGAGAGAAAGCATGGCAGATGGAGAGAGAACAGCTTTGTTTTGAATACGACGCTCGGTTGGAGAGCTTGCATCAAGATGTGTTCGTGTTGAAGAAGAAGTTAGAAATTCAAGCGCAAGAAGTGGAGGAGAGGAAGACTTCGGAGAGTTTCAAAAACATGACAGCGAAGGTAATTGTTTCCACGTATCTATCTACGTGTAGCGTTTTTTGTTTTTCTTTCTTTGTCGGGGGGATATAAAGGATTATATTTAACTACTGGTACAGTAAATTTTTGGTCTACGTGGTTTAAAATTGTTTAATAAATAATTTCGGTACCGTAACAGTGCAGTATCATGTACAATGTATCACAGAAATTGTCAAATCTGGAATATTTTAATTTATGAATTCAAATGGGTCAAACTATTCTGGTGGATAACTTTTGTTACCCAAATTAGATTTTTGTGCTTTTTCGTATGCACAAAGTACATAAAATTGCGATCTAAAACATGCCTTTTGACTAATTTTGTTCAGATGAATCCCTGTACTGTACTGGTTTTCTGAGACACTCCTACCGCCGCCCTGGGCATTTTTTCTACCATTTTTTAAAACTTTCCTTCAGCTTGCTGAAATATTTCAACTTATGATATCATTTTTTCTGTCGGCTTTTTAATTGAAAAAAATATTAAAGTATCAGTTCTGTCATTATTTTGTCATCATTTTGTCATCAGTTGTAACATGACATAAACGGAAATGGTCATGTTTTGTTTGGGTTGTCATCACGTGTACCTTATAATGTTATTACTTGGAAACATGACATATAATAAAACCCAGAACAAAACTAATTTGAAAATTTTGCACAAGCTCTCAGTACTTTATTCGGTTTCGTCTCCACTTGAAGTCCTGACTATGAAAGTCGCAGGAATGACCGCTATTTTTCTGTTTTATTTTTTTTTCTTGAATGGTAAAGAACATAGGCGGATTTATATTTGATTTATTAATTGGAGGAATTACGATAGGGTAACCTTTAAGCGCCATGTCGGCTCTATAAAGGATTAGGAATCCCAATAAAAATGCGCATATTCCACCTTTTAACATTCTGGTATTAAGGAACAACCCGTGCATTTAAGAAAATGCTGACGTCCACAACAATTGTTTTTGGTCTGACAAAAAAAATTGTAAGATTAATCAGCATGTGTGTACTTTAAGAGAATTAATTTTGACGAAAACTGATTTTCGCGAATATAATCCGCCCCCTCTCCCCTCCCTCCCTCCCCCCCAGACCGAATAGGGTTAAGGTATCTCGTACATGTAGATTGTAAAAGTAACAAAAAAGAGCTTGCGTGTTTAGGAACTAAGCAAAGAAGATTTTGAAAATATTCAAAAACAGTTGGAGCAACAGGAAGCATTGTTGAATGGATATCAACAAGAAAACGAACGTTTGTACACAGATCTGAAGAGGCGCGATCTCGAAAAAAAGAAATTTGAGAGCAAAATGTTTAAAGAAAACCGAAAACAAGGTATCCAATATTGAAAAGTAATTTTAACCCAGTTTTTGTGGCACAGTTTTGTCTCTACTAAGGAGGGTCGATTATAGTTTTCCTACTGTTGTGTTGTTTTCATGAACTCCACTGCATAAGGTTTCATGTGAAGTGTCTTCAGTAATAAAGGTCATGAAGATCTATTGATTGTAGAAGATACGTGCGCTCAAATCCTCTATGCGAACAGTTTACTATTGAGAATTTTTCCTTTAAAACGTTGAAATAATTCCGTTCTCAACAATATTACTTGAACAGAGAAGCTTTTTTGTTGAGTTATTTTTTTTTATTTCTGAAAATGTGTCAAGCCTAACCCTGCTTTAAAGCCAGGATATTCTGTCAATCTATCATTTTAATCACGAGCTCAAAGTCTGATTCGTCTGGTGGAATTTTGATACCGGTACATCAATACATGGGCTTAAACTCGAGCGTGAAAATAAATGTCTACCGTTCATAAAAATAGAAGAGTAAGTAACACCCGTTTACGAATTTAGGGTAAATATTGGACTAATAAGGTAGTTTGCAGTAACGTGAAGTGCTTCGCAGGACTTGTTCCGCTCAATTCTCTAGCACTCCGGTATATCCCTAAATTACTCCGGATATGTATCTAGACTGATTTTGGGACATACCGTAGCGCCGTGTTTCTTTTAGAGTTGTTTTCTTGCAACGTTGGGTAATATTAGTTCTTGTTACATTTTAGCGTCTGAAATTGCCAACCTTAAGGAACAGTTGGAAAGCAGATCGAATATTGAGTCGAATAAAGGTTCGGCGTCTCTTGGTGCAGCAAGGATAACACAGTTGGATAATCAAGTCAAGTTTTACCAAAAACGTGAAACAGAGTACAAGGAGGAAATAATAACTTTAGAAAATGAAGTTTCTTCTCTGAAGGGGATGTTAAGCTTGAATGAAAAACAAAAGAACGAGCAGTCGACACATCAGGGTATGTGTCTGGTTTTTGACGAATTTTTTTTAAAGTTGTATCAGTTAGTCTAATCATTGGAATGTCTGACATTAAACATCGCAATGGCATTTCATTGTTTTTTAACATTTGTGCTCCGAAATCAGTGTAAACGTGATAACGCTTGTTAAAAATGGCAAAACATTGCTTATAGGTTTACTACAACAAATTGAGGGTTTAAAAGTGAACCATCACACTGAGGTGTCGAAGTTACAAAAACGATTGAACTGGTACGCAGACAATCAACAACTGTTAGATCGAGATTTAGCAGAACTGAAAGATAAGCGAGACGAAATAAAAGAGTTGAGGATTCTTGTGGATAGATTGGAGAACGAGGTCAAAAGTCTACGTAAGGAAAAATCAGATAGAAAAGGAGAAAAAAATAGCGACGCTAAGAAAATATTGGATTTGCAAAGACAGGTAATCCGGTTATAAACGGTTATTAAAATCGGATTATGACCTTTGCGTGGTTATTAAAATCGGATTATGACCTTTACGTGGTTATTGAAATCGGATTCTGGTCTGTGCGTGGTTATTAAAATCGGATTCTGACCTTTGCGCGGTTATTAAAATCGGATTCTGACCTTTGCGTGGTTATTAAAATCGGATTCTGACCTTTGCGTGGTTATTAAAATCGGATTCTGACCTTTGCGTGGTTATTAAAATCGGATTCTGACCTTTCGTGGTACTTTACGTTTGTTACGCGAGTCGCTTGGAAAACATTTTTTGTAAAAATAGTTTTTATTACAACTCTTTACTCAATCTTGATGAAGACGTCATATTTTTAAATATTGAAGGTAAAACATTTTTTTGTGAAACGTTTCTGTTCAATACATGAAAAAGTTTGTAAAAGTTTGACGTCATTGTCCTTGTTAGGCAATGACGTCGGTGCGAATTTATTTTTTGTGTGAGTGCGCATGCGTTTTGTGTACGTTGAACTGTGCAGGTGTTTATACGAAAAATTGTTTTACGTTTTAGGAAGACCTAACTTGCGTTTTAATCACAATTTACAATTATGGAAATTTATATGCATTTTACGCTCGTCCTCCCATGCCCTGTATGGGTGGATGGGAAAGAATTAAGGTCGAAAGAAATAACTAATTACGTCATTTTAGGTAAAAGAAATGGAAGAAATCATTAGACGACGGTATCCGAACTCCATCCCTGCCATGATATTCGCTGCCTCTGCTACACCAGGTGAAACTAAAAGCTATAAAGTCAACGAACCCGAAAAACCAAGTTTGAGTAATGTGTTTTTAGAGAAAAGGATAAAAACTCTTGAAGATGAGTTGGAAGAAAAAGACACGGACAACGCAAAAAAGATCCGGGCAATCGAGCAAAGATATAGTGCGATGAGCATGCGTTATGAGGAACATGTTAAGCAACTCGATGGAAAGATTGTGGTGTTAATGTCGAGATTAAAATCTGAGAAGTCGGTTGAAATTTTAGAAGAGGAATTATCGAGACAAAAAATAGATTATGATGATTTGTTACAAAGTCAGAAAACCGAATTGACTAAACGAGCAAAAATATCGGAGCTCAGGTTAGAAATAGCCGAGTTGAGAGGAAAACAAAAATTATCTTCAAAACGAACATCAAAACCTTATCCTGTCCTGCAGAAAGAGATTTCAAAACTTCGAGAAAATTTAAGATTGAAAGGTGAAGAGATTTCAGAACTACATACAACTGTGCTTTTCTTACAACAAGAGAGAGAAAAAATAGTAAGCGAGCAAAGCTCGCGACAGCTCGAAACACGGTACATTACAGACCAGAAATTAAAACCTCAAAAGCATTTAACAGACCAAACAACATCGCCACTTGTAGCACAAGATGAAGAGAATAAAAAGTTGGCTTCTTTTGAGAAGGAGAATAAAAACTTGAGGAATGCGATGGAGGTTTGTTATGATTGTGTTGTGCTTGTTGACCGCTTACCTAGTTTTAAGAAAGTTTCCTGAACTGCGGAGTTTTAAAAAATAGCGCGCTAGGGTGGTAAAAGACTTGATAGTCAATCAATAAAATCGGAAAAATCGAACTTTAAGCCTAGGAAAAATCAATCGTAACCATTGTTTTTGTTATGAATGTTTGAAACGTGAAAAGGGATTATTACTTTGACTTTAGATGTTTAATAATTCTATGCTAAGATTGTTTATATTCCATTCTATATATTTTACGTTTTGTGAATTTTTATTGAAAAAACTTTCAACTGAAATTAGCGAGACTTTAGGGGGTGAGTGATGGATGAGGTCCAGCATTAAAATAGGGAGGATCAGAATCTTACTGACAAATTGTTAAAAAAGGTTAAAAGCTTGAATTCTGATTTATATAAACTTCAAATCCAGTCAGCCCATTTAAAGTTGTCTATTGACCGCGAACCTACTAGGGTGACGTATGCCATGCGTATCTCTGGCGGTAATGTAACATAGTTACAATAAGTAGGGTCAGTGGATGAGATGGAATGCTTCCATCCGTCATAGGGAGGTTGTTGGTTCGAAGTTCGGAGCGATGATGAGAATTATAAACTGCTTTTTTCGCATAGGAACTTCGTATACGATGCGAAGAAAAACGCCTTAAATACGAAGCTCTTGAGGCAAAAACCATGCATGATAACCGTAGATTACACGAAGAATACGAAGAGCAGGCTAAACTAGTGGAGGAGAGTCATAAAATGGAGTTGGAGAAATTAAAGATGAACTTCATTGTTGAGCATTCGAATTCCAAAGTTGCTGAACTCAGCGGAAAAATAAAGAGTTACGAATTAATGGTGGAACATTTAAAAGAAAGTTTGGAAGAAGCAAAAGAAGATCGTGAAAGTTTGTCTGTGGCGAAAGTATGTTGTTTTCTGAACTTACTTGATTGACGTATATGAAGGAATGAAATTTTACATATAGCTATAGCATAATCAAAAATAAATATTCTTATGTTTTTGCGTTCAGATTATCTCTTGATAAAAATTTCAGTTTTGTGTCTTATTTTTAGAAAAAAGAAGAAACATTGCGTGAAGATATATCCCACCTTCAAGATGAACTCGCCGAAGCGCGAAAACATTACACGCCTGCAATGCATCATTACAAACTATTAGAGGCTAAAATACAGAACATGGAAACACGCTATACTAATCGAGAAAAGGAACTGCAATCACTAATCGAGAGAACTCGACATAAAGCTACAGTAGATCGAGACATAGTGGAGGACAAATGGAGGGATATTTTGCGGAATAAGGATCGCGAAGTGCAGCATTTTCGTGAGGAGCTGGACAGTATTATCGAAGTTTTAGAAGAATTGCAAAGGCAAGGTGTTATTTTACCGAACCATAGAATTAATACACAGATATAATTGATTTATTTATTTAATAATTTATTATTGTACAATATGTTTTTTAAACTTTATAAGATTATAGAGCTGTTTTGAGTGGAAATGTAACTCAAGTTTTATGTGTGAAATTCGCGTGCTTGCAATAAAGAATAATAATAGGCGAACACAGCTTGGCCTAATTATTTAATTGTTTCAAGATCACTTAAGCTTGAGCTGGTGTCAGTAATTAGCAACATATGCGCATGCGTGTTTCTTGCTTTACATACGTTGCAGAAAATAGGACTCGTTGTTTCCGTAACTTTCCATTTGATTATTTTGTTGATAGTGGTGGACTCGATTATCTTGATAGTCAGAAGCGTACGGGTGATATCGAGTCGAACTTTCGTACCTACTAGCTTCCATTAGAGATTTTGTGCGCTCTTGTAGCTGCCTTACGATTTCCAAATCATCACTATAATACATGTCTCCTTCTGATTGGCTAGTATTTTGATTGATTTGGTTTGATTGGTTTATGGTTGGCGCGTAATGTAGTGATTGATTAAAATTCGTTTGAGCTTTGAGGGTCGTTGAATCAAAGGATTCGTATCTTGCTGGCTCATCATACGGGAACATGAATTGTCTTTGTTGTGGATTAATATTGCGACTGTAGTTTGTGTTCGTACTTGGATAACTAAAGAAGGTGGTATCATCTTTTCCAGAAGGTGGGGTTAATGAACCTCTACCTGAAGACGAGGTTGATGAATATCTTGTCCGGAATGTTTCCATGTAACTTGGTGAGGATACACTTGGAAGCAAACCTGAATAAGAAAGTTGATTTTATTTATTTATCTATGTTATAATGCCCGTATGCGTCTGTCGGCCACGCAAAATGGTACCGCAAGTAGCGAGACGCACGCAATGCGATATAAAAAGAACGGGCGAACCCGTGGATTTTGTTCACAGGCCACGGACTAGTAATTTCAAAAAACCACACAAGGTATTATTTTAGCAGAAGAAAAGATGATTTTTGTCATAACCACAGGAAAGGTGTCTTGTAAACTTGTTTCTATTATAGGACGAACAATCTCGTAGTCAGGACATCTGTTTCTTTTATATCAGACGGCGAAGCAATAAAAAGAAAAAAAAAACCTGGGAACGGGGTTGTTTATTACGCGTAAACTTTTATAAAGCAAATAAGCCAACTTACTTTTGCCTCTTGTGTGTTTTTCAGCAGGAACCGTGTCATCAATTTCTTCAGATATGTCTGCGTGTGATTCGATCAAGAAGAAAATATACTCATCGAATAACATTTGTAACAAGTGAAACGAACCTAATCGAAGAAATATCTAGTTTATTTATTATTATACATCTTTAATAATTATTAACGGAAATTATCACACGGTTTGTATATTGTAACGAAGCTTACTGCACTGTTTACTGGACTAACAAAAAGTGAAAAAATAAAATAAACAGCTTATGTGGGAAGGGAGAATAAAACAGTAAGATGATTAATGTGTACAATGCACCATTTGACATAACTACTGCAACTCTAATGAACTTACCGAAACTTTTCGCACTTCGTAACGTCAATTCCTGGATAATCTTTGACGTCACAAAAGACCACTTCAATAGAAATTCTTGCGCCAAACTTTGAAATACGGCGTCCTCTTTTTCACTTGGCTAAAGTTAAGTGAAAACTTTTTTTATTCTGTTTCTTTTTTGGGTAAATAATTTTAGGGAAGTCGATACCCAGCTAGTGAAAATGAGCAACTGTTTTTCATGTCGCTGAAATCAAATGTTACCTTGACAACGCATCTGCATATCAAAGATGATATCCAATCAGTGTAGTCCTCGATCGATGATTGTTGTTCAAGCAAATCACAAAATTCGCGTAAAACTAAAAAAAAAAAGAAACATGGATGACGTTTGCAGTCTAACGTTTTTTGAAGATTTTGCAGAACGAAACCATGTCGTTTTAGTTTTTGACATCGAAACGATATAATAACATAACACTCACATTTTTCAGCTAGTTTCATATCTCTTTTCATATATTGTGGAGATATCCACATCACTTGTTGTATAATGCTTTCGATGGGAACGTCGTGAATATCCGTCACCATTTGCGATGCTGGCTCAGCATTATGGAGAACTGTTCGTGCAGCTTGTGCTAAATGTGATAGAGATGTCTGTCTGCATAACAGCTGTGAGAAGGACTTTGCAACTAAGAGAAAAAAAGAAAGATATTAACATCTATGTCGGAGAGCACCATCGTTCACGGGAATTTTTCTCTTCATATGAGAGATACTCCTTGGAAAGTTGAGCGTTGGATCATTTAGAAATTTCTTTTACCTGATATTTTTTTGTGTTGCAAATCTTCAGGTAAATGATAGAGCGCCATCTCAAGCCATACCGACAACTGTTTCGCAAATTGTTGAATAGCTTGTGTTAGACTGGCTGGTAGAGGCTGCAATGAACTGGGAATAAGAACTCTTGCTACAGCCTAAAGATCAATGGAGAAGAGCGTCATCGATGGAGAAGTGTTTGACATGACAATGTAAAAGTTATATATAGCGTTTTGAACATAATTAAAACAGGGCCTGGAAACGAAGGGTATTCTCACCTTATATAGTATGTTGTCACAGTTACCAATTAAATCAATGACAGCCTCGTTTGAGAGAATTACAGTAATATGAGCAGGCATGCCTTGCCAAAAATGAACCAAAAAATTTTGAACCTAAAAAAAAAACTCTGCATTTAAATAACTATCCGAAATAAATTCATTTAATATTGTACAAAAAAAAATACAATATTTAAAAAAACATTTAAGAAGAAGTAAGTTATAAAGAATAATTTTTTTTCTTACCTCTGCAAAGTTAGCTCTCAAGATGGTATCCAAAATTCTTTGACAATGTGCTCGATACATGATTAAAAACGTCTTCACCTGTAACAAAAATATATTCTGTAATTTCATGTTGGAAAAACATTTTAACCTGTACATAGCGGACAACTCGTTCTTGGTTTGTTTTCTCGTTTGCGCTAGAAGTGGGAACGAGGTTGAGCAAACATCTTTGTATGACAATTGGTTTGAGTACATAAAAAGATTTTTAAAAAAATCTCGATATAGCAAACACTTGTACATAGGGACAGGTATTTCTATTGACAGGCTTGTTTTTATCTCTACTTTGTCTGTTATGTCCAGTATCTTTTACGCCTCACATCTAGTTCTTAGTACTTCGAAAAGAGCGTGGTCTAACTGCAATTTAATAAAATGTGTTCTTTCCCCTGACACAAATGTGTATACGTATTTAGATGGAAAGAAATTTTGTATAGCCTGGATAAGGAATTAGTCTGTGCGACTAAATTTAGCTAAACTGCTAACCTTATCTTTAAGCACATCATCAAGAAGGTTAAGCGAGTCTTCGTTAGGAAATTCGGGCAATAAAGTCCCATTTGCTGCGACGTTACTACTGCTGCCATTATTGTTGTCGTCGGAAGTTGATTTGTTGTGGTTGTTACGGTTGCTATGGTTACTAGATGTCTCCTGGCTGTTTGCTAAAGTTGCAGTCTTGGGCTGAAATGAAAAAGTAGTAATAAGGAATCGAAATATGTCTTTTAAGTTTATTTTTGTTCTTGTTACAAAAGTACTTGTCGGTTATCCCCCCAACCCCCTCCCCAATAGGGTTCCAACCCTAACCCTAACCTTGACCCTTATGGGGATAACCTTCAGCTACGAAATAAAACATAGAAATCTAAGGTAGAGACGCTAGAAACATCTGCTTGTGTTTTTGTAAAAAATATTTTAAAAAGTTAAACGTAAGTTCTGCAACTAAGTAAAAAAATCACGTGTATGTATATGTATACCTCGTTCTCTTCAATCTCATTTGTTTTAGTATACGTCTGACCAGATCCCGACGCGCTTAGACGTACGTTATTCGAAACCGCGTCGTAGTATTGTGACGTCTTTTTAATGCTTATACCGTAATAATGATACTTTGACTGACCCCGGGTACCCAACCGACGCGTTTTTAGTTCAGGAAATGTGCTTCTGATAATCTAGAAAGAGAAACGATTTGTGTTAAATTTTATTTGTTATTGTTTTCTACAATAGAAACAAAAAAGTGTTTAGCTTACTTTCTCTTTATTATATCTCTATAAATTTACTTACCTTTCCAAAGCTTGCAGCATTTACAGGAACAATGGTATTTTTCGTACAGAAATCTAAGTAATGCGTATACAGTGAACTTCTCGGTAAACTCATTCCCTCTTCCATGTCATAATTGTCGTGTAACCTAAACACGAATTTTCATACAAAAAAGTTAGATTATATCGCTTATTTTTCCATGTTGCGACTTTTACGGGACCTTAGGGAATTTAAAATACATAAAATATTACGCTAAATGTGAAGAGTAAAACGTCACGTAATATTAAAAATGTCAGTCTTCTGACAGTTTATTTTAAAGACTATTCTCCTGCAGATGAGAATGCATGAAAATATATCTATGTGTTTTCTTCATTAGCTGTAAAACCATTTCCTTAATAACTTTCCTACCTTATGTTAAGGGTAGAACAAAAAAGGAAAATATCAAGTTCTGCTAGATGATTGGCGTACACACTGTGTGGATGGCGTTGAAAGGGTGGAATAACAAAGAGAATGCTATTATTAGAATTAGTCTTCCTTACGTCGATGACATATGCTCGTACTTAGCAGTCATTTTATGATATGATATTCCAATACATCAAGAAATTAACAAAACTAGTCGGTGGCCCGTGGAAAAATCCACGGGTTCTTTTACACCGCATTGCGTGCGTCTCACTACTTTCGGCACCCTTTTGCGTGACAGACGTATACGGGTATTATAATATAGGTAGGTAAGAAAGAGTTAGTTCTCACCATTGTGTTGTAATAGGAGATTGCAGCTTACTCAATGAGATGTGACTTCGTTTGTGACCTTTCATGTTTGCTCTAGGGAGAAAATAGGTATTGTTAAAAATTAAGTCTGGTCCTAACCTAGTCCAAACCACGTGGTTTTTAAGTGGTTTTGACTAATAATTTAGAGAGGTGACTGCAAACTATGCTTTGAGTTTAAGGTCTAAAGAAGCCAAAGTTAAGGCTGAAACAGAGTTATAGTACAAAGGGCCTGTTTTAAACTGTGATTTTTTGCATGCCTCCTTGTCGACGGGGATGTATTTTTCAAACAGTAATATCTCTGGGTAACGAGAAAATTTATTTAATAACAAAATAATCTAAAAAAAAGTAAAATCTCCTGGAAACTGATAAAGTATTTTTCACAACATATTTTTCTGTCGTTACCCAGTGACAAAAATACAGATTTTTCAAATGATGAGAAGGAGATAAGAATAGGTATAAAAGAATGTATGAAAGAAAATATATAAAAATTATCATTACCTGCTCGTTTCTTCCAATGTTTTTGTTTAAAAAAATTGTCCTTTAAAAGGTCTGACCAAAATTTATTTTCCAATTTTCGCCTTTTAAAAAAAAAAATCCAAATTATCGATACTTTGCGTAGACGATCACCAAGCAACTGGCAATTTATTTGAAAGCAATTTGATTTTATTTAGCAATTTCACAGTATTCTATATTATAGCATTCCGTTTTGTTTGCAGGACAATCAGAACATGTGTCGCGCTTTCAAACGTGTTGGCCTCGTTATCACTTTGTACAACATTTTATATAAAATTTATTAAAATGTTTGTTGAACGTGTGAAATGTCCTTCTAACGCTGGGCGGGGCCCATAGTAACACGTTGCACGGAAATTATAAATCCTCTTAGGAGTTTTTTATTTATTTGTGAATTGGCGGTCCTACATTCCACCACCTGACAATTTCAACATTTCAAAGAGTTTTTAATTTTATGGTATTTATTGTGCTTTAAAAAGAAATTATTTTTTCTTTGTCATTACAAAAGTATGCGTGACACGGTCCTTTGAGAAACGAATTATTTTGCCTGTATCGTAACTTCACTTGTTTTACATCGCAGAAGTGATTGATACACGCTGTCACAAACCATTATTCAAAATTAATCCTCAAAGGGTGCGTCGTCATATTTAAAAATTCAACAAAGGGAATACGTTTAATGCGAATTTTCACATCTATGTTTTGACCAATAATCAAAAAGATCTTCAAATACACTAAGACTCGCACCGGTTGAACTCGGTTAACATTTTCCCTGAATCTTTTCCCTTTTTTTTTTTGACTCACTGGATTAGAATGGGGATTTCAGCGCAACAACTAAAATGTGAGTCCACTTTCAAAATGTTAGGAAAGTTGTCTGCTTTTATTTCTTTAAAAGCAATTATTTTTCTTATTTAGTCTTGCTCTACGTGTTATGCGCGCGCGATACAGTAGATTGGTTCATGGACTGAAACCTGGACCACATTTTGAAATATTGAGAATTGCGTCAAATTTGTTCGTTTTACAATCTCTCATGACATAGAAAAAATAAGGCCAACATCCCGAAAGAGGGAATTGTTCTACTTACTTCAGTTTTTAGCCTTAACAACACGCATATATGAAAAGCGGTGACGGAATAGCTAAAAAATAAGATTCTATCAACCTCGTACTCAAGGTTTTTTTATCTTTTTGAAAATTTCTGGGTAGAAGATTTTATGTAAGAAGCCTAAGGAAGGTTAATGAAAAATAACAGGAACAGCACAGCAATAATTAATTTTTCGATTTTAGTTTTACAAGGTTCTCTTTTTAATTTAATTCAAATGTTCCTTAGCAAAAAAAAATTTCATTAAAAATATCATAGGGATTTTCAATAAACTGGCCAGAACTTCGTGTAAAATATGCGCGTTATAAAAATGTTTCGTATGCGCGTGGAGTGTAACTTTTCCAAAGAAGAGAAATTGCAGTTTTATTGACCTGCAACTCGAAACTCGATCCAACTCGCTAATTTGACATGTTTTGTAACACAAGCACGTTAAGAACGTGTCCAAGATGGCGAGACGCGTGTCGCTTTTACTTCTTCTATTACTCAACTAATGAGATTTATTGTAGCCATAAAAAGCGAACAAACAAACAATATATCAACTTTCATTCACAAGAAAATATTAAAACGTTTAAAATTTTATAAAACCAAATGTTGTTTCAATGCTTTGAAAAATTAAGAAAACGTGTTTTCATGCTTTTCGACAAAAAAACAAAATCGCCAACCAATCTATATAGTTCCAACTTTTACTTTATACTTGGTCGGTACTATGGGAGGTCTAAACGTGGTGTGTGTTGTTGTTAAATACTGAGAAATTTGACAGTTCTTTGCAAGTTTCAAAGTCCACTCTTTTGGTTTTGAAACTTTTATTAAAACCATGTTATGTTCTTCAGAAATAAATACATACATTGCCTAGTTTTAAAACTTTCTTAACTTTTAACCAACTTCGTTTTCAGGGCCTCTTTTTCTTTTTTTTGATAACGGAGGAGACGGTAAGTTAGTCGCCCAGCAACCGAGTTAAACTTCTACCGCAAGTTTCGGAAATTACAGTTGAACTCATGTAATTCGACTCTTCAGAGGGGGTCTCACGATTTGGTCGAATTACATGAGTTGTCGAATTATAGGATTTCAACCTTTTTTTTCAACTGTATATATATTACACAAAAACCCTATATAACATTTTTTGCATGTTTTTGTTCTCCAGGTCAGTTAAATGTGAATTTTAGAGTTTTGTTTTTTAAAACCCGGGAAATGAGCGTAGAAGATTCCAAACATATAATTTATTTATATGTTTATATATAAAATATTTTTAAAGTAACTTCATTGTGCTTTCTTTTAGTTGTCATTTTGTCTTGTTTGTATCATATCAGCTGCGCCAGTACTCAAAACAAAAATTTGAAACGTAAACAAACATTCGAATTTCATGATTCGATTTTAGAAAATTTCGAATTACATGATGAAAAACACGACCAGGGGACCGAAGAATCTGGTCGATTTACATGATTTGTCGAATTATGGGAGGTCGAATTAAAGGAGTTTTGTTGTAAAGGTTTCATAGTAAATTCTGAAGGGACCGAAGAATTTGGTCGATTTACATGATTTGTCGATTTATGGGAGGTCGATTTACACGAGTTCAACTGTATTAGTCGCTAATTATATCCCCCGTTGTTAATTTAAAAAAAAGCCTTGTAGCAAAAAAAAATTATTAATAAATTTTGCAATGTTTGCAACTTCGCAATTTAAAAGAATGAATGGTAGGATAGTAGTAAATCTGAATTTAACTTCCTTTTTTTCAAGAGAATATATATAAATTAACATTTAGTAGACAAAAAGAACAAAAAATACCATAAAAAAAACAACCAAATTTTTTATTCCAAGCATATTTTTTCATGAATTTTTTTTTTGACAAGATTTCGCTTATCCATATATTTTAGCCATTGTATAAATAGGATATTTCATAGAGATTAAATATTGTTAAGAAAATAAGTTGGCTTAAAGTAGTTACGCCCGGTTAGCTCAGTCGGTAGAGCATCAGACTTTTAATCTGAGGGTCGCGGGTTCGAGTCCCTCATCGGGCGTGAAATTTATTTATTATTTATTTTTTATTTACTATAAAGTTGTATACCTTATTCCATGAAAATTAACGAGTCAAGAAATTAACGCGAATTAAATTAACGATCATGAAATTAACGCGGTTCAATGAAATTATTTTGAAAAAGGCATTTAATTAACGCGGCCCAACCGCGTAAATGCAACAAGATGCAGGCGCTGCATAAACTATCTCGCTATTAAAAATGCACAACTATGAAACATCCACAATGCGACCCAATTCTACAATTTCTGCTAACAAAAATACAGCCTATCATCCATGGTTAAAAGTCGCGCGATTGAAACGTTTATGGTCTTAAACGGCATTTAGGTGACAAAAAATCAAAATTTTGATGTCACCATCATGTTCAGCATACTTTTTTTGTTATCTGTGCCAAATTTTGTCGAAAATAAAGTAGTTTTAATTTCGGACCAATTTTGGCCTAAAATGACATTTAGGTGACAAAAAATCAAAATTTTAATGTCACCATCATGTTCGGCATACTTTTTTTGTTAACTTTGCCAAATTTTGTCTAAAATAAAGTAGTTTTAATTTTTGGACCAATTTTGGCCTAAAATGACATTTAGGTGACAAAAATCAAAATTATGATGTCACTATTATGTTCAGCATACCTTTTTTGTTAACTGTGCCAAATTTTGTCGAAAACAAATACCAATTTTGGCCTGAAACGTCATTTAGATGACTTCCAAGTACTTAGAGAGTTTAGGTACGAAGTTTAAATCTGTGACGTTGCAATTGACCATTTGGGACATTTAGTTAGTTACGAGTTGGAAACCTATCCTCGCAGGCGAGATAGTAAAAAGAAAAAAAAAAGTAAAAATAGTTACCAAGATGAGATTCGAACACACGACTACTCCCGTGTCGGTGCTCAGAGAGCCAAAAATTTCCATTTTGGGACGGACAGCTGTATTTGAATACTCCTCGCAGGCGAGATAGTAACAAGGCTGTTTTCAAAAATGCATTTAATTACGCGAATTTGATGATACGCAATATCACTCAAAGCAAAAATTACGCTGTTTGGAAAGACAATGTTAAAAATTTAAAAATTTTGAAATAAAAAGTGCTTTCAGTTAATTTTCCACTTGGATCAGGGTATTAAGATTATACAAAAGCTATTTTAAAATACTAGTCGTTAGCCCGTGGAAAAATCCACGGGTTCGCGCGTCGCAGCTAAGCTACCATTTTGCGTGACAGACAGACAGACAGACGGACAGACGTATACGGGCATTATAATATAGATATTTTAATTAACGAGTCACGAAATTAACAGTCTTTAAATTAACACTGCATTTAATTAACAGTCATTAAATTAACACGAATTTTGAAAAACCGCGTTAATTTAATGACTCGTTCATTTATTTAATGACTCGTTCATTTCATCGAATAAGGTAGTTGTTTTCTTTGCACCATTTTTCGCATGTATTAACTTAACAAATTAAGTGAAATGTTCTATGAAATTTAAAATTTAGCATTATTATGTTTGGTGCGTTATCATACAAGTACGGGCGAATTTTTGACGTCTTCGAAACGATTTGAAGAAATATTCACTGTCAAATAAGAATAGACCTTTTTGAATGTTTACATTTTCCGCGGTAAGCCCTTTTGGCTTTAACAATTGCGTGGCAGGCAATAAGACGCGGGCGCCAGGTGAAGTGAGGTCCTTTTTAGTCTGTTTCTTTGCACGAAGGTATGATTACGACTTTATATGAATATATGTCAATCAGAAGTTATCCATCTACACTCGATAATAGGTTAAATCCACAATGTTTCCGTAGAAAGAAATGGGCTGAAAAAGACCTTTCTTCAGCATATCTTCTGTTTACGGATGAATGAGCACCTTTTCTCTTGAGCGGGAAATTAATTTCCATTCACGTCAAACTCAAGAGAAAAAAGCTCGCAAGCTTTTTCCGTTCGAGCGGAAAATGTGTCGTATGGAGACCTACCTTTACATATTAGCAAAAGAATGAGATACACATTAGAAAAACCTGAAATATTAACTTTCTTCTTGTGTCAGGGTTTTATAAGAACGCCTGAATTTCAGCGAGGCTGTATGTTCTTATTTTTTCACACTTTTCGGAACTAACTGTTCTTATTTGTGTTCTTCCGAAAAAATTGCGAAACTGGTACTCACTGTTTGGATATTTTATAAATATAAATTTTGAAACTGACCTAGAATAAAATATTAATATCATTGTTTTAAAAAATATACGATCAAGAAAATAAACCTAGTCCTGTAATATTGAACTTTCTCTTCTTAAAAATCCTCTGTGTAATGGCATATTGGAGACCAGTCTTTTTTTCTGACGGAAGCGACACTGCTACAGCAAAGAATCAGTTCGTAAAGTTCGAACATTCTGTGATTCGAACATTTTATGGTTCGAACAAATCTTCAGAAAAACAGTCCTCGCATTCTTCTGCTGGATCCATGACGATCAAAAATCAAGTTGAACTTCGCAATTAACTAAAACAAAAAAGCTTTTAAAACTTTTGCGAGCCAACTTTACCGCAATTGCATTTCCGCGGTTCTACATAATTAAAATTTTTGCGGAAAAACCTTGTGGTTCTATTTCGCGGGATAACCTATTTCAATTTACGATTGACTTTACTTTTTTCGGGAATAAACTTTTGCGAATTTTTCAAAAATCGGGAAAAAAGTTCCTCCCACCAAGAAAAAGAGACCGGCTCCTTATCTAATCGAACAGACAAATCGAAATTCTAAAACCATCATTCAAAGGCGATAAATAACGCGGCAAATATTTTACATTATTTGGTTCATCGAGACCTTACCTCGTTTGATATATTGCAACCTTTCGTGATTGCAGCAAGGTAAGCCATGAGAGAAACATCGTTGCATTGCTAGAATGTATAATGAAATAATGTTGATTGAAACTATTTAAAGTTTTTTTTTCACTGTGTGTTTGGAAAATGAGTGTAAAGTGAATTTCAAATCAACATGAAGGCGTGCCCAAGAGAATGGCAGATTAGCCCTTCTAAATCAGTACATTTAAAATTACTTTTTTCCATATCGACGCTTTCCTACATGTCTGCTAAATAGAAACATTTTCGAAGAAAAACAAACCCCCGATCTTACATCGTAAAAATGTTCTTTAAAAGTCTCTGTATTCAACACAGGTAAACGTTGACATAAACTCAAACATTCACGCATTATTTCTTGCTCAACAGGTATTTCACCTAATATGATAAAAAAAAACGAGTTTCACATCCAAAAACAACAACAATAACAACAACAAAATAACATACACGTTGTTTTTTTCTAAGAAAATTATTTTTTGGCTTGAGCTTCAATTTTCTTAGCAAGATGCCTGAAATTTTTTTAATTTTTATTTTTCGATTTTCTTTGTTTTTTTATAAATAACTACGATTTTTTTTTTGAGGTTATAGTTATGTATTTTATTTAAGACATCTTTTATTTTTATTGAAGAAAAAAGACGGGATGTATATTTGACTGACAAAAAAGAAACTTGATTGTGTTGTGTTTTGAAATTGGTGATTTAGTAACTGTTCTTAAAAAAAAATTTCTTATAAAAAAAACTTGTATAGGTCCGCATCAACTAATGATGGCTTTATGTAACCTAATTTTATCGAATTAATTAGCAGTAAAAGCGACAACAACGACAACAAGAACTACGAGAACAACTACGACAACAACAACAACAACAATAACAACAAACAAACAAATACCTGCTTTCACAGCTTTAACATATTGCATGATAATTTTTACTCTAGAATACAACATCGTGACTGCACTTTTCTGTACTTGAATATACTCGGACACTATTGAAAATATTAACATTAAATTAAATTATTCATATATATTTAGAAATATCCCGGTCCTTTATCTTATCAATTTGAATAAGAAATGGGAACAAAAGATTTCCCCCAAAACTATAAAATGCAGAGCGAACGGTAATTGTTCGATAAAAGTGAGATACAATGCAATTATATTCTCTTTTGTTGCTTAAATTCACTCAACATATTCTAAACCATGGCTAATATACTTTATGGCCACGCTGTAACATTTTTTCTAAAGTAAAATTGATTACCTTGAGAAATGTCAGAAGTTCCGGCAGACGACAATCTTGCAACATGGTCTACTCCGATTCTTTCAGCTTCTTCTGTTGCAAGGGTGTAGCAAACTTCGATAAATAGCATCCGTGGCTGTGATATACAATGTTATTACAAAACATTTGCACACACTTCAACGGACTATTCAGAGACTTTTAATAAAATGTGCACCTGTTCATCAATAATATCCATCATTGACTCGTAAATTGTGACTGGCAGCTGAAAACAAGAAAAAAAAAACTGGATTGGTCCTAAGTAATGTGCAGAGTTTAAAATGAAACACGACGACTTATGACAAATAATTTAAAACAAAAAACAAAAAAACACTGCAATGTACTAAATGAGAAATTACACGATGACAATTGGTTAAAGAAAAACCTTTTCTTGCAGTAATGGAGATAAACTTATGGCAATGAAACATTGCATGGATAGAATTTTAATAATTTTAATATTCATGGGACTGCTTTTGCACGATTTTGCCCGGATATTTGCAGGATCCACCAAGGGTTAAAAATGTTGTGAACTATAAACTTACATTGGATGACTTTGATATTGGATCCAATTTTAATAACAATGAACTTTCATTAACTTCAGATAGCTATGTAAACAAAGAACATTTTTGTAACAAAATATCTAGAAAATCATACAGAGTTGTATATTTAACTTTTATACTTCTCTTAACAAATATATATAAATAATCGTTAACTAACCAACCTGTCGATGTATAAGGATGTCTTGCTCAGTAGCTCTGGATAAACCAACAGTATACCAACCCAAAAAGTCGAGATCTTTAAAAACCTGACGAACTTAAAACGAAAAAGTCAGCTTATATATAACAATTAGTTAAAAAAAAATAATCAAACTACAAATATGAAATACTAAAATATAATTACATTGTTCTTCTTTGTTGCGGAAATATTCCATTTCGATTGATACTTCACCGTTGTCATTTTCTGTATGTTGTAATTCAAAAGAATTGAAAAGTTCTAAATGGCGGCCATTTTGCTTACCAAGCAATGCACCAAAGACTAAAAATTAATTGAAAACAAATCAACAATACCAACTTAACACTATATTTTTCCACATTGAAAAATGTTAGGCTGAAACAACACAAATATTATTCCTAAAATATTCAAAATATCTATTTTCTATTTTACAGTTACCTTGCCCTATTACTTTTAAGGAAAGACCTAAACTGCTGTTTTGTCATAATTTTGACTTTATATATCATTGGAATAAATCATAGCATATTTATTTCCCAGAAAATAAATTCTTGACAGAAAAAAGACGAAAAAAATGCAAAACACCATTTTTTCTAAATTCTTTTGTTTTATGTGATTGGAATTTAATTTTATTACGTGTGCATAAAATTGAGTATGCTAGAGATTTTTTCTTCTTTAAAACAATGCGTCATATAGTTATAAGGTGTCCCACATAGTTCAACATGAAGTGTCTAAACAGGAAATTGTCTTGAAAAAATTGATTTTACTGAAAATGTCTTTGTTTCAATTTACTGAACTTTATACTTTATACTTTAATTTTTGCTTAATATACCTCTACATTTTGATAAAGGTACTTATAAATATTGAGAGAAATCATCATCTCCTGGATCTAAGTAAGGTGTTGTATTTAACGGTTTTACTAAGATGTATATGTTTTCAGCCATTTAGGTTGATATTTGGAGCATATTGAAATGAATGTTAATATTTAATCATTACAATTATTGATAACAGCAATGGCTTTTTAGCATCAGGGAGATGATGATTTCGCATAATTAGTGAAACTTTTAAGTCCAAATTCTTGAGAACCAATGAAGGTGTTTCCAAAAAATAAAAAGATTTCTAGGCAACTTTCCAAACTATTTCATATGAAATCAACTTGTTTTTAATTAGGAGGTAAGCTTTAAGTAAAAATTGTGACTGAGTGTGGTACAGGCATGGACAGAAAGACCTTAATCATATAAAATGAACAATGGTTTGAGTGAATGTGATAAGTTGAGTGTATGAGTAACACCAGTCTCAGAGACAGAAAGAGTTTAGATGAGCTAAGAATCAGGCAAGGTATTTGTAGGATTATTCGTAGAGATGTTACCCAGATATGTATACAAACATATAAAACAGAAGTCCATAATGGACAATTAAACAAACAATTTAAAGTAACACGATAGAACAATACACTGTGACATCACAACATAGAAACTAATGCCCACATGGACACTTACTGAACACACTTATACTAACACAATTAACAACATCATTAGTTCCTGGAGCAAAGCTAAGATGTAGGCTAAGATGTAGGCTAAGAATGACTCTACATGATATGATTAGGACTTGCTGCAAAAGAATTTGAATTTCCACCAAATTAGTCTCCTTTTTTTCTGATTTTACCGAAACAAGAAAATTCTGACACACTGTTTGTTTGTTTTTATCAGGAACAAAAACAGTTAATAACATGATACCTTTCGGTGCAATGCCTTCTTGGGCTTTAATGCGAGTATAATGATCAGATATGTTCATGATCACCAATGGATGCAAGGCTACAGTTACACTCGCTGTCACACCTGCAGCGACAACTTCACTTGATTTTACATTATCTGGTTGTTCAATGCTTTCAACATTCATTTTTACATTGCTATCTTCATTCATCTTTAGCCTCTTGGTTTGTGAAGACATTTACACTTTCTCATTATTCTATAAACATATATATACAGTGAAACTCAATGGCGATGGGCAAGTGTGGCAAGATACATGTTACATGAAAGAGGAAGCTGGACATCTTGTATTTTATAGGGTTAAGTTTGGTGACTTAGGATTAAAAAAAAAGACAAAAACAGCAATTTCTAAGATAATCTTAAAAACAATTACACAAAATAGAAGAAATGAGAATGTGATCCATATCAAATGGATGAGACTCTGATAGTGTATAACAGGGCTAAAAATGTGACTTTGGTTTAGGTGATTTTCATTGCTATCACATGTAGCAATTCCGAAACAATTTTTTTCAAATTAGCAAAAAATGCCAAATTTAGTAAAATTTTGTATTAGGCAGAAATTAAATTATGTAAATGTAAATAAAATTGATTAGCGTATACTGTCTGTCCATATTATGTGAATGTCTTAATTTCATGATTTTACTTCTTCCAGTAACTTTCTCTTTTCACTGACAACAATGGACGGCTATAACATCATATCCTGAGCCTTATATGTGCGTCTAGGATGCACCATATTACCAATTTAACCAGTACTGAAACTTGTGCACAATATGGAACAGACAAGCCAAAAATTGCTGGGGTAGATCACAGAATATTTTTTGTGGTGGGGGTATGACATTATAATCTAGTTATCTTTGTAATCATTCATTAAATACCAAACAAACCTATATATATTATTATAAAACTAAACGGGCTGGAGTATATTTTTAAGACAGAATTTATCACCTTGTGTGCTCTCCTCCACAGATCCTCCTTAGTAATTCCCTTCACAAAAGTTTTCCAAGTTGCCAAGTATTGCAACATTTTTATTATAAAATGGACTTTAGAAATAATCGCAGTGGATCTCACATTGGAAAAAACTTTTGTTACAAGAAAAAAAGAAAGTAATGACATGAAAGTGGCCAAAAAATTCATTTAAATCTACAAATAACTGTCACAGCATCAAACTGCATTAAAGCCTTGATTTGTAATAAATTACCTAGCTAGCTAGCTAGTCTGACAAGCCTGACAACAACAGTCAACAGGATGACTAGCCGTGTGGATAGTAGTTAGTGTGGTAGCTATATAGCTAGCTAGCTAAAAGAGTAAAAAGTCAGTCAGGCTGGGGGGGTATAAGCTCCTTTAGCTAGCTTTGAATTAAGTATATAACATCTCTCTTTTAGTACAGATCGCGCAGATACTGATGTGTGAAATCAACAGTTATGATCTTCTAACCCCTCCTGGATCTTCTAGTATCTTGGTGATTCGGTTTGGTGCAGAATAACGTAATTTCGTGGAATTGTAACATGGCTCATTCGAAACCACAATGTTTATAAATGGCGGCCTGCATCGTACGCGATTGCTCTTTTTTTGGTAACTTGCAGTTGTTAATTAAGGTCTAGTTCGGGTTGTTGTATTCTCAGAAACAGGCAACAGCAAATATCTTCTGGGTCACATTAAATTGATCACAAATCAGCAGTCATCATTAATTGCTATTGCCTGCTGGTTTGTGTGTATCCCCCACGTCAAGGTTTCCATAGTCTCTCTGTTGTGTATGGTATGTAGCTAGCCATGCTATTTCTATTGGTTTGCCTCTGTAAAGTGCAGTGGCTAAACTTTAGAATACCATCGCAAAAATTGATCTACACAACGACCAATTTATCAGATTACCTAGAATAAATCCACCAAGAGCATACCAAAAAAAGGGTTTATAAATTTTATGTCCTACGTTTCTGTACTTAAAGTAGTTTTAAATACAACATTACCTGTACTCCACCAGTAAGTTAACTCGATTATCTCTTCCAAAGTTAAATTACTTTTTTCAAACCACAAGCCTTTTCTAAGTGATATATCACTATGTTTTTTATTGCTGCATGCCACCCCATCAGATGAATAATTTATAGTTTGTAATTTCATTGTTTGCTCACAACTTTTGCAATACCGATTTCTTGCCAATAAACAAACTCGAAAGCACCAATCAATATTTGCATCTTTTGAAGGTATAATATCATTCAGCAAACCACGAAATGTTATAAAATCACTACTACAATACTTCCTCGAATAGCTCCCTGTTGTAATTCCAGTTTGACTACATCCGTCTTTAAACACTTTCAATGTTTTAGCAGAATTTGTTTGTACGCCTCTATCACGATACCTTTTCATTTTCTCGTTCCTTTCTCGTTAGATTGTTGTCTTTATCTCACTTTTCTCTTCTTTCTGCTACACACGATTTTCCCGCCTAAAGTTCTTTGTTTGTTTAATCTTATCGGTGATATACGCTCAGGTAATTTTAACTTCAATATGGCGCAAGTTTGTTTTTTTTTGTTTGTTTTATTTGTGAAATCGTTTGAAGCCCAAAACCTGTTCTAACTGGTAAGTTTTCACTTTCTCTTTCTTTTTTGTACTTTTAGACCCTGTTGTCCCTTTAAAGCTGCCAGTTTTGTTTCCCCCCTATATATAATTTTTATGCTTAGTTGTAATGTCTGCAAAAAGCTAGTTGATGAATCATGTAAAAAATCAATTTTTTGTGATATCTGTAATTCCTGGATACATTTTCAAAACTGCTCTAGACTTTCAGTATCAGAATTTGATGCCTTATCTCACAATTCTAGTAACTGGGCTTGTCCAAAATGTTTGGACAGGACATTACCATTTTTTGATTCAGAACATCTGTCAAATTGTAAACCAAAACCAACCCCAAATTCTACATCCCGTATTAATGAAAATGTGAGATCCCTTCTTTCTGATCTTAATAGTATTGTTCATAGCATGGACAACGATGCTGACAGTATCAATTTTCATACAACTAGTTGTAAATACTATGAATGTGAGGACTTTAACAATCTTAATCTAAATCCAAGGTCGCTCTCAGCTTTTCATCTTAACATTGCCTCAATGGCTAAACACTTTGATGAATTTAACACCCTTTTGGCCCTTTTGAGACATGAGTTCTCTTTTATTGGTATTACTGAAACCCGCTTTATCAAAGGCTCACCACCAACTTTCAATTACCATATAGAAGGTTACCAGTGCTTATCCACCCCCACTGAATCCTCAGCAGGAGGGAGCTTGTTGTATATTTCTGACCAGTATAATTTCATTCCTCGTACAGACTTGGATGACATTATGTACCAATCTAAATACTTGGAATCAAGTTTTGCAGAGATGATCTTGCCTAACACAACCAACTTAATTGTCGGTAGCATTTATCGACATCCTTGTATGTCAACAAATTCCTTTAATCGTGATTTCTTAAAACCCTTGCTCAATAAAGTCAGCATTGAAAAGAAACAAATCCTTCTACTGGGGGATTTCAATAAAAATTTGTTAAAACTCAATGAAGATGCAGAACTCTCTGCCTTCATTGATATACTCGGCTCCCACCTTATACTTCCCCAGATCTTATTACCAACAAGAATAACAGCGACTTCCAAGACATTAATTGATAATATTTTTTCTCTGTCACTGGTCAACCATCAATCTCTGGTAACCTTATTCACATGATCTCTGATCACCTGCCTCAATTCTTTATATTACCTGACCAATTGACTAACAACTCAGAAAAAAATATTCAATACCAAAACTGGTCCAAATTTGACGAACATAATTTCATTTTAGATTACCTGGATATTGACTGGGGTGTTGAGTTTAATAGTCCTGGACCAATTGACCCAAACAGCTGTTTTGACATTTTTAATTCTAAAATTAAAAAGCTTGTTGACAGACACGTTCCCACAGGCAGGCTCACCAAAAGGCAAATCAAAACCCAACAAAAACCATGGATTACTTCTGCCATCATAAAACCCATGTCTAAACGTGATTTTTATTTTCGGAAATTCACTAAAGCCAAAGATCCAGATTCTAAATCAGAGTTCCGACAACTTTTCAAACGCTACCGAAACATGATTGTCAGCTTATGCAGACAAAGTAAAACAAACCATTATACCAATTACTTTAACCTTTTTTCAAATAACATGCACAAAATTTGGGAGGGTGTTCGTAGCATTATTTCTACGAAACCGTCGAAATCTAATATTCCTACCTCCATTCAGGTTGACGGTAAACTTGAGACAAACCAGATTGATATTGCCAATAGTTTTAATGACTTTTTTACATCCATAGCAAATTCTATTAGGAACAAAATTCCACCTACATCCAAGAGGTACTCTGACTACCTCAAAAACCCAAACCCAGACTCAATTTTCTTATCACCTGTTACCCAAGAAGAAATCATCGGGATTATTGGCAACATCTCTCCAGGAAAATCTTCTGGACCAAACAGTATTCCAATCAAAATTCTAAGATTGTTGGAAAATGATATTTCCAAACCTATATCAATTTTGATCAATCTTTCGTTTGAATCTGGTATCTTTCCTAGATCTTTAAAAACATCCAGAGTGGTGCCTGTTTACAAAAACAAAGGTTCTTCTATAGATGTGTCAAATTACAGACCAATCTCATTATTGTCAAACATTGAGAAAATCTATGAAAAGGTTATGTACAACAGAATCATAGGCTTTCTCAACAACCATGATATCCTATATCCCAAACAGTTTGGATTCAGAAAACAGCATTCAACATCACAGGCTGTGCTTACTATAGTTGAACGCATTAGACATTGCCTTGACAAAGGTGAGCTTGCCTGTGGAGTGTTTGTCGACTTACAAAAAGCTTTTGATACTGTTGACCACAAAATCCTTCCATCCAAGCTAAATCACTATGGTATTCGGGGAAAAGCAAATGATTGGTTCAGGTCTTATTTAACTGGTCGTCTCCAGTATGTCTCAATCGGTGAATTCAAATCTCAACTTAAAGCCATTCTACATGGTGTGCCTCAAGGCTCTGTTCTTGGTCCGCTGCTGTTCTTGTTGTATATTAATGATCTGCATAATTGTATCAAATCGTCAGAGACCTATCATTTTGCTGACGACACTCATCTGCTGAAATTCTCAAAATCACTAGAATCCCTTTGTAGAGGGATGAATGCTGATCTTAAACGCCTTGTGTGTTGGCTTAACGCCAACAAAATATCACTGAACTCCAGCAAAACAGAGTTTCTTGTATTTAGATCCCAATCTCGTAGGCTTGAATTTTTACCTTTTTTGATTCTATGCGGTAAGCGCATTTATCCTAGCAAAAGTGTGAAATACCTGGGTGTTCATGTTGATGAACATCTTTCCTGGAAGTATCATGTCTCATCTGTGGCTACTAAACTTCAAAGAGCCAATGGGATGTTATCTAAAATTCGTCACTATGTTCCCCTAAAATCCCTGCTAAACATTTACCATGCTATCTTTAGTTCTCACTTAAGCTATGCTTGCCAAGTATGGGGCACTCGAGACACCACAGTAGCCCACAGAATACTTACCCTCCAAAAGGCTGCCCTTAGGCTGATCACCTTCAGTGAACCAAGATCCCCATCTTTGCCTATATTTGCAGAACTTGGAATTCTTAAATTCTTCGACCTAGTTAAAGTACTTAACATTCAATTTATCCACAAATTCCTAAACTCTAACCTCCCATCTGACACACTTACCTCACTCAAATTTGATCGAATCTCACACTCTCATGAAACTAGATGTAACACAATTGGTTTGCTTATTGAACCAACAGTTAACACATCGACGTTTGGATCTTTTTCATTCTCTAGAATCTCCACATTACAGTGGAACAATCTGCAAAGAAATTATCCTGATACTAACCTCACAAACTGTAAATTAAGCACAATAAAATCCCTAGCTACAAGTTTCTACATGAGTCAATACATCAACTAGCTTTCCTCTTCATTATTTTGTCTCATTACTTTTTTCTATTTGACTATATGGTACTGAATTTTCATTTATACTAATTATAATCAATAATGTTTTTTCATTTTAATCTTTGTAAACTTACAGTATTTACTGACATATGAAAATATTTCACATTTTTCTTGGTGGCTTTCTCCTTTGTTTAGCCTTGGCTATCGGGAAAGTCTCCTTCCTAATTGCTAATTTATTCTTTTAGTAATGTAAATTGTCATTTCTTAGGTAAATAAATGTTTACTTACTTACTTACTTACTTACTTACTTTCATCAATTTCCGTATACGCATTGCAATGTTTTCTTATAAATGAATTCATTGTATTGTAACAACTTTATGTGTATTGACTATCATGTATTTTAAATGATGGAATCATTTCCTATGATAACTCTTGAAGAAATGAATTTATACGTTGAAAACGTATCCAATGCATGGAAGACAATGAAATTGTTATGTTAGATCTAGGAGAATATACAATCCTCCTAGGTTAGATGAGAATGATGCAGCAGAAGAAGATTAATAAGTTAATGCTATTTACTGATAATTATTTATTTAGCCCTATATATTTATCCTCCCACCGAAAAAGTCATAAGATAACTTGGAGAAAAAGAACAATACAAATAAATTGGATTCTGCGTAATTAGGACCATAAACAATAAGATTGGTTTTATTCATCTGCGGAAGCGAGTTTGCATATGATTAAAATAAGACGGCATATCTTCTTTCTTTACAACTTTCAGGGTTTGATACATGGCCAGACTCTTGACACTGAGCACAACAGTAGCTTTATCGATTATTTTTTAAGTGAGGTGGCAATGACACACGTCTCAACGAGTAGATCAACTGGCTTGCGACACAACGCATTTTTGCTAATTTTGTAATCAAGGCATTTTCAGGCCAAGAATACTTTTTTTTATCATGCACAAAATTTCGAACTCAAATTAATAAATATAAATCAGTTTTCTAAAGTTTGTAACAGGAAAAGTTAAGCAAGCGAGAATTTTAATACCAAAGTTTACTTTGCATCCAAATTCCGTTTCAGTGGAGAGGTTATTTTTACTTTCATTTTTTTATTAAAAAAATAAAACATTTAACCACTTGTTTTAAACTGGAACCTCTTTCTTTCTAAACATAAAAATTCCATCACTCTGCCACCAATCTATTGTACAGTGATGATACATTTAGAGATTTCTTCTAAATATACAATTTTTTTACATTAATACAAGAATTTCTTAAAATTATTAAGAAACTTTTGTATCCTTGGATGAATATTTTTTTTGTTTGACGTCTAAAATTATTTCCGCATTTGGTGTTCTTATAACGGTCTTTTCGTTTTCGATTTATTTTCAAAATATGTATATTTCTATACTATGATGATTTTAAGTCGCTTACTTCCAGCCCTAAAAGTTGCGTTTATTATTTATTGAAAGAATAACTACATTGACAAACGAAAAACAAGCCGGTCAGTGCACTTCCTTTATCTAAAATCAAAGTTTGTCTCTATCTCGTACATCTCCGTATTTTAAACAAATATTTTAGTTTCTTGATGAATTTTCTATCTCTTTATCCCTTTTCAGCTCTAACTTTTCTATTCTCAAGCACATTTTATGGTCCCTTGCAAGTTCAAAAATAGAGACAGAAAGAGTCTACTGCAGTTGTTACAATTTTACGTCAAAAAAGTTGAATCAGTGCAGTGACTTCTTTTAACGTTAAACATTACAAAGTCTTTATGTCCGTTAATCATTACTACTCACCGCTCACGACTGCAAGCAACGTGCGCTGTTAAAGAAAAATTTAAAATGTCAATAAAATCTATTATCAATGCTCAGACGGACGAGACTTTGGCGAATTTAAATAAAAGATTCTTTGATCAGAAAATTGACTTCTCAAAAATTTTATTGACAAACTTACTCTTATTTGTACAGTCATATGCCACGTCAAATGGTACCAATGTTGGTTATGTTATACCGTCGATACTAACGACCATAAATTTTCTTGCGGCAAAGAAATGCTGTAAAGTAGAAATTCATGATGCATATTTCGCGAATCTAAATACACTACTTATTTTTGTTGGACAACCTTCAACTGGTAAAAGCCCTGCTTTAAAGTGTGCAGTAACTAGACCGCTGGGGAATACTGAGATTACTGATTGCATTATTTCTAATTCAACAGCTTCAGGTTTTACCAAATTGTTATCAAAAACTCAGTCCTGTTTTGTTGTGAATCCAGAGATTCAAGAATATTTATTGAAGATTTTAAAAAATAATGATGAAAATGCATCTGGTGAGGTTGAAATGTTATGCAAAATTTATAGTGGTGAAAGTTGTAACATAAATTTTAGCACTGAAAACCGCTGCAGCATCAATGAAAATTGTTCACTGTGTATATTAGGTAATTTTTATTCGCTTTCTGTTACAGTTATATTTTTAGTTTAATCCTATTACCGTTGCTTACTCTCATTTATATCAAATTATAAATTCTTTTTAAGGAGCTACATAACTAAAAATGATTGCACACATTGTCAGTCGAATGGATCAGGGTAATGGTTTATTCGATAGATTTGTAATCACAATACCAGCATCGTTGCGCCCACTACCCCACGAGCAGGTTAAAGCAAAAGAAGATCTGAAACCATACATGTTTTCTCTCGTTGAACTTCACAAGTTTCATGATACGATTGATTCCATACTTTTTTAATCAAATTCTTGCTATTTGTCATTTTATAATTTCTAAATTTTTATATATTTTACAGAACTTACAATGAAATCGAAACTTCGTTTTTAAAAAGTCTCAATGACGATTTAATCCATGGCAGACCGACAACAAAATCAAAAACTCCTGAATTGCTACCAAAAATAGCAGTAGCACTGCACATACTGGAACATAGCTTCATTTGTTTATTATCTGGCACACCAATTATGGTTCCAGAGGAAATCAGCCTAACAGTCCTTAATCAGGCAATATACTATATTGATACGTTACAAGATCAAAAGGAAGTTCTTCATCATGTAAGTAAAACTTAACACTATTTTGATAGAGCACATTTTCTTTTGCATCATGACATCATATTTTTTTGTTTTCTTTTGTGTTTTGTTGTATTAATTCTTATTTTATTTAGTTCATAAGCGAACTAACTGCAACCAAAAAAGACAAAACTAAAATTCCACCATCGTACGATGAAATAGCTCATGCAATTGTAAAGACGAATGGACCTGTCATTTCGTATAGAAGCTTTAAACAGACAACATCAAGAAAGTATCGATCTGTGATGCTATCAGTATACACAAATGTCGTTCATGATCTGATAAAAAACGACTGTGGACGCATCGTTTCGGTAAGAACTCTGGGTGCGACAAAATATTCTAACTTCTATATTAAAGGAGAATTCCAAGCTTTGCCGCATGCTATCCAGTCTGGTTTGGACAAAGAAGTGTACGAAAGGAAAAAGAATGCTAACATACCTAAATGTGTTTCGGAACAACAATTAATCTTGTGCTAGATAAGTAAATTCTTCTTGAGTATTTAAATAACGTGGGTATTTTCGAAGTCATTATTCAACCCGGTTCCTGACTCTTGGTCTCTTTAATCGGACGGCGATACGAATAAGGGGTGGGGTGTGGTTAAGTAGATGATGACGTAATTTTGGGAGGGGGGTCAACCAAATGATTACGACTGATTACATGGGGGAGGGGGGAGTAAGGCAAAAAATTGATTACGTAATATGTGAACGCTCCCCTAGGGTCGAGGTTGGTCATTATTTAATTAAAGAAAAAAAACTCGAGTATCTAATCATGTCGTTCTTTGTTTGACTTTAAAAAAGTAAACGTTCGTCATTCAACATCTTTATAGTTCATCGAAAGATTTAATGCCTATCAATTGTAATTATTTGATATTAGAACTAATAGACTCTGTTTTAATTTTATTTATCATTATACAAAATATTGTTTCCTTATATAATTTGAAAGCAAATATATATCTTTGTTGAAAATCAATCTTATATATTTATGTATTCTATATCCTTCATTTGGCTTATTTGTTTTGTTGAATATCAAGATTTATCCACTTGAGGTGAGCAATATTCCACGAGGCGCAGCAGAGTGGAATATTGCCTCACCAAGAGTGGATAAACCTGATATTCAACGAACGGGCATGCAATATATGCTTTATTATATACCTAACATCTCTTTTTTTTTCAGACATTTTTTATTTTTCTATTGCATTTTTGCCAAATAGAAGGCCCATGAAGGGGAGTAACGATATCTCGATTTCGTTTTTGTTTACGGAAGTCATTGCATTTTACGGAAGTCATTGCATTGTAAATTGAAAATACCAAAACAAGCGTGGAATATCGCATCAGTTATTGCACGCTTGTACGGAACATTTAGATTTATTGTATATGAAAAAGAGTTGACAGGTATATAATAATATTTAATGGATGATGGCTGAGAGGGAATAACAAGCACATGACATATTTTTGTGGTTCTAGTTATTTCAACTGTGTATGTCAAAAATTGTGATTAAAAAAAGGGTTTTTTTTTGTTTTTTTTAACACCAAGTATTTTTGTGAAGTCTGCCTTAGCTGGCTAAAGAAGGCTGAGGGAAATTACGTCCCATTTTCTCATCCACCACCTGTGTTTGAGCACCCACATAAAAAGTTCATTGTGTTTAAAGTTTTAATTATTTAAGTAAGATTTATATCTTATCAACACAATAAAATATTTTGCATTTATTTCATAATTTCTTAACCCAACACAAAACACTTTTTCTGCTTAAGGTGATGCTCTTTAGCAAGGCGCTCAATAAAAGACATGATGTAACATAGTTTGCAGAATGGCCTGACTTTGCATTTTTTATTTTTGGGCCCCGGAAATCTAGTTTTAAGAGGAGTGCTACCCCATGCCAAAAATATTGGAGAGGGCAACACAATTCAAAAAGGAAAGAAGACATGGTGACAATGCAGCTGATGCCCTGAGTACTTCACAGCGGTGCTTCAAAGATGGTACTTTTAGCTGCACTAACTCTGAAGTCAATGCCTGTAATCCTTACGTGAACGGTCCCACACAAACCTAAATTATTTTGTGTATATATATATGGAAAGGCCTAAATTTTTCACCATTTTTTTTTAATTTCCGCAGCGATAGCACAGGCAATTGTTCGATCTCCACTCCTATCTGCATACCAAAATGTGTTTTTAGGATGTGGTAGGAAGTTGTCTGGTAGCACTCAAACCCTAATTAGGGTCTGCGAAGCTCAAAACGAACAATAAATACTCTAGGACTCCCTCGAAATTTTGAGGCTAGCCATGTAAAATATGCACATTCAGCAATAAATTCAGTTGTTTTTCTGGCACTCAATTTCCAGTTGAGGTATCAGCTGTAATCCTTGGTTACCAACTACAATTTATCTATGTAATTCTTTTTTGGGTTCAGGAAATGGTGGATTAGCTAGATTGTATAGGTTGCTTTTGAATAGACTTTCTTTGGTTAATTTCTTTACAATAAAGTCGTGATTACGATTCTTAGAAAAAGCTACCGTTCAACTTTACGTAATTTAATTTAATCTACAAGTAGTCACAAAGTTTAATATGACTTGAGTTTCAACTTTTTTGATTTCTGGGTTCAAATTCCTGGCCGTGAACATTGCTGGAACTTGTATATACCACTGGCTCATCAGAAGAGATGGAAGTAGCTGAGGGGGATGGGGATAAATATATCTTCCATATATATATATCTTCATGCATGCACAATCTGTTGAGAATATTATATTATATTTTTTTTAACATTACTTTTCAAAAATAGTTCTCTGTTTGCTTAATCCCGCCTGGTAATATGTCTTTAAATTTAGGCAATCTGAGCGTCATGTTTCTTTGTTATAAAAAAACTTATTCAACATAAACTGTCCTCTTTTTTCTGCAATTGCCTTCTTGTTAATGTATGAATTATGCTTAAGTTTGTGCCTTACATAAGTCTTATTTACCAATGCAGTAATTCTTTTATCACCACTGATTCAGCAATAATTCTCCTTGCAATTTTCTGACATAGTTCTTAACAAATTCCATGGTTGCATGATTGTGTCATTGGTTTACAATGCAAGTTTCCAAGGCGTAAAATCTAGCAGTTTTAAGTTTTTTGTTTTATTAAAATACCATTAAATAATCGTAATCTAGGAATTGAACAATTAATTTCAATAAAAGTATAAATATATAAAGTGTAAATATCAAAATGTTGAAATTGAATAAAAAACGAGTCATTTTAAGATGAAACAAACAACATAAAATTTCTCTTTTTTGTTTTGAAATTATACATTATATTGATTTCAGAGAATATATGAGTTAACTGTTTGAAGAACATGACTGGATTAGAATCTTTGGTTATATCGTCACTTGATATTCCTGATGCCCCAGCTAAAGCAGTCATTGCAAAAAACAACAATGCAAGAGCACTAAGACTTGCTGAAGAGACAAGACAAGAATTAACTGAGATATCTGATAGAGTAGAACTGGTAAACAAAAATTTAATTGATTTTAATTATATATATTTAATTATATTATATTTAAAAATTGTTTTTATTTTATATAAACTGATTTTTCTACGATGTTTTAGACCTTGCACAACTATGAATTTGAACATGAAACCTGCAATGACAGATTAAGCTCCTTGAGCAACCCAAAAACACCATCAAAAAATTCACCAGATGCTACCATGGAATTTGTAGATGATTTGGTACATTTTATATTTCATATTTTATTTATCTGTAATATTAATAGTTGTATCTTGTTCAAAGTGAGTGTCAGATCATTACTTGATGCTAGGATACAAAATTTTAACAAAATTTATAATAGCTAACGTTTCCCCATTGATTTTTTCTACAGCCTTACAACTGATATATTCTATATTTCATTGCGTCTGTGCAACAATTTTTTCCACCAATTAAATTGTAATTTGTATGTTTTCTATTAAATCTTTCTTTTTATATAGTCTCAATTGATATCAATAGTATCTGATCCTTTGGCAAAGAGAAAGGTCCGTATTTTTTAGTGAAGTTCACTATATAAAGAGGCAAAAGTGCCAGTATCAAGTACTGTATCAAAAATATAAATAATTTGATAGCTGTTTCAAGAGATAAAATTACAAGTACTGTTAATTTTTGCAAAAATATCAGCAGGAATACTACTCCTGAGCACAAACAAATGGTAATGGTCATTTTTTCAGATTGTGCATGTGCTAACGAAAAAAACTCTTGTGCCACTGGTGTTTAAAATTTAATATGAGATATTTATATACCTATTTATTTCAATAAAAGAAAATGAAATGAATGTAGTTTTTTCTTGAAAACAAAACATAAAAATAATATATACTTATTTATGTACTTTTTAGTATCAGCAATTCGTGTCCATCTTTGTGGTCGGATATGAAAACACCTGCTGTTCAAGACTAGAGGTATGAAAAATATAACATAATAAATTAGTAAAAGTAATAGCATATTCTCCTGGTTTATACATAAATATTTCTGTGTCTAATAGGACAGTGATAAACAAGAAAAACATTACTAACTTTCTCAATTTTTTTTATTTTAGCTGCTAAAACAAATAAATGAGGTAAAGTTGTTTTATAAAAAAATAGCAGCTATGCATCTAAAACATCCAAACATTTGTCGACATATTGTCGACAACACCTTAGAAAAAGTCCAAGTCTTCTCCTATCATGAGAGAAAACTAACTATACAATTAAAAAAAAAAATTAAGGTAAAATTACTCCATTTGTTAATATATTATTTTTGTTTTTTGTTTAGTTTTTCCATTACTATGGAAAAGAAAAACCTCCAGAAATTGAGTTTCCTGATTTTAATATTGATCAAGTTGGGGTAACAGTAAGGTAAAATTGATTTATTTGGGACTTCATAAAAAAACGAAGAACGTGAACAATCTAAACCAGATAATACTGATATCAAAGAAACCTTGGGGAATGAAATTATAGGTGTTTTATTTGCAGTTGATATATCAACACAAGTTTTTATACTATTTTTAATAAGTAATGCAGGTTTTCAGTTGATGTTATTTGCACTGTAATATACTTTTTAGGGCTTCTCTTAAAGAAGCAGAAGAAACACAAAAAAAGTTGAAAGAAGTTAGTAAAGAAGTTGCAACCGTTTTGCATAAATTGAATCATGACAAAAACAAAAGGTACGGAATGGTTTTATTTGTATTTTTCTGGTACAACGCACATTGTCAAATTTCCTGGACTAAGGATTGTTTCTGCAAAAGCAATTTGTTGATTTAAGTAATTCTGTTTTATGATGCGTTGCTTTTATATGCAGAAGTTTAAACTTTTCCTGCTTATGCATATGGCATACTTAGAAAACTTGACCATGTGCCCACGATCAATCTTGATTTACATTTTTTTAATAGAATAGCTACAACATGTGAATTCGAGTTGTGCTGATTTTGAATTCTTTATATCAGGTGTAGAAAATTAAAAATAATAAAATTTATTCTTCATTTACTTCTTTAATTTTATCCTTTAGCAAAACCTTTTTTTAAAAAGCTAATAAATTAGCAACAACGTAGAAAAGGTTCCTAGTCTGCAAAGATAAAAATCAGACAGTTACAATTAATCTAGTAATTTTATTTTATTTTTTCTTGTAAAAATAAGGAAGTTTTAACATTTTCTTCAGGAACTTTAATTTCTTTTTCTTTTAAATCTTATAATTATTTTTTTCTATTTCTCTCTTACCTTATTGGTATAAAAACTGTGGAACTGCAACAGGTGCCTGAACATTTTTAATCAACACTAAATAAAACACACACAAATTTGTATGCAGTTCATTATTTTATAATAATACTCTGTCTCCTATATATTTCTTAGCTCGAAAAGGAAATTAGAGAAGGAACTGCTTGCATCAAGAGAACAAATTCTATCAGTAACAGACAAATTAATGGCAGCTCAGCAAGGTGACTCCATCTATCTTAACATGTTACTTGTAAAATAATTTTTATTAACGGTAAAGTTATTATATTGTTCTTATTCTTTATATATTTTTAGATTTAACAAGAAGTGATGAAAGAATCTCAACAGCATTTCATCATCTTGAAGTCAAGCAAGTGGAAATTGAAAGGTGTCATAAAAATTTGTATAACAATGCCTAGACTAGTTGAAAATTCCATAGGGATCGCCCGTCATACATATTTCCCCCAATCTCCTGTTATTTTGTGCATTCTTGCCCACCTGTTAGCATGACATAAGGAAATATCCTTGGTGTGGGTTATTACTATGATTAAAGGTTCTATTATGATGGCGTTTACAATCCCCCCTGTTTTCAAATTGGCTTGAAGATAGATAGCAAGTATCATAATATGGAGTAGTTGTTAGCTTGTCAAAAATTCATGGGAGTTTTCCCGTTATAGCAAAGTTGATAAAACTATATCGCATTTGTTATTTGTAGCTTAAGTATTTTTTGCAAGGTTTAGTATGACCTGGTTATTATTATAGAGATTGTTGCAATAATAATGTAATGTTCACGCAGGAGAAAGTACTTGTTCATTTATTTTTTTATATAGATTAAAGTCACAGGTGGAGGCATCAAAGGTATATATTTTTATTTTATTTCAATTACTGTGAATAGGTGGATTGAGTGCTGTTATTTCAGAAATATAACACCTCTACAATCCCCAAGACAAAAACACTTTGTTACATAAGACTAGCTGGCACTTTTAGTTAGATCCTGGAAAGCTATAAAATTTGTTAGTCAGGTTGACTTTTTAATTTTTGTGCATTAATATTTATTATCGCTATGTGCTTGCTTTGTAATAAATGGACCACTAAAAAGGTCAAGCAACAGAAAATGAAATGTACCTTTTAACTATTTTTAAGTACTTTTTTGTTTTTCTTTTTACAGAGAAAACATCGAGACACAGAATCGCTTCAGAAAGAGGTTGAAGAAAGAGCAGCGCTTTTACAAAATGCAAGAGAGGTTGTTTATATTTTTGATTAGATACTTTGAAAAAAAGCAACTTGTTTAGCAGAGATCTGTAGGCCACTATTTGTGCCCAAGTCTCGTGCATTTCAAAGTTATTACTCTATTACGTGTGCAATCATTTCGTTATTTTGATAAGAAATCCTACAATGCAAAAATTTCACTAGTGGTTATTGTATATATCTGTGTTATAGGAGATTGCAAAGCTTATGTTAGACATCTCACAGTTGGAAGCCAAACTTGTGAAACAGGAAGAACACCAAAGAAGTGAGAAACAGAAACAGGAAGTAAGAAAACATCCATGGTAATATTGATGCCATGTACATTCTTTGACAACAAAAAGATATTGCAAAGTTTCAATTCTGTTTATCCATGCATTTGTATTTCTATATGAAAATACCACAGAGATTTAAACATTTATTCACAGTTGTATATTTATTTTGACCATGTTAACCTTAAGGTTGAGTCTGCACAGTTTTATGTAATGTTATTTTTATATTATGCAGAATATCAAATTGGAACACGAAGCAAAAGTCAAAAGTCTGGAAGAAAAAATAGTATTAGCTAAAAGAGGTGTGTAGATTTATAGAATCGCGTCTCGTTTTCTTAATCATGTCTGTAATATAGTACGATTTGAGAACATTAACCTGGAATTTTAAAAACAACAACAACAGAAAAACAGTTTAACTAAAAAATTTACATATATATCAGAAAAGCATTACTCCTTTTAATGAATAAACATTTTTTTAGATGTTCAAAACTTGTACGAGAAGCAAATTTCAGATCTGCGATATCAAAATCGAACTGAGATGGACAGTGAAAAAACAAAACACAGAAAGGTTGCATTTGATTTAGAAGAAACCATTATGAAGGTATGTTGTTTTATTTAAATGTTCTTTTTGTGTATACAAGACCCTTCAATTGTTCACATCATCAAAAATTATATTGTTTACTACCTTCCACCCTTTCTATTGACTTCCCTATTAATTCCTACAAAAATCAACAGCCCATCTTGTAGTCCCTTTTAAAAACGAATGAAATTTTTAACACTGAGAAGTGATACTTCCTAGCTGTTTACCTTTTTAGGGACTTGTTTTTTCTGTAAATGTCATAAAAAATCATTGCTACCTGTAACTGCATATGCGTTTCACAGTACGTTTACTTGTTAAAGAACGAAAAATCTTAAATAATGTTGAATTACCTAAATTACATTCTCGTTTGTTGGTCATCACACTTAAATGATAAGAAAACGTAGAATATTAAAGAATCAAATCACTTTTATATGTGTATTTTAGCTCAAAAGTGATTTAGAAGAAGCGAAGAAAGAACAAGAAAACACGGTAAACAAATTTCTGACTGAGCAAGCTCACCGCGAGATTGATGAAAAAGAGAAGACGTTCAAAGATTCGGTTGCACGTGTTGTGAATCATGAAAAGGTAGTGTTCCTCATCTTAACCATGTCATGTGTAATAATATAAGTAATAAGTGGTTTTTACAGTTTTATCTTTTTACAAATTGTCTAACAGACCCTGGAAACCTTGCAAACCCTGAATTTAAACAAGAAGCCTGGAATTTAGATCAGATTTTTAAATAACCGTAAAAACTTTGAAATTTTTGTAATGACGAGTTTTCAAAAAAAATTAAAATGGACTATTTGTATTTTTAAGATGTACAAAACACCATTTTTTCTTCACGGGTTTTAGTGGGATATTTTATAAAGAAATTAGTTTAGTTATGTTCGCAGTTTCATTATAGTCTTTTTTTGAAGACTTTGAAGAGTCTTCTTTCTCATTTAAGACGCTAAAAAAAAAATCCCCGAAAAATCACGATAATATTCAGTAAATGACTGACCCAATAAATTCGTTAGACACTCTGTTTTGTAGTAAAAACCTCTTTCTTGTTTTTACCCTAGACGCATTTATTTATATTCAATAAGAATGCTTGTTAAGTGTACGCGTGTGTTTGCCCAAGGTCTTTTTGTGCGAACGCCGACTACCAAAGTGTACTGACATAAAATTTGCCAATACTACTGCTCCCTGGATTTGCACCCACTTGTTTCTCCTAATTTTTAATATAAGGTAATTTGCTTTTTTTCGTATATTTTATATATAGCAGCTAAAATCCATTCAAGATGTGAATAGATTATTAACAGAGAAAGTGAAAGCAGAGGAGATTGAGAAAAAAGAATTACTGAAAGAAAAACAAAAAGGTAGTCAGTGTATTTTGACAGAATCGTGATTTTAATGATTAATATAGTGGTACAAAAAATTCAGTTAAATTCAATTTGATACTCTCTACATGGTTGCTTTCTTTAGGACGACCAACTGGTAATATAAAAACAGCTGATGTTTATGTGCAGACTGACATGATAGCGCTGAGTGACACACCAAGAACAGTCGAGGAAATTAACTTCTCTATGGTTGCAACTGAACCAATCAAAGACGAAGATGTAAACTTATTTTCTGTATATCGTAAGAGGAGAAATTTGTTGCAGAAAGAAACTTCGGCATTTATCGAGACGATTATGAGAAAATATCTTTCCGCAAAAATGAATTCTCACAAAAAAGCATTTTAACCCTCAAACTATACCATTAACTCACTATGTATCCACCATTTCCACAAATACTTCCTTGGCATTTAAAACTTTTTTTTATATTTCAATTCTGCTTTATGTTATTCTCCATGATCAAAAGGTATTTCTGCGCCTTTTAGATTTGCATGTTCAAGTTTAAGTAAAGGAGTCGACTTTATTTGACAATTTGGAGTTTCTAGGTGTAAGGGCTGCTTTTATAACCTGGTGCTTTTCTGCAACTAAATCATTATTTTATTATTGTATTAATAATATAATATTTTGATACAGAGGTGTATGTACTACACTATTAATTTAGGCAGCAAAAAAACCGATAGAGGATTTAACAACTTATCTGGTCGAACTTCGAAGCAAGGTAAGTTTGTCAGTAACGTATCACCGTAAGCAATTGCTGGTATTGATGTTCGAGCACATATGTAAACTATTATTAAACATTTGACCACAATTCCAGACATGTTGTCTCTAAAAATTCAATTATGTTCAAATAATTTTTCTTTTAGTATAATCAAAATGTTATGCTGGTGTCAAAGTTACTTGAAGATAAACAAAAGTTTACTGAGGTTGGTTTGCTGTTGTTGTTGTTGCTGTTTTTGTTGTTGTTTGTTGTCATTGTTGTTGTTGTCATTGTTGTCGTTGTTGTTGTTGTTGTTGTTGTTGTTGTTGTTGTTGATGTTGTCGTTTTCGCTGTCGTCGTCTTCGTCATTGTTGTCGACGTTGTTGTCGTTGTTATAGATGTTGTTGTCGGAGTTGTTGTCGCTGTTTTTTGTTATTGTTTTTGTTGTCGCAAAAACAACAACAAAAACGATGACGAGGACTCGTCTTCGTTTTTGTTGTGATAATAATTTTCTACCGTTTAAGGATAAAGAAGAATTTTTGAAAGAGATAAAAGAAGCTAATAAGTTAAAGGTATTTGAAATGTTTATGTCTAAAAAAATTCATTTTCAGCTTTTTAGCAGTAAGTTACAAGTATTTATTTGAAATGGACACATTTCAGCTTTTTCTGTCATAGCAGCTTCTAAAAAACATTTCTGTGTATAACTGAAGAATAAAAATAAACCAATTTTTTTTTATAGGAAGAAGCCGAAACAGAGGTAAATTTGTTGCTTCGTTTGTATACATCACTTTTATTTACTTTTTTGGGACATGTTTTTGATCAACTGGCAAAATTATTTTTTATCTTTAGTTACTGGAAAGCCTTCTTGTTTTGGTTAGTTCGGTTTTCAATTTCGTTACTTAATTTTTTATATCTTTATTAAATGTCTTTTGTTATTTTTTTTAACTTTTTTATGCACGGTTTAGGAACAACTAAAAATAAACTGTATTGAAAACCTTGATGAAAACGAGAATATCACGGTAAGGAATTTTGTTAGCATTCAACAGATTGTAATTTCCTTGTGTGTAATAACCTAGTTCCTTATCATTGAAAAACCTTTTATTTTCGAGTAAGGTTTTTTTTTCATGACAGAAACATGAGTAATCCGTGTATTTGATTTTGCAAGAAACAGCTCGATATAAAACGTCGGTATTGAAATTTGACAAAAACACACCACACAACATTTTAAATAATCCAAAAGTTTAATCAATTCGTTTTTTACCTGAGAAATAAAAAAAATTATACAATAGACAATATTTTGGACTAATTATTATAATATAAATATAATAACAATTTCACTGTGTTACAGTTTTATTTCTACTTTTTTTATCAACACTTTGACATCACACATGCTGTGGATGACAAACTGTTCTTTTTTAACCATGTTATTGTTTCAAAAGCAGCAATGAAACTCCATTTCCCCTTTTTAATCATGTGTAAAAAAACGTATATTTATTTATATATATTTGATTTGAATACTTTATAGGGAGTAGCAGATTTGGGCACCATGACATCACCAATGTTAGACCAACAAGTTAGTTTTATAGATTTTTTAATAAATTCTTGTACATTTTAACTTTTATTTTTCAGATTTTCACATTACCTTAAAAATACTCTTCAGTGATTGTTTTTAAGGTTGAAACATATTTAAAAGATTGTTACTTACACTTTTTTTGAAATTTCTTTCTTGATTTGATCGGATAAATGTTTTTTTGTTGTCTTAATCTCCACTATATAATCTCCACATTGCATAGTCGAAATATTGACGCTGTACATAATGATAAAATGCTCAAACTGGAGATCTTGACAAAAGCATAATCCGTATTCTCTTTACTAGAAGTCAGCTGTTTCTATTTTATTTTCCAATGGAACACCTTCTAGTAAGCAAGGCACGAGACTTGCATCAGCACGCAGTACGTTGTCTGTGAGCGCACGTGCGCGAAGCCGACTCATTAAAAATATGCTGGGAAGTCACCCAATAGTCGCCAGTATTGAAGATACTTACAATAAAATGTTGAAACTTAAAGAAAATTTACTTGATTGGATGAAAGAAGATTCAATGTGGGTGGAAGAAAAACAACTGCTTGACAATTTAAAATTAGAAGAAATTGTGAAGGTACCTGTGTTTTTGACGCAATTCTGTGGTTTGTTTTACTGGTAAAGTTATTAAGGCCCAGCAGCATCTATTGTGGTCCACTAACCACGCTTTATGTCGCCTCCACCATAAGGAGCTCTAAGTCTCATATCTTCGTTTAATGTTGTGCAACACTATGTACCTTCCATAGGCGCTGAGTGATAAAACTTTTAAGAAGTGATTAAAATATGGGCCAATAAATCACTTTATTTTTAATAACTTTTAAAATAGGGTTAAATATTTCAAAAAAAATTGTGACAAAATCTTGAGTGACAGATATTTGTCCGACGAAACATTTGACAAAGGTTATACTGATATGATACGTATGCTATTTTTTACCTGCAGGTATAATTATTTTAAATAACCAATTCCCTTGCATAGTTCTGTTCACTTTTTCATTCTGGTTCATTTTATTAGGAAAGCGATGGAAAAAGTTTCGAAAGTAATATTGAAAAAATAGCATTCAATTCAAGCTGGGTAATATTGCAGCACTGGAGAATATCTACAGTGCTTTTTTTCTATTTTTCTGTTGTTGTTGTTGTTGTTGTTTTTGTTTCCGCTGTTGTTATTGCTGTTGTTTTTTGATTTATTACATGAAAGCAATCAGTTGAGTTTCAAAGAGCTTTTGTTTGCTCCTTTTCTCAAACAAATTATCTTGTTTTAATTAAAAGAAAATTCTTACAAAAAAGTACTCTCCACTTGAAAATAGAATTCGCGAGACTTCGAATGGTTGCAGTAAATTTTGATAGAAATTTAGATATGGCTGTTGTTAAGATTTATTTATACTTGCGCATGCGTGGTAAACGTCTTTCAGCGAGAAAAGTAGCGTCGTCCAAAAAAAACAAATAGCCAGTGGGAAACAAGATGGAAAAGTACAGTATATGACATCAATATAGGTGCTAGTAATGCACTTTATTTATATAAGCAGTCATACTAAACTTCTCAAAATCATCAACAATTTTTTAGTATCCACCGCTAGTTAGCTAGCAGCATGTTGTTAAAAGCCCATATTGCCTTTTTATAGCCGGCCCAAACTTTTGACAAAAATGTTAAATATCATCATTATTTCTATGTTAGCCAATGCGGCGGGATCGTATCCGCTTTTATGGGAAATGCGCTGTGTGTGTAACGGAGAGGGTGACCTAACCCAAGTTGGGTTCTTGTTCAAATTGTTATGCTATTGTGGTGTGAATGAAGCACTAACGTCATATTTGTTACTTTTGGTTAGATCATGGAAGGTTTTCAATCAATAATTCCGAAGTTGTTGAAGAATTCAGATAGTTCGAAACACATGCACGGTAATCATTTATTCGCCTCGGATTTCCACGGTTTTTTGTGAGTTAAAATTTATTGTTTTTTGCGCACAAGTAGTAGGGTCATGTACACAATATCTTTACAGGTTTCTACAGAATTTTGCTTTAATAATTTTAATGACTGTCACTAAATAAAATTCGAGTATAAAAGTTTTTTGTTTGTTTTTAAGATTTTTTAACGTTTAACAATGACTATAATTTTCCTGCCGACATGATGAAACAGTCTTACTCGCCTATTCAAGAATTATCACCTGAAAACGACAAGTCAAATGAAGATTCAAACTTTATTGGATTGGTGGGTTACGAAACGTCATTAACAAAAGAAATATTAGATGGCAAGGACGGACCGCTTGCAAAAGATTATAAAGTTTTGATATATAAACATGGAAAGTTAGAACAGGTAAAATATATTCTCATTAACCTCTCGTTATATTGCACACGAGTGAAGTTGTTCATATTAGCAGTAAGCTACGTTTTTTATGACCTCTGCCGTACTCATTTGTGATCACCGTTATTCGGCCTTTACTTTTTTGTTTTTGCTTTTATTCTTCCTTCTTACGTTAGAGGTATTAAGATCTACAGGTGCAATTTTTAATAAAATGGGCGAAAATATGTACTAGTTTGCTATTGTTTTTAAACTCACAAAATATAAAAAAAATTAATTCACCAAGTTTGATGTATTTCACCAAGTTTGATGTATTTTACCAAGTTTGATGTATTTTAAACGCCTTTCGCGCTGGCATGCCAAGGTAATTAAACAAAAGCAAAAGTATGAATTACTCTGCACTTGGCTGTCATCTGGCAGGTAAAAGTTGAGGTCCTAAAAGTTTGGTCCAAACTAATCGCAGTGTATTGTGAGAAACCAAACGAGAACACACGTTATGTTGTAACTGACATAAATGATGAAAACATGTCGCGCCACAAGTCCTCTTTTCAGGATGGATTGAGCTTGTATTGTGAGGGTGTTTGGTAGATTTTGGTAGATTTTACCAATACTGTAGTTGTGTTTCTGTCAATGTCAAGAATGAAATTGGAAAACCTGTGTCGTCTAGTGTGCCAAGTAATGTCTATAGTCGAATATACTGTAGGAGTACAAAAGATTGGTTGCAAAACTAGAATCCATGACTCAAATGCACGAATACACAATGCAACAGAGTGCTCAGAAGACTCGAGAAATGCAGGTGACGATAGAGCAATTGGAACTCCAACTGTCACGTTTCAATCCAGAAATTCGTCTGAAGGTATATAGTACAAACACATACAAAAAAAATCTGAATTTCTTTGAAAGTAGTTTTTATGTCAAAGTCGTTAGCGCTGCCACTTAAAGATTCATTTTTCACGCTTAAAACATTTTGTTATTGAGAGGAGAAACGTTTAGTTAGATAGCCAGCGTCCTGATAACATTGTTAATTGGGCGAAAATGTGGCAAATTTTCATGGCTCTACATTTTGACCTGATATATTCTCTCATTGTAGTGTAAACAAACCTTTCTTTCCAGGAAGAAGAATTCATTTTTACACGGCTTGACGTCGAATATAATCAACTAATGTTAAGGCGTGGTTTACACCAGCGTCGCTTGAACGAGCAACTTGTTAGAGACATAGATGAAACAATGGAAGAGTATGTATGTATACCTCTAACACGGTTGATTCGCCTCGTACGAAGATATGTTCATCACACAAAGATGAAGAACATCGGTATAATGCGTCTCTGTTATCTTTTGTCTCGTTTTTTTTTCTTCGCCTTGGTTGTTGTTATTTTTGTTTTGTCTGAATTTTTTTTAATCTATTTTACTAAGATTTTTTAATAAATAAATCGGGTACATGGAATTTTTTTACGCCAAGGGTAATTAACACGCAAACTCTATACTCTTTTTTTGTTTTGTTCAAAATTGTACTGTCAGCAATAAGCAATAATTGTTCTTCTAACTTTAATCATTACTTATACTGTTATTAGAAAAGGCCGTCGAATCTTTGGGATTGCCAGCACATGACGTAAAAGTTGCTATGCAACAAATGGAATGTCTACAAAACGTACGTATTTCAAGATGGGATTTATCGACAGCTGAACTGGCCAGTAAACGTATTCGTTTAGCGAAGGTGTTACTGGAACGGTTGAGAGATTTGGAAAAGCAGTCAGGAATTTTTTTGATCAAACCGTATAAAACGTGGCAGTCAAATAGGTGATTATATTCTGATTTAGGATGTATTTCTTCGGCTTACGCTTCTGTGTCTACTTTTTTATAAGAAAGCAGTCTGTAAGAAACTTTAGGCTCAAAAAGGCCAAATTTTAAGAAACTTGTAAGAAACTTTAGCAGGCTGAGAAACACCAACATTAAGAAACTTATACATATAATAGAAAAAATACATACAAACATAGCAAATGTTGTTCGTATATAGAAAAAATACATACAAACATAGCAAATGTTGTTCGTATATAGAAAAAATACATACAAACATAGCAAATGTTGTTCGTATATAGAAAAAATACATACAAACATAGCAAATGTTGTTCGTATATAGAAAAAATACATACAAACATAGCAAATGTTGTTCGTATGTATCAAAACCATCGTCCAACTGGCAAAAAAGGCTTGTTTGTAAAAGATTTTTTAGGGTGAAACAAGAAAAATTTGAGCCTCAAATTTTTAAAATTTTAAGAAACTTCAGGTATACTGGCGAATGTCTGTGACTAGACATCTCAATTTTTAAACTCTTCGAGCTATTGAGACTGTTAATTAATGAACTCTTCGAGCTATTGAGACTGTTAATTAATGAACTCTTCGAGCTATTGAGACTGTTAATTAATGAATTCTTCGAGCTATTGAGACTGTTAATTAATGAACTCTTCGAGCTATTGAGACTGTTAATTAATGAACTCTTCGAGCTATTGAGACTGTTAATTAATGAATTCTTCGAGCTATTGAGACTGTTAATTAATGAACTCTTCGAGCTATTGAGACTGTTAATTAATGAACTCTTCGAGCTGTTGAGACTGTTAATTAATGAACTCTTCGAGCTATTGAGACTGTTAATTAATGAACTCTTCGAGCTGTTGAGACTGTTAATTAATGAACTCTTCGAGCTATTGAGACTGTTAATTAATGAACTCTTCGAGCTGTTGAGACTGTTAATTAATGAACTCTTCGAGCTATTGAGACTGTTAATTAATGAACTCTTCGAGCTATTGAGACTGTTAATTAATGAATTCTTCGAGCTATTGAGACTGTTAATTAATGAACTCTTCGAGCTATTGAGACTGTTAATTAATGAACTCTTCGAGCTATTGAGACTGTTAGTTAATGAACTCTTCGAGCTATCGAGACTGTTAATTAATGAACTCTTCGAGCTGTTGAGACTGTTAATTAATGAATTCTTCGAGCTATTGAGACTGTTAGTTAATGAACTCTTCGAGCTATTGAGACTGTTAATTAATGAACTCTTCGAGCTGTTGAGACTGTTAATTAATGAATTCTTCGAGCTATTGAGACTGTTAATTAATGAACTCTTCGAGCTGTTGAGACTGTTAATTAATGAATTCTTCGAGCTATTGAGACTGTTAATTAATGAACTCTTCGAGCTATTGAGACTGTTAATTAATGAATTCTTCGAGCTATCGAGACTGTTAATTAATGAATTCTTCGAGCTATTGAGACTGTTAATTAATGAACTCTTCGAGCTATTGAGACTGTTAATTAATGAACTCTTCGAGCTATTGAGACTGTTAATTAATGAACTCTTCGAGCTATCGAGACTGTTAATTAATGAACTCTTCGAGCTATTGAGACTGTTAATTAATGAACTCTTCGAGCTATTGAGACTGTTAGTTAATGAACTCTTCGAGCTATTGAGACTGTTAATTAATGAACTCTTCGAGCTATTGAGACTGTTAATTAATGAACTCTTCGAGCTATTGAGACTGTTAATTAATGAACTCTTCGAGCTGTTGAGACTGTTAATTAATGAACTCTTCGAGCTATTGAGACTGTTAATTAATGAACTCTTCGAGCTATTGAGACTGTTAATTAATGAATTCTTCGAGCTATCGAGACTGTTAATTAATGAACTCTTCGAGCTATCGAGACTGTTAATTAATGAATTCTTCGAGCTATTGAGACTGTTAATTAATGAACTCTTCGAGCTATTGAGACTGTTAATTAATGAACTCTTCGAGCTATTGAGACTGTTAATTAATGAACTCTTCGAGCTATTGAGACTGTTAATTAATGAACTCTTCGAGCTATGGAGACTGTTAATTAATGAACTCTTCGAGCTATTGAGACTGTTAATTAATGAACTCTTCGAGCTATTGAGACTGTTAATTAATGAATTCTTCGAGCTATCGAGACTGTTAATTAATGAACTCTTCGAGCTATTGAGAATGTTAATTAATGAACTCTTCGAGCTAATGAGACTGTTAATTAATGAACTCCTTTGTATTCTAAATAGATGATCTAGAAATTGTTTTTTGAATTTTTGACAAAAATTGAAAAATAGATTTTTTCGATATTTTTCTGACTAAACAAGAAAGCTTTAGAATTTTCGTCAATCTGCATACCCTATTCGCGTCATTCTCAGGAAATTTACAACTGAATTTGTTATTGTCATTTTTTTAGTTCATTTCTTTTTTGACAACAAAATGTTTCATAATTTCTAATTATAGTACAAATGGGACGAACGAAAAAGTGTGCAAGGAAAACAAACCTGTAAACATATCTTCTTCATACTCTTCACGAAATATCGATCAATTTGGAATTCAATCAACACCTCTCCTACTGAATAACAACCCAACATTTATTTGGAAGGTGTGGCATGTATATTTGTTGATATTTCATTACTTTGAAAAAGGGGTGGTTAGAGAATTCTAATTTCTATCCAACACAAGAGAAACTGTTAATTTTGTACCGGAGGTAAATTCACTCGACACAGTCTCGTAACTCTAACCAGAGTGTTGGTTATTCTTTAAACAGTTCCAAGTCGATGCATTTAAAGTTATTTGCTAATAAATTCTGACCTGCTTTTCTCCAATTTTAATAATTCCGAGGTATCATTTAAAAATAAGGCATCGCTGTCCACTATGCTTTCTGCATCCACTGTATGCTATCTGTATGTGTAGTCATAATAGAGTGAATTTACTTCATGTAAACATTTGCACGAACTTTCTTCTTCTTGCGTAGCCCGATGTATCAACTACTGCTAACACTCCTTCACAGATGTCCAGAGTACCTAAAATACTTGAACTTGAGGTAAACAGGGCGATGTACTCTGAAAATCAGATCAGGTATGGAGATTTTCCTATTAAAAAAAGTTCCTTGCTAAATATTTCACATTAATTAATTTGTGGATATCTCGCAAAAATAAGCATTTTTTAGCTTCGCGAAAATTTTTTGTGCGCGGAATTTTTCACATCGGAAGTTGTGCAAATAACAATAATTAATGTGAAAATAACGCGAATTCATTGTGAGCTATTATCATTAAATTGTCATATATACTGCAGCAGATTTATATGCTTCACCCTCAACTACCTAAAGGCTGGTTAAAAGATTTTCGAATTGTGGCCATAATTCGCTGCTAACTCTGGGAAAAAGCGATACGCATGCTTGGCTGATTTTGAGAGTTTTTATAAGACTTTTGTTGATTGAAGCAAAGATATTTTGTCCTGCTTATACACATATTGACAACCCTGAACATATTTACACATTTTTGGCTATTTTTCAAAATTTTAAACAGCGTCACCTCGCCAGTGCTTTGCAGCCGATGCAGTGGTGTAGACCAAGTAAACAGCGTCGAAAGTGCACTAGCCACAATATATCTATTACAAAAAAAAATACCCCACGGCCCGGGAAGGACCAAAAAGTGAGAGAATCGGGGCGAGCTGACGTCAGCGTAAATAGTACAGTTTAAGATTTCGGATCTAACCAAATAATCTAAGTTCCTAAGTCCTGAGTCAAGCATTGACAAGTCCTAAGATCTAGAAGAACATTGAAGGTAGAAGTGCGTGTTACGTAGATAGAGATGGCTTTCTTGATTGCTGGCAGTTACCATATCTTAAGATTTCCGCCCTCCTTTCCACAAATTTAATTTACTTTTTTCATTTAGCTTTCCTTTACATCCAGCTAAGTTCCGCAGCCAAAAGGACAACCAATTGAATTTGATCTCATATATGACTGTAGATCGACCAATAGGAATAACAGACACAAACGGTATCAAATTGGAGACAGGTATGGTAATTATGCTAGTGATTTTCCGTACAATTTTTAGTCACGAAAATGACATGTGAAGGGATTAGCTCATGTAACCTGTTTTTCAAGCCCTGCCACTTTACAAGAAGGCACGCTCAGTCCAGGTTTCAAAGATTTGGCCATAGATTACGATCCAAATGAATATTTAAATATAGTTTACAAGATAATGTGTGCAGAATTTATAGTCAATATTTCTACCTTAAGGAAAGAAATTATTGCGCAAGAAAATATTGCAGAAGAAAAGATTGCGGAATTACAGATTGCGAAATTGGCCAAAATTCGCAATCTTTTCTGTCGCAATTTCTAGCCAGGAGTAGCAATTCGCAATCTTTTCTGCCGCAATTTCTAGCCAGGAGTAGCAATTCGCAATCTTTTCTGTCGCAATTTCTAGCCAGGAGTAGCAATTCGCAATCTTTTCTGCCGCAATTTCTAGCCAGGAGTAGCAATTCGCAATCTTTTCTGTCGCAATTTCTAGCCAGGAGTAGCAATTCGCGATCTTTTCTGTCGCAATTTCTAGCCAGGAGTAGCAATTCGCAATCTTTTCTGCCGCAATTTCTAGCCAGGAGTAGCAATTCGCAATCTTTTCTGTCGCAATTTCTAGCCAGGAGTAGCAATTCGCAATCTTTTCTGCCGCAATTCCAAGAAAAAAATAAAATTCGCAATCTAATTTTGACGATTTCTAAAAAAAAAGACGAGTTATTTCTGTGGTTGTTGTGCTATATGAAGATTTACAGGGGGAAAAGAAATTTTCAATGGAAATCTTATTGACCAAGATGAAAAAAATTTATCAAGCCATTTTGTGGAAAAATTCATGGATCATTGCTTCAATTCGCAATTTTAAATTTAGAAATTTCTTGACACAATATCAGATTCGCAATCTTTAGTTCCGCAATTTCATGGTTGTATCACGATTTTTTTAACCATAATTTCGCAATCTTTAATTCCGCAATCTTTTCTTGCGCAAACTTTTCTTCCCTCTTGCAAAATAATAGATTGTATATTTTAATGTTGTACAAAATCAAATTTATGTTTTTAGTTGAAAATGGTATCTTAAAACGCCCTCGTGCTTTACCTGCATTGAAGCAGCGTGTATCGCTCGTGACCGAGGAATGACTAATTGATAAACACAAAAAGGTATGGCGCATTTTGTGTTCTTCTTTGTTCATAAACAAAGAGAAAGACGATACCTGTTTTCAATCAAATCATGAAAAGGCATTAAATCCAAGTTATCCGTGTTTCATTCGTGTTTATGCTAACAGAATTTTTTAACGTAAAAGCATAAACGGGAAAAAAGCATGGTATGGAATTTTCTGTCAGTGGCAAAGCCATGATATAAGCTATTGTCTGCTACTGGTGGTACCCATGGTGCACACGTTTATGTTTATATTCTCTACTCATAGAAACAAGAATAACAAAGTACGCCTTCGTTCGGAAAACACAAGAATTTTCGCCTTTTTTTAATTTATTTTGCGACTTTTAAAGTCAAACTTATTTGCTACTGTACAGAGAAATAATACACTACGTTTTTGAAAGGGTAAACTTTATATTATTCAAGAGGTTTACATTTAAATGTAAGAAAATTGGTGTCTTGAATGTTTAAATCGTAACCACAAGAAAGGCTTCTTCTCAGCACTGTAAACATGATCCATGAAAAATTTGAAAACATTTTCGAGACAATTTCATGACCTTTTAGATAGCTAGACAACTTCAGGATTTAATCTCATTCCAAGCTAAAAATTGTAGACTAAAAAAAAATCGAGAATAAGACAAAAAAATTCTTAAGAATTCTTCGAAATTTTATAACAATTTTTGTGATTCCATATAACATAAAGAAGTGTAAATATTGTTTTCTAGTAATTGTACAGTATTTTAATACGTTTTGGCATTGCAATAATATATATTTTTTACAGTTTTGTAATGGTATTTTTTTAGGATTAAATTGTATATAAATTTACATAATATATTGAATTGACAAACAATATCTTATTCTAACCTTTCAAAATCACACAAGTTATTAACATTATAAAAATGACCATGAAAAATATAATTTTGAAGAAATTTTGGTACCGATATTTCATAAATATCCTCAATGCTGTAAAGTTCTTTTCTGATTGCCAACCTGCAGCATAATAGTAACGTCTTCGGTTCACTTTTCGCTTTATCAAGAATCTCTGAGCAAGTTTTCACATTAGGATTGTTTAACATATGCGTGGTCAAACTGTGACAATACTTCGGATCTGCACCAGATGTTAATAAGTATTGGACCAGATGTGTTGCTCCGTTTCGAGCGGCAATAAACAAACATGGCGATATATCCCATGCTTCGTCAAATTGATTGATATCAATGAGTCCGGAGTTTAACAACAAACAAGCACAAGCTATTGTTTTATCTGTTGTTTTGTAAGTCTTCGTGCATAGATAATGTAAAGCTGTTGTTGGGGTCGCAACCAATGTTCCTTTTAATCGATATTTCTGTTTAATGTCAGTTATGAGTAATTTCATGCACTCTAAATTCATTTTACTAGAAGCAAGCATCAAAGGCTTTTGACCCATAGCGTTAGGTAAATGTTTTGCACCATGTTGTAACAAGATCTTGATGCATTCCTTTCTATTGTACAAGGACGCCATGTGCAATGCATTGTGGTACGTCAATGCATTCGTTGTTGGGTCGACGTTAGTGAAAGCATCAATATAATGCGACTTGTTTTTTTTTTTAAAATGCGTCAGGAGGGCGTCCAAGACTTTTGATTGACCGTACCTGCTTGCTAAATGGTGTGGCAAGTCATGTCCATCAAAGATAGTTGGGTCAGCGCCTAAGAAAATGTTTAACGTAATTTTGACGTCTAACACTGGTAGTTTGTAAAATTGCAACAACAAAAAACAGCGTCAATAAGAGATACACGACAATTTTAGCAAAAGTTCAGAATCCTCTCAAATCAAATAACGTATGAACAACTATATCAATAAAAAATAACAGTGGAGGAGGTACATTAACAGCGCCGCAGCTCAGTGGTTATAACTCTCGCACTTTATGTGGGAGACCGGGGTTCGATGCCCTTTGAATTCAATATGGGCGAGTGAATGTTACCATAGCCCCGGGTTAATCCAAGCCATATAAGGGAAATTGGAAAGATGGCACACTGTGTGGGCTGTTGGATGTTACAGGTAGTTGTCTGGTAGAGCGCAGACTCTAATTGGGTTTGCATAGCTCAAAATGATACTCTAGGACTCCCCACCTAAGCATAGATATACTTTATCCATGATCTATTTCATGGGCCCTCCTGGAATTATAAGGTAAAATATGCACATCTATCTATCTATCTTCAGAGCAGCAGTAAGATTTTCGCAATTCGCAAGCATAAACCGGATGAGTCCAATAGAATTTTTTGCATTCTTAGCGGACGGATAAAACGATTACTTTAAGGGCAGAAACTTTTGTGTTTTTTGGTCATTTTCGTGAATGTTTATGCCTTTGGAAATTATAAATCAGCAAAAAACGAAAGTTTTTTCACGCGAAGTCATGGATATTTTTCTAGACGCGAAAGTTTTTCTACCCTAAAAAATCAAAAAATAGGGAATTGCCAAAGCCAGCCAACATTTGGTGTTTTTATTCTTCTTTGGAACTACGAATTTTTCTGGAATATCCCAATTCTGCGAGAAACTATAATACTATGAAGTGAAAGGTTACCTTCATATGAAAGAGATTGTTTTTGAAAAATTAGCTAATTATGCGGAATTATGTATGCCACATGATACACGAATGTATCCCACCAGATGAACCGAAAATTCCGTATACCTTTGATCCTGTTATGTCAGACTTCATTGCAAAGAGAGGCATGAAATTTCTACATCAAAACATAAATGGGATCTGCGGAAAGTTGGATATTATAAAATCTTTCTTATCCGACGCGAAAAACTGTTTTCATATCGTTAGTTTCTCTGAGACACACACAAACGACACTGTATTGAATTCGGAGCTATTTGTCCCGGGGTATGTACTTGAGAGAAAGGATCGCGAGAATGGTCGTGATGGTGGTGTTTCTTTTTATATTCGGAAAGATTTACAATATCGCAGAAGGTGTGATTTAGAGATCGATGGAATTGAGTTTTTGTGGATAGAATTATTTATTCCGAAATCAAAATCTTTGTTACTCTGCTCAGCTTATCGACCCCCGGATTCCTCAAAGTTTCTTGATAAAAACTTCATCTCAAAGTTTGATAATATGTTGGATACAATATCAGTCGAAAATAAAGAAACAATTATATGTGGTGATTTCAATTGTGATTACAATCTCCCAAGAGTACACTCTAACATAAAAGATCTGGTTAAACTGTATAACTACAGTCAGGTCATTAAATCGTCTACACGCATTTCAAAAGAAAGTAGAACACTAATTGATTTAATTTTTACAACCGATAAATCAAAAATAAACGACTCTTTGGTGTACACTAACTCTCTCAGCGATCACTGCCTAATCGGAATCAGCCGAAAAGCAAACTGTAAACGCTATCCTCAAAAGAACATCAAAGCACGTGATTACTCAAAATACAACAAAGAAGATCTAAAGAATGAAATTCGCAACGTGCCATGGGAGAATTGTTTAACTGTCACCGACTTAAACCAAGCATGGAACTTATTCAAATACTACTTATCAACCGCAATCAATAAACATGCGCCACTTAAAGAAAAAACTGTACGTGGAAAATCCAACCCCTGGATAACCAGAGAAATCAGAAACTTAATGAATACGTGTGATTATCATCATCGACGTTTTAAACGATCAAATTCTACTGGAGATTGGGAAAGTTATAAATATTACCGAAACTCTGTAACCAATCGCATTCGTGTTGCAAAGGCAAACCACGTTCGTGCTGTTCTGAAAGAATCTTCAGCAAATCCAAGAGATTTTTGGAAACAAATTAAGTCGTGCTACCCTACTAAAGATTCGTCAAGTCCGAGCAAATCATTCGTAATCAATGGAACAGTAACATCCAATATTCGATCAATTGCGAACAATTTTTGCTCTTTTTTCACCAAAGTTGGTTCAAGTCTCATGAAATCATCAATAACCAACTTTACTTGGAAACTGTTCAACATACGTAATTATATGCGCACGATTAATAAAAGGAATGTATCATTTAAATTCCAACCAGTGACAATTAATCAGGTGAATAGAGTACTAAAATCGGTTAAAACGGCTAAAGCTGCTGGTATTGACACTATCCCCGGTAGGATAATTAAAGACATCTCAAACGAACTAGCTGCACCTGTCATGTTCTTGATAAACAAGAGTTTGGAAACTGGTACATTTCCAACCTGTGAAAAATCTGCAAAAATGACACCATTGCATAAATCTGGCGATCGCTCAAACATAGATAACTACCGACCCATTTCCGTACTAAATGTGTTGTCTAAAGTCATCGAACGAATCGTCTACGACCAGCTAGCTGATTATTTAGAAAATCAAGATCTATTGAGTGAGCACAATATGGTTTTCGACGAAAAAGATCTACACGTGAAGCGGTTAAATCACTTGTTGACGATATAAGATACAATATGGATAAAAGTAAGACAACCGGAGCTCTATTCATGGATTTGAGAAAGGCCTTTGATACCGTAAACCATGGCTGCCTTCTCCAGAAACTGCCTTTTTATGGTATTACTAGCACTGAAATTGATTGGTTAAGCAGTTATCTTTTTAATCGAAGTCAAACTGTTTTCATTGATGGAGCATACTCAGATCCTGAAAATATGACGCATGGTGTACCCCAAGGTTCCATTCTGGGTCCATTGCTATTTATTCTTTTTATCAATGACTTACCGTGCCAATTGAAACACTGTCGAGTATTGATGTATGCTGATGACACAGTCATATATTCATCAAGCAAGTCGTTAGATGAAATTGAACATTGTATAAATTTGGATGCAAATATCATTCACGATTGGATGAAGGAAAATTGCCTAATTCTTAATCCAAAAAAGGGCAAAACAGAATTTGTCGTCTTTGCGTCCCGAAAACCACAAGCCTCTATCAGTATTGTGATCGATCAAAATGATATAAACCAACCAGATTATTACGAATACCTTGGGATTCAACTGGATACTCACCTTAACATGAACCATCACTTTAAAAAAACATACAAGCGTATAACCTCACGCATCAAACTTTTATATAAAATACGTTACAAAATTTCTCCAAATGTTGCTGAAACCATCTTTAACTCAATGATCCATCCACTGTTCTTTTACTGCTACGACATATTTGGTGGAATGAATAAAACATGGATTGGAAAATTTGAGTCCTTGCTGAGAAGAGCTAAGCACATCATCAAAACCCGCAAGAATTGGTCAACATTCGTCACTCAAAGAAAACGGAAAGTAGCAATTGATGTGTTCAAAGCCGTTAACGATATTACTATTGGCAGCAATTACAAATTGGTTAGCCATTCGATTAACACCAGAGGAAATAGATCTAAATTAGTCTTACCTAGCATCAAGACGGAAGCTGGTCGGAAGCTTACGTATTATCAAGGAGCTTTAGTTTTTAATAGTCTCCCCTCTAATATCAGGGAATAAAAGAGTATGATAAATTTTAAAAAGTTTTTGAAACAAAGTGAGTTCTAGGTCTATTACCTTAGCTTGATTTTTTTTTTTTTTTTTTTTTTTCTAACATTCTCATAATTTTATATATATTATTTAAAACAAAAACAATTTTTACTTTGTTTATTTTTGTTTTAACAGGTCACTCGTTGATAACAGTGCAGATATATTATATCATACTGAAGATGTAAACCTGTATAAATATGATTAATAATAATAATAATAATAATAATAATATGACATCAGAAATAATTGCTGATATGAATGATAATCAGGGTAAGTATCGATATTCATGTGAATATGTTCAAAATATCAAACTGGATAGGAGAAAACATATTCACATCACATACCTTGACTCTTTAAACAGCTTGTCATGCATTAATTAGCATAATTATCAAAACTTCTAATTTAAAAATCTTGAGAACCCATCAGGATTTTTTTCAAAAAAATAAACACAACTTTTCAAGCTCTTTCATATGAAGCCAACTTTTTTTTTTTGCAGGAGGTAAGCTTGAAGAAAGCAATAACACTTTACTTAAATGTTTTTCCAATCCCTTTATTTAAAATGAATTTAAAGACCAACAACACTGATAATAAATTAATGTAACACAACATGTACACAAAATCTTTTGAACGGTTAGCTATGCTTAAAATTATTATTTGTTATTCGTCCAATATTCAGTACAGATGTTGTTTCTGAGTTAATGCATGAGTATGAGCAAAGTATGAGTAAAAAAGAAAACAGATTTAGAAATTGTGACAGAAATTGAATGTAAATAAAAATTGATTAAGCGATGTGTACACAAAATATGTACACAAAATATGTACACCACGGGTGGTTCGAAGCGGAATTTAAGAGTTAGCGCATGCGCGGGTTTTTAACGACATCCGTGGAGGAATAATGGCGTCAAACTACGTAGTCAAAACAAACCAAGAGCAAGTTTAAATCTATTGTTATCCTCCCATCTAATATTCCAATGGATCTAATTTAGCCGTAAACGAACATGTGATAAGTCAACGAAGAGGCTCAGCGAAACATTTTTGTTGTAGTGGAGCTAGGTACGAGGAACAAGACTACTCAAGTATATGGCATTCCAAAGTCACATTAATACAGTTATCTTAAGATAACAAATGTTATCTTAAGATAACTCTATTAATGTGACTTTGGAATGTGTGCATATTCACATTTATGTCCTGATTGTAAGATAACTCGAGTAATCTTAAGATAACAAATTATCAGAGAAATATTGTAAGATTTCTTGATCATGGTAACATTAACGACTTTTCTACCTTTGATGTTAGCGCTATCTTAAGTTAACTAAAGTTATCTTAAGATAACTAAAGTTATCTTAAGATTGCGAGAAAACTGGAGATTACTCAAGAACTACGCGAAACAAAAACGCGTTTTAAACTTTAACACGCGGGAAGTACGGTATGTTGCCCAACTTGGTTAATTTCTAGAGAATTAACGATTACCTGGTACATATGTCCAGACCTTAACAACCAACCCCATGGCTTTGTAGTAAGCACGTGCAAAACAAGACAAAAACAGTAACAAGTAAATGAAAGTACTGCCTATGCTGCTCGTTAGTTATTTTTTAAAATATGTCTTCCTTTTTTATGAACAGCTCGTCCGACGAAATCGTGCTTCCTGCTTTATCTGATACATCTGCTATGATAGATAGGTTAATGAAATTTTTACACCCAAAATCGCAACGCACATGGTAAAGCTTCCCGCTTAAAATGTAAAACTAACTGGGAACGAAGTTGACACTTCAACGCTGTAATTGTTTTTTATTCCGTAATTTAACGCGTTTGAAACGAAGATAATGCTATCTTTAGATAACACGAGTTATCTTAAGTTAGCAAAAATATCGTCAAATTGTATTAATAACAGCTCTAATCTCAAGATAACTACAAAGTAAAGATATAATTATCACATTAATATGTTATCTTAAGATTACTCGAGTTATCTTACAATCAGGACATTAATGTGAATATGCACGCATCCCAAAGTCACATTAATAGTGTTATCTTTAGATAACATTTGTTATCTTAAGATAACTGTATTAATGTGACTTTGGAGTGCCATACAAGTAGATGAAAGAAAAAATCAAGATTTTTGCTTATTTGCGTTACGTTGCTAACGTCAAGGTAATTAACTTGTTATTCAGAGTTTTCTAGGGCTGTAGAAAAGTTATTTTACATCAAGGACACATGGCCCTAAGAGAAAAATACAACTTTGAAGTGCTTTCAGTTTTTTTTAATCAGAAAATGACTTTTGAAGTAGGCATAGTTTCACAGTTTCACGATAACTATCAAATACGTATGAAAGCTTCAATATCGTTTAACTAAGCCAATGTGGCATTACTGTGTTATAAATTTGCTAGAAACTGGTTAACACAAGGTTGGTTAACATAAAATCTTTATATATATACATGCTAGGTAGGCGACAAAATACAGTCACATCCACTTAACAGCTAGTAGAAAATTCTGTCACTACTCTTCCTCGCCTTTTGTAAATTTACGCTTTTTAGCTGCTGGCTTCAAGTCTTGAGCTTCTGGATTTGTTGTCAAAAGGTGCTGTTTCATAATGTATTTGAGCCTGTCAACTGGGTTTTTGATGTTTGAATAATTTATTCTCATACGATGCAAATCGTGGTGAATAGATTCTCCACCTTGTTCACCATAAAAACTTAAGCCCATTCTCCACTTGTTTACAAAATCCAATACATGGTCTTCTAGTATGTGCAGCTTTGGACTGATGTATATTGAAGGCCAATTAATTCTTAAATAGCACATGAACTGATTGATAGATGTCTCTAAAAGTTGGTTAAACAAATTTTATAAATTGACTTTTCTACCTTTAAGCATTTCATAAAAATCAAACTGGCATATTTTACCTAAATTTGATAACATTTCTTGGGTCATAATACATGAAGAATTGAATATTGAGTGACACGAACCATACAGCTTGAACAGTTGTTCAAACTTCTTGCATGTTTCTTGACACTCCAGATATAAAACTTGATCATCACATTGATACTGTACAATTTCAGGAATACGATCACATAAATACTTTATGTTGCCATCCTATAATATTGTCTACTATTTGTTGTAAACCAATTTGTGAAATTATACTTATGCATAATACAATTTCATATTTTTCGTTTACTTTATCTTGTTTCAATACAAATTGTATAGCATTGTATTGAAACAAGATAAAGTAAACGAAAATTTTTCTAAATTGCAAAAATAAATCTAACCTTGAGCATTTTATGACAATGGTTGCCAATGAAGCTTTTTCCGTGGTACGCCTGCCTCTCAACACCAAGCTCCTGCAGTGTATCGTCTAGGGATGATACGCAAGGACCAGATCCAATTTCCAATTGGTACTTTTCTTTGAATGCTTTTATGCTTCTATGTTTCTCCTTCTGTTCAAATTCTAAGTTATCCAACTCTGGTTTGTAGTTTTTTTCAAACTCATCCTTGGTAATTTGTTTAGATATAACCATCCAGTTCATATGTTCCTGCTGGTTATCATACTCGTCCTCCAATTCTTTTGACTCATTTTGTAAATTGCTAAATATATACATATATATATACATATATATAGATATGTTATAAAGAAATGCAGCCCAAAATATGATTGGAAGTAGTATTAATAATAATAAAAATCTAGTAAGGTGTACATACATTAAAATTCTCATATTTTCCATAAACTCTGCAAATTTAATATTAATTTCACCATCAGTAGTTTGAGCATGAATTGTGGCAATTCTTAAATTAACTTCTTGACAGTAGCTTTCCAAGTTGTTGAACATTTTTAAATATATCCCAAGTGTTAGGTGGAGCCCTGGTATAGCCACCTATATAAAAAAGTAATAAAAAATAGGTTTGCTGAATTTTCATAACATTGCACGAAGTACATTATACTTACTTGTTCTAGGGGGATGTTAAAGAAGCAATCATGTATCACATTTTGATAGTGTTTGGCGTTTTTCACTAATGATCCATTGTGACGAAATCGCTGCAGGTTTGTGTTCAAACTGTCCAAGCTACGTTTTGGAAAAGATCCACGAATAAATTTTGGGATGCAAAGTTGGTCAGTCTTTATGCTGCACCAGAGACAACAGTGACGGCCTGTAAAATTTAAAACACTAAGGTAATTTTATAGATAGATTTTATTATATATAATACACATATAATGTGTGTATTATTGATATATAATACACATAATTTTTTTAAGGAATCTGAAGTGATATGTGCCCAAATAAGGAACTTTTGAAGCTATTTTTGTTTTTCCTTAATGTGAAATTTTCAAAATATGATATTTATTTTAATTTAATCAAACATGTCATTACCATTTGCCCCACTAATTCCATACATAGCACATAAATACTCGTAATCTCCATACATAAAGAGACGGATCTTCAAATTATTCCACTTCTGTTTTTGTAGAATCCTAATTTGGGGTTTAAATCTTTCTAAGCAGATTCTTAAATTTGTCACGGAATCCTTTGCCTCAAATATGCTGAAGATGGTTGTATTTTCTTTGCGATTGGGGTTTCTAATATTTGCCACTTGATAGCTCATTTTGAAACTGTTATCACCATGGTCACCAACCAATTTTAACATGTATTTCATCATCTGGTATAAATGAGTGATGAACTAATTGATTATTTTTACTCAGTTCTGTTAACCGGTTTAATATATGACCTACAACATTGTAAAGGTATACCCAAGGCTTGGGATCTACAACAAGCTGCTTATTATTGCTACTAAATTTCCGAGTTAGAGGAGCTAGCTCAGCAACAAGCCCTTTCCCTATCCACTTGTCTGCAACCTGTCTTGTTGTTTTTTCAGATGTGAGTTTGATGTCAAAAGTGGCAAGCCATCGGGAAATATTTCGCATAAGGTTCCATGGCAAATTCAAGGTGGCTTTCATGGCGGCAGCAGTCTCAGCTGGAATGGAGACATGATGGATTTCTGTGATTATTTGTTTTCTCTGCTCCTTGTCGCATTTTTTCATGATCACAGCTGTTTGTTTCACAAATGCATCATTTGAATTTCCTGAAATCATGTTGATTATATTTTTAGCTGTTTTGCTCCGATCAGATAAGCTTCTTTTACTGCTTTCATTTGATAACTTTCTTGGCATGCTGATCGGTGTAACCGTTATTGGCTAAAATAAAGAAATGTCTTTTATTTTTAGTCTTTGTTAGGTATATAATATATATATATATAGTAGAAATATGAATAATTTTCAGGTAAATGCAGAAATATATGTATATTCTAAATGTTTATTTATATACCTGTGGTCCTTTTGTAGCAAATTGAACTGTTTGATTCGGTAGTGTTGACTGTTTAATTTTGATACCAACCAAATGTGTCATGCATTTTTCAATAATTGTCGGTACAGGCTTAGACGGACTTAGCTTTAAAATGTCGTTGGGTGTCATCAATTCTGGCTCAATGGTTTTTTTCGGCCTTCCACCATTTTTAGATTTTATAGGCCGTCCCCCTTTAGACTTAATTTTCGAGAAATTTGATGCACTGCCTTCTTTCCATTTTACTGTACATTTTGATGTTTTTGTGCCCCGCAAATTACAATTTTGCATTGTGCAGTAACATTTATTACAAAATTTTGGTGGATGTATTTTGTTTACATCTTGCTCAAAGTCCTCCTGAAATGCTGACTGAAGGCCAGAAAGGTTTTCCTTTATAAGATAGGAAACTCTTCCATTCAAAATATTTCCACATATGCGACAAAGTTTGGTTAGATCTGTATGTTCTGCCATTCTATAGCTATAATTATTCTAAAAAATAATATTATGTAACCAGTTTAATCGTTGCCTTTCCAATTATATTTTTTAACTTAGTCAAAAGCTTTTTGGAAACATAAAGTTTCACATTTCATGACCATAAGCTTTTTTTCCTGTCTGTGCCACCATTTTAAAAATTTGAATTTTGTTCAACTTTGATGACAAATATTTTTCAGAAAAAAACTGAAAGCAGTATGGAACTTTAAAAAATAGAAAGTATAATCCTTGGGCTTTCGTAACATATAAGTTTGATTAGGTGAAAAACTCTATATAACGTTATAGCCGACCTGTTAGCTAGGTCACTTTTTGACTCGACATTTACCATCTGTCTTATTTACGTTTGTTGCGCTTGGAAACGACAACAAAATTGTTTTTGGTTTTTTTCCACAGCATCTTAAGACCTTAGATGCTAGTTAAATAGATTTACATAAGTCCACGCGAGAGTAAAATTTCTGTTATCGACATTAGAAGTTGTGCCTTTATCAGCAACTTTGTTACAAAATTTTGGAAGCTCGCCCCAGACTCCCGGCAAATGCGCTAAAATTCCATTGTACGGCCGTTTGAATCACCCGTGACAAAAAAGGGACCTAGCATTCACAGGGTCTAATTTGTGTGTGTATATATGTACTTTACAACAGCTGATTCCTGCCGATACAAATACATATATATATAAAGAAAAGTTTTAAGAAAAATATTCTAAAATTTGTATAGCTATTCATATTATAGAAATACCTGATTTAAGCAGCAACTCAACACATTCATTATGACCAAAATGAGATGCCTCGTGAAGTAGTGTTGATGTGTGATTAGGACCTGCTCCAGCATTGATATCGATTCCACTATCAATAAGGAGTTTTAAACACTTAACATTGCCACATGATGCAGCCATATGCCCTGGAGTCCACCAAGCATCGTAAGTTTTGCATGTTACTTTCATTCTGCATCTATAAGATCAAACAAAGCTTACATTATAATAATTTAATTGTAATCAATCACTAGCAAATGTAATTCGAAATTAACATTTATACATGACAAAAGTACAATGAACACCTTATAAGTTCCTTCAAACATTCTAAATGACCAAATCGAGATGCTTCATGCATAGGACTCCAACCCCCATTTCTGTATATATTCAACTTTATATTTTCAACACTCAAAATTGCCTTGGCACATTCTAAAAATCCACTATATACTGCATGATATAATGGCGTTCGGTTATCACAATCGACAGCATTGACATCAGCATTGTGGACAATCAACATTTTTACTGATTCTGTATCACCTTTATTTGCAGACACGTGAAGTGGGGTCATCTGTTGTGCATTTTTGCTGTCAATATATGCACCTAATTCCACAAGGTATTTAAGTATTCTACAGTGTTTGTTGTTCGCTGCTTGATGTAGTAGTGTTGGTGAAACATTTTTAAATTTAAGATGGGGAAAATCAGTATTCAGGATCGTTTTTGTTCCGCTTAAGTTGCCATCAGAAACAGCTGCGAATAAATCTGTCATTACATTTATCCGCACGTTTGCATCGACGTCGGCCATATTTGTTTTGATTTTAAGCAATTACAGTTGGCCTTCAAACTATATAATTGTTATAGAGGGCGCATCATTCGAGAAATTATTATAGGCGCCCCTCTTTCTATAAAAACGCTTGCGCCCAACAGAAGGGCAGTTTTTACAAGGTGATAAAATATAGAGGGTATTCATTCAATTTTTTATTAAATGTTCATTAAAAGTCAAACTCCACGACATTAACATCAACGGAATTTGCTTATAAAATGTTGTTTTGAGAACAGAAGCGATAAATAACCTCAGATAATATCCAGGGCGTGAAGATGCTACAGTGAAACAATAACAGTGCTTTTTTTCTGTTTATTTATTTATTTATTTTTTCTGTTATTCATTTTAATAAATACTTTTTGTTACGTATAGAATATTTGTACAAGCTGAAACAAGCTCGTTTCATTGTCTTTTTACCTTTTTTTATACTAGGCGTCAACTTCAACCCCCCAGGGCATGCTATTTTCCTTTTTTATTAAAACTCGGAATTTAACATTAGAACGCGTGTGTCCATACCATCAGTATACATATGCAGCATAAGCATATTGACAAGATCCATCTTATATTTTGCAACAATAAAACATGTTTACAGCAGGTACGTGTGAGGACAGTTGTTATCTGTCCCTCCACCCCCCCCCCCCCCCCTCACCCTCCTCCACCCCCCCCCTCCTCACCTCCCCATCTATCTACCTTAAGTTGATTGATTTCCCCGAAGATTAACTTTCGCGAATTTCGCGGATTTTGGCTTCAACCGCGAAAGTTTATCCCTTTTTTCGCTGGTATCCCTTTGTTATGTTTGAATAAAACTGTAACTACAGACTGAAAATACAAATAACTTGTTAATCCGTAATGGTAATATTATCTTTTCTCTGATTCGTTTGACCTTAAGAAAGACCCCATTATTATTTCGTTTTTTGGTTCTGTATAGTTGGTTTTCACGATTTCTAAGAACTGATCAATGAGTAAGTGGTGTCTTACAGTTCCAGGTAAGGTGACCAAGACTTTACATACAATTTCTAGACCAACTCGAACTAGAGGAGACCTTATGTAGTGTGCTGTGATGAGTTTTGCAGTAATTTTAGCTCCTCATTTTAAAGGAACTTTCTAGATCTCGAGATTTCACGTGGCAAGTGACTAACAATGGTTGTATTTTGTGTAGCATTCTTTCCAAAGCATTTTATTATTTTTTTAAATTTCGACCCTCCAGCTCCTGATGAAGCTTGCCTTGGAAATGTTGAACATCAAACTATCAAGAAGAGTATCCAACTGTCTTCCAAAAAAAAGCAGTTCGTAAGTTCAATGCACAATATCCGAAAATGAACGAAAGTACAGTTAGAGGCTTTCAAAACAAGTACGAATCTGAAATTGCAGAAGCCAAAAGAAAGGGAAAATCTATATCACCCCACATCGAAAAGGTGCCACAATAAGGTAGACCACTCCCACGGGAACATTAGATGCCATTATGGTTAAAAGGACTTGACAGCTATCAGTACCGCGGATCCGTGCAAAAGCATTAATGGCATTAACCCCGGGTTAGTTGGAGACATCGACATAGAATCTTCCCACTGGGCCCAAAGCCTATTTCGTCGGATGGGCTTCGCTAGAAGGAGAGCAACAACATCCAAATTAGAAATACTAGATGCGCATTTAAAGAAATTAAGTATCAGTATTTGTACTATATTGTTATAAAAGTTGAGAAGTACAAGATCCCGGAGTGTCTGCTGATTAACATAGATCAGACCCCAACGAAGTATGTCCCTGTAAGCCAATCAACTTTCCGAAAAAGAACACAAAACAGGTCACTATTAAAGGCAGTTCGGACAGATCAACAACAGCTCATTTGCTATAACTTTTAGTGGTACCTTCTTGCCTATGCAACTTATTTACGGCGGTAAGAACAAGTAAATCACTTCCAAGATACAAGTTTCACGGTAGCTTTTCTATAAGTGCAGACCCAATCCATTACAGCAATGAAAACAAGTCTTTGTCCTTTATATCCAAGAGGCCCGCGAGAAAAACTTTCCGCCGATCAGAAAGCACTTGTAGTAATGGATGTCTTTTTAGGAAAGATAACACCAACCGGATTAGATTGCTTTAAAGAGCACAATATTGAGATTGAGATGTTGTACAACAAATGATGCAGAGATTATTTTTATCTTTACTGCTTCAGCTGGCACAGCAATATTAAAAACGGAAATTAATCTTTACCCTTGCGGTAATTTATCATATTTTTTACAAACTTTTTACGCTCTCTTTAAAAGGCGGGAAAAAGTAGAATTCTTTTCTAAATTGACTAACAGTACTCGACACTTGTCTTCTGTCATGCGTTTCAGGAATGTTCGTTTGTGATTTGCGTTCTGCTATAATTCTATTGACTTTTGTCAGCATTCGGATTATATCAGTGTTGTGTGCATGTTTGCGAAATACCGAACAAAGTGTCTGTATGAACCATGAACCAGTCTGTGAATTTCTCCACGAATAAAACCCTTTCGCAGTCGAGTAAGCAAGCAAGAAATCAGCTTCAATAGGTAATGAAGACGGTTTAATTTTAGTTTTTCCGTCAACTTCGTCCAGACTATTCATGTAGTCTGAGCCTTGACATGCTTGAATGATAAATATTTTCGGCTTTCCCGCCAAATTTGAGCCACGAAATAGTCGAGTCAATTTCTTAATCTCGATACTTTCATCTGTGGCAAAAATTATATTTTCATGGCCATGTGTTAAAAAAGTGCAGATCAGAGCACCCATGTTACTGTAGTCATCGTATGAAGCCATCGTCATAACCTGTTTTAACTCTTTCCTGTTCAAATCGTCAAAACATTCTACAATAAATCCTAACGCCAAAAACAACCGAGTCAATTCTCTTGCGTCTTTTTCGGTACCTTCTCGAGGAAATTCATCCAATCCGGTTTTCGGATGAAAGTTTTTAATGTTTATTATAATCAGACGCCCTCTTGGGTATGTATCCATTTTGTAAAACATATCAGAATCTATTCCACTGAGATCAGTTTTAAAACTCGCTGTTGAAGTTTCTTCATTTGGAAAATAAATATTATATCTGTCACCTAAGTCTTTTACAGGGTTATAAATTTTAAATTTTGTCATCATTCCACCGTCAATGTCTTCCATGATGCGATCAAAATTTGTTATTTGTTGTTGTTGTGCATAGAACACGTTACGATGTTCGATCTTTGTTCGAATTCTCTGCTAGGCAATTCATCTCGACCATAAACACAGCCTCGCCAGTTTGTATGATGCACAAGTCAGTAATAACATTTTAAATCGATAATATTTACTCTAAGAACTTTTACTTAAAACAACTTTATTTCTATTCTTTTTATTTCGTGCTTAGAAACGACATATTTGCCAGATGGAGGAATTTGAACTGTTCAACTTTCAACAAACTTTTATTTATGCTTGCACGATGGTTGTCATAATAAATTCCATGTTTTTCTACTCAATTTTTTCTACTAAAAATAAGAAAACTCTCTGTTATTGTGAACTGTTCATAGGGTCTTAAAAATTAATGACTTTAAAAGATTTATCAAAAACATTATCTCAACTTACATCTGCACACAAAACGCAGATGCTTTCACACACAGAATTGTCTCGATGAGTAGACCAACACCAAGGAAATTAATTTTCTCAATAAATGTTTTAAAATAAAACCTAATTTTCGCGAAGCTAACAAGACCTTAAATTAAATTTCGCGGATTTGATGACATTGTGTTTCTAAATTTATACCGTTTTTTAGGAGCTTTTATGTAAAAAAAGCTAAGAGTCATAAAGACTGCTGGAAGTTGAAATTCACATATATTTTATATGTAGTTCTAAGTAGAAGAAAAAACTTTACTTCAATTTATTTCTAGAAATTTTTAATTAAGGTTTTTTGTTTAAACATCGCATCTATCCTCCTATTTTTGGCAAAATTACAATTTTAATGCCAGTGCAATAAGAAGATATCTCTAAAAATTGGAAGAACAAATAAAGCCACATCAAAGAATATTCATCACGCATGGCTTTTAAAGTAGGCTGCAAAAGTGAAATTGTGCGTGGGATTATGCCCCTCCTGACTTCACTACCCTCGAAGCCATTGCCATTTAAAGACGGATACGTCTCGTGGGATGTAGGAGTAGTTGCTTGTTATAAAATTTCAAAAACACAACAAACACTTCTCTCATATTTCCTTGCCCAGAATGACTTGTGGCGCCGTAGATTAGTGGTTATAGACCGGGGTTCGATTCCTCTTGACGGCGATTCAACATGGGCAGGTGAATGTTACCATAGCCCCGGGTTATCCCATGCCATGTGAGGGAAATTGGGGAGACGGCACACTGTGTGGGCCGTTGGATGTTGCCGGGAGTTGTCTAGTAGAGCGCGGCCCCTAATTGGGTCTGCGTAGCTCAAAATTAGCCTTAAATACTCTAGGACTCTCCATCTAAGCCATGGCCCCTCCTGGAAATAATAGACAGGGTATATCTCTCGATATTTGTGAGGCTAGCCATTTAAAATATGCACATCTATCTATCTATCTACTTGTGAATCATTATTCATGAAAAGTCAAAACAAATGTTGTTTGCTCGGCCAATGATAAACAAAACGTTAGCAGAACCTTTTGCAAGTCAACAGATAGAGCTCTGGATTGTTAAGTGGAGGACAAACTGTACTACATATTGGCTAGTTCCCTCCCTGAACAATATGGCACAAGATAAATCATTTGGAGTAGGTCTAGTCTGCCTCTCCCTAAATTGTTTGTCCCTAAACGCAGGTTGACAATGAAGCAAATTCATTCCCAATATAGCTATTTATTTTTCGACCCTGTCATGATAACGTTGTAACAACAACAACTCGACATGAATTTGTTTCCATGTGGTTGAATTAGGGAGATTTTTACAAACACAATGAGTAAACATCAATTGGTATGAATCATATTAACGAGGAGTTTATGAATAATAAAAAAAAATTGTTAGAATTTCTCTATCCAAATTTTGAATAGCTCTGAATAGTGAATACTGAATATGTAAGTTTGATCTACCATTTAGAAAAAGGATATTTTGAGAGATTTTCAAAGTGAATGATGAATATGAAATTTCGTTACATTTATTACGCCAAAATTTTCTTCACTCGCAAAGGACAGGAGTTTTGACAATAAAAATCTACCGACATTCAGCGATGCTTATTTCTTTTGTTTATGGTTGGATTATTTTAATTTCGCTTCATGGTAAGAAAACTTTAAAAAATGATTTTTAATTTAGAGTTGGCCAGATTACTGAATTACATAGCTACAAGGATCATCAAAGGGTTTGTTCCCAGCAGAAAGTTTTAGATATGTATGGGAAGTTTTAGATCAAGGAAATATCGACTCTTTGTGTCTAATAATTTTTTATTTTTTTTTGAATTTTGAATTTTTAAGTTTTGACCTAATTCAAAAATATATGTTTTTACCACTCTGACGAGCATAATTGTGAATATCTTAAAACAGATGCCAGGAAAAGCAATCAAATGTGGAAAATATATAATTTTACCACTCTGACGAGCATGATTGTGAATTCCTTGAAACAGATATGCCAGGAAAGGCAATCATATGTGGAAAATATAACGCATATACTTATAGCAACCATCCTTTATATAGCGGACACCTCTTTATAACGAACGCTTTGTACCCCCATAAAACTAACCTCCCTATAGCGGGCCCAACAATGAGTCAGATCAAACAATTCTAGTACAGAGTTTGTTTATGTTTTTACTTAAGACAAGTTCTAAATATTATATATTGACTTGGCTAGGACAAGCAAAATCTTTAAGTTTTTCTTGTGAAATTAATTTTAGGCTTCTTTCCTTTGATACACTTTACTGTCGATTTCAGTATAACTAACACCTCAAGAGCAGATTATTGAAGCTCCAAGAGTTAATTTGGGAGAATCTCTATGTAGCCGACACCTCTCTATAGCGGAGACTTTTTGAGGACCCGTTGGCGTCCACTATGGAGAAGTTTCACCGCATATTTTGTTAGCGTCTTCCTTTTGTTAGCGCTGCTCTATTCGCGTAGCACAATTGGAATAAGTGGTTTCTTATAAAGGAATCGTCTGTCTAAATATTGAATATAAGTTTGATCAAGCCTAATAAATTTAAACTGTGTCAAATATTTAATACTATTTATTACTATTGGTAAAAGCCATTAAGATATCATAAGTTATCAAAATTATCAAGCTTTTTAGTATTAAATTCTTTTTAAATTTTTAGTAATCTAGTACTGCTTTAGTACTTGTTGTAAATACGCGATTGTAGTGGCAATATCGTCAAATTCAACACAATTCATATTCAATATAGTTCCATGACGATTACGAAACGAAGAAGTAATGAAGTTGTACTTGTTTTTTGTCCGCCACGAGCGGAAGTTTCTAAGAGTCCTATTTGCTTCTCGACGACGCGTTTTGTGAGCAGCCTCGATCCCGGGCTCTTTGCAAAAGGCGAAATAAATACCAAGAAAGGGTCCCTGGAGTCGAGGTTGCTTTTAGGACCAGAATAGGTCTTAAAATGTGACGGAAGGATTTACTGCACATGTAGTAAATTTTGCATAACTAAGAAAATCCTTTGTAAAACAGACGAGTTATCTATCTTTGGGGCATATTTCAAAACTTCTCCATCAAGACAGTAAGAACAAACAAACGCAACTATTTGTGAACAAAAAGACTTATTTAAGCCGCGAAAACATGATCCATTATTTTTTTAAGCGCAACAATTACAGACCCCTGGATTAGAACAACCTCGCCCCAGGCTCTTTGCCTTTTACCGGGTACTGCATGGCTGATCTGACGACAGGTCTGACGTCGTTAGATAAATACAAAAAGTGATGGGTCATGGGACCGAGGTTGGGAGTTGTAAGAATCGCACAAGCAACGCTGTCACAGAATTCCGTGATTTTATGCGCATGGTACACAAAGCATAAACAGTACCATGTGTCCACTTGTTTTTGTGTTTTTTCTTCTTTTTCTTTTTTTATTACTTAAATGTAGCTAACATCTGGAGCTAGCTTTTCTAAATTTCCAACTTCCTGTCACTGGGCATAAGCTCATATTCTAAACAAGTCAAAATTGTGGACAAGTTACTTGATGCTCATTTTCACAGCTTTGGAGAGAGGGACTCAGGGTGTAATTTTAAGCTGTTTAGTAACTTATATATATACAGTCAATAGAAGAAGAAGTATTTTATTTTACAGTAATAACTTATAATTCAGATGTCAAATAAATAGTATTACAAAATAAGCTATTGCTGCAAGAAGACCTGCATTATAGCCAGCAGGGCTCTGACGACAAGATGTTGGCCACCCTTAATAAACAAAAAAAAACATAACAAGTAAAAACAGATACACAGAACCATCTCTGCGGGTCACAAGGGTGAACGGGTTAATTAAAAACAAGGTTTGTAAAATGCTGCAACATATTTGGCTTCTAATGGTAACACAAATATTTCTAGATTGTCTTGCAAAGAATTGCTTGAATCACCAAAGGTTTTTATAGGCTTGTGGTTTTTAAGGTTAAGAATTTCTCCTGAAATTGTCCTATAATATCAAACAATTTTTTCCTGGAATGTCCTGGAATTTACAGTTTAATTTTCTGTGGTCACAATGGTAGTAGTGTAGCAGAATCATAGACTTAGTGAAATGTGCCAACTATTAAAGTGAAACCAGGATTGTTTTTCACTTTTTGATATTAGGACAGTGTGCAAGAGAACAAACATTGTCCCAAAATCTAAAGTAAAAAAAGAGACTGGGGAAAAGGTAGACAGCTTGTTACTATACAGGAACGTGCATATTAAAAAGACTTCTAAGGAAGATATAAATGATTATATCATACAATATTTCTGATTTTAAAAGTTAAAGCCACAATATTCCTAAAATTTAGTGCACGCTTTTTTCATGACAGCCAAAAAAATCTGTTTTCTAGGGGGCTGTTTTACTTTCCAAGCTTTTCCAACCTAGTAGCATAAGAACATAACCTCCAACATCATTCCCAGTAAGTGTTGTCTCTTTTTCCATATTCTGCTGCAGAGATGTTCGTCACAACGTCCTGATGTAAAAAAGAGAAACAGCGGGCGCTTGTTGGAAATTCTCACAAATGTGTTTAAAAACAGTGCCATAATAGCGTCAATATGAATAATACTTCACTGTCGCATAGATGAGAAAAGAAATGACCACAATTAAAAAATATTATTATTAACGTTAAAAGAATTCATATTCTGGAATGTTTTTTTCTTATGGCAAATTTTTAAATAGGGTTGCTTTAGTTTATAACTAATGATTTGAGGTCCGGGTTCTTCTAAAAATAACGCGTGTATATTCCGTGTAGTTTCTAGAACTATATCTTTACATGATTAATTATAACTTTCCTCAGTCTCGTGACAAAGACAATGTTTTCTTGCTTAATCTCAGCCCATACAATATCCTTTATCAGCGTGCTCATTTCTCTGACTCCTCATCTCATCAAAAAAGACAACAGGCTTTGGAACGATGTAGGAATCTGACAAACTACACAACAGTGAAAGTAACAATCATTTCTAAATTTTCAAAAGTTCCACCTCACACAATCTACGTTGTCTTATATATCAGGGAAATATTTCACTTTTGATCTATAAATCATTTATATTCGAAAAAGAATAGAAAGCTGCACAAGTGGGTCCAATTAATTCTGCAAAAGTGCTGACTGATCACATTTGCTTTCTAACCGGGTATACATTTTGTTTACATTTTTCTTGCATCCGCTGAATTAGATCATTTCGGACAGGAAGATCACCATTACCGCCAAAACATGACAAAAAGGAATGCAATATTTTTAAGTTATATTAATAAATTATGCAAAATAATTATTAAATTATGTAATAATTTAACATTATCTATATGAGCCAAAGTTGGAAGGTAACCTTAAAACAACGAAAAAAAAGGTTTAGTTTTTTCAAAAAAATATATTAATGCCTTCGAAGCACTTGATATGTACTTATTCATTTTCAAGGTGTGAAAATCCCAATCTAAAAAAACAGGTATTTATTTTCAGTTCAAAAAATAAATCATTAGTTTCGCCAAGAGTTCATTGCTTCTTTAGTATAAATAGCTTTTAAAAAACCCTGTATAAAGATACTGTATATATACTCTATCCTTAAGACATGCATATTCGAGATGAACAACAAGAGAAATGATTTCTCTTGATTTTCATCTCAAATATGCAATTGGGCAAAGGTAATTGGGCAGGAGGTTAATTGTACATGCAAGCAATCAGTTGTGAGTATGTCATTAGTGATACCAATCCAATATTTCAATATGTTTCTTGTTTACATTTTTAGCATCTGATGCTGCAAATGTTCCATTTGAAACAACCCCAAAGGCCATCGAGTATGGAAGTTGTGGAACAGACAAGGAATTAATTTGGAAATATGATAGTGCTAGGATCTTTCAGAAGAAAACTTGGTACATTATTGAAGATTCAGGAATAAAGGAACAGATTGCTTTTATAAGCAACTCAACATTTACTGTCAATCGAGGTGCATTATACCCACCAGCATCTGAAGGACGATTACAATTTGTGGAAAATGCTGGCATAAAGATAAGTAATTTAAAAAATGGAGATGAAGGTATTATTAGGGTTGAAGTGGATTATGACAACCTTGATTTTTCTACTGGAGAAACTCAGTTAAAAGTTTACGGTAAATGTTTTTTTTAACTGTTATGATCTATTTTTACACACGTTTAAATATCTCTTATTACACAGATAAAATTACCTTTACACACGGCCTACACATGAAATTTTTTTGGAATATATTTTTATTTTCAAATTATTTAAGATTTACATATTTGAAGCAGAGGAAATTATAATGTCCTAAGATGTGTACTTATAATTGAAGATGAGATCATTATTAACCTTTCAAATCTTGCTTTGTAAAGATATGGTCAGGAGTATATTTCCACACTGCAAAATTTGTTTTAATATTATGTAACTTTGCAATATATTTAGAGAATGAATATATGCCTACTACCTTTTACATTATCAATATGTCATTATTGATGATGTAATAAGGTAGAAAGCATAAATGCCATAAAGTTAGATAGAAGTCTTTAAAGCTAAACTTTTTCAAATATTTAAATTTTAAATATATAACTTGAGAATGAAAAGAGATTTCAAGCCACTATTTATCCTCTACAACATACAAAAATATCATTTTTGTTATATAACCAAAAAATTTTCTAGGCCAACATTTTACTCTTGCTTGATGCAAACTTTATAATTCCTTAAGAAATAAAACTGCTGTCTTACGATAAACTCAAACAAATATAATTTAACACAATATAAGATTATGTGCACCAACTAATAAATATATACGTTGAGTGCACTTCTACGTTCATTGTTGTGCAATGTCCTACAGCCAACACTATTCCATGCATGCAGGATAATTTTCCTCATTTTTCTTCATTGTATAGCTTTGCTATCCTTTTGTCTTTTTATGTTACTATTCTTGTACTTATTTTTGCTGTAACTTTATTTTTGAATTTACAGCTGATATTTATGTGCTCTGACCTTCCACCAACAATTTTATGGTACAAAAATATGTCCAGAATATAATAAATTTGTTATATTAACACCTAAATATAACAAAGAAAATAGAAAACTCATATATCTTTATTGATATATAAATATATATATTATATTTTATTTATTTATTTTTTTAGCGTTTCCACAAATTGTCAGCCCATACCTGAGCAATCCAACAAGTGCTACATTGGGGAATCTTTCAAAGACCTTTATATGCAATATTTCTAGCAGCCCAGCAGCCACAATTAAATGGTATAAAGATGGTATAGAATTGATTAATGGCACCACTGGTAACATTACTCAAAACTTATACACTGCTAATCGAATAGCAGGATGCTCTGTTAATGTGGTGGAATCAACTTTAAGCATTTTTAATATTGCTGTGTCACATGCTGGCAATATAACATGCAGTGCAGTTGCCACCACTGATACTGATCTTGTGTTCAATCAATCCACCCTGCTTATTGTGGAATGTATGTTAGTTATGTTATAGCTCGATTTGCACAATTAAATTTGCATCTTATGTTGACAAATGTCAAAATCTCAGGATATTTTCATTACGTATAATAGTATTGCATTAAATAAGTGTTGCAACGTTTATCTAACTTAGTTTGCATGAATTCTAAGATTAATATTCGTTAATATGATTTTTAAGCCATCATTTTACGCCTGTTTGATGCAAACTTTATAATTCCTTAAGAAATAAAATTCAAAGATATCCAATCACTCAAAATTAGATTTTCTCAGTGTAGCTTTTGTTATTGCATTTAAAATAACATTACTATGCAGTAACTATCACATTTATCCAATCAAGTTTTCTCACTTAAAAGAGGTTTAGAAAGATAAAAAGAATATAATCTGTAGTGTAGTTTAAATGTTTAGATGCCCCAGGAGCTGTCAATCAAACTCAATTGTTGCTAACACCATCGAGTATTAAAGCAGGAGACGCAACAGTAATTAGCTGTTTAGCATACTCTATACCAGACCCCAGTTATGAGATTTGGAGAGGTGGAGTTATGCTTGCGTCAGGTTTACCAGCAAGTGGTGTTCCTTTCACTTACACAACTAATCCTCTTAGTTTTTATGATGATGGCAATTACACTTGTAAGGCAACCAATATCCATGGAAACAATATAAAGAATATTGCCCTGAATATTACTGGTAAGTTCTTGGCAAAAATAGAAATCACAGTATATTGCATATCTGTCGTTGTCAAAGTGATATGACATTAAAGGGAACACAAGGTATAAAGTGATATTGGACTTGTATTAGGGAGCTTAAAAAGTCTGTTTAAATTTTTTAAAAGGGCTTTTCGTTCTCAAGATATTCACATTTAAAGGATTTCAAATTTAATTATGCTGCATAAATTATGATGTCATATTTAAGTAACAGTAGTTTTTGACATTTTCTGTCATCAGTAATTTTAGACCTGGTAAGGGATGTGCTTTCAAACTTTATCAATGCATAGTTATTATAAAAGTGAATTGATTAACATAGAATTTTCCTCGCACTCGTTTGCTTATCCCAGGCCTGAATTCCAGAATTGTTTCCACAACATCCAGTGAAAAAAACAGGCAATAACTGATTTATACAGCATTACACAATAACAATGCCATACCTTCACCAAAATAAACAGATTGAATGTCCACATTTTTGTGAAGGAGTTACACAAAAACATTTCAAAGTATATATGTAAATAAAATGTTACAAATTCTTCAAGTTATTAATCTTCTTTGAATGTTATCATGCATGTGAAACATTGCCTTGCTCATTACATGTCAGATTTATTTACCTTTACCCTAATCATGGCTTGATCATGGCCACTTGCCCAAAAATTTAAACTTATGTTCTTTATGTAAATTGACACAATGAACATTAAAACCATGCTAAACTTGGCAGTAGCCTAAAAATGATTTTTTGTTGCCTAATTAACTATTTCAGCCAAAATTGGTCTAAAAAATTGAGACTGCCTCTTTTTTGACAAAGATTGACACGACAGAAGCAAAACATGCCAAGTATAAGGGTGACATTGACATTTTATTTTTTGTCACTATTTTCGAGTAGAACAGAAAGAAAAAATTAAACTGCCTTGTTAGTTAACCTAAGAGCATTTTGAATATTTTTTTAAAATCAAAACATTTTTTGTCACCTAAATACTGTTTAGCCCAAATTAGTCTGAAACTGTTTTTTGAACAACACAGAGAGAAGAACAAAAAACATGCTGCATATGATCGCATCACATCACTTTTTTCCTATTCTTATGGAAAAACTGTATAGAACTAATGATTTGTACTTTTTAGTGATTTTTAAACAACTCAAATCTTTAAGGACGTAAGGTTCTTCCTTCTATAATTTAGTTAAACCAGAAATCTGGTACATGGACAGCGAACCAGTAGAACTTAACATTGGAGACAATGCAATGGTAACGTGTGGCATTCATGGGGATCCATTATTGGAAAGCAATTTAAACTGGACGAAGATACAAGGAGGTTCTAGCTCCTTTAATCAACAAACTGTTTTGCATTATTCAAATACATCAATTACCTACAGAAACCACTCATTAAGTATAACATCAGCTACAAAGAATGACTATGGTAAATACAGATGCTATGGTTGGAATGATCTAGGTGTAGCTTCAAGGGATATTACTGTTTATATAAAGTGTATGTATATTTTTCATAGTGCTATATCTTTTTTTGTGTGCAATTTGAACTTAGTAGCGTACAAAATTAGTGTAGTTATCATTCACACAAGATCTTGTTTAAAAATAAAAATTAAACTTACCTTTTATGTTTTCTTTGGTTCCATGAACACAGGTCCTGCAACAATCAGTTCATCAAACCTTTTGTATCCAAGTGAGGAAGTTTCGGAATATGAAGTAAAAGAGTTCACATGCACTGCTGATGGATATCCGAAGCCTGTGATAACATGGAAGAACGATGGTGTGGCAATACCAGTCACTTCAGCTGTCACTGCAACAAATGACTCCATATGGCATGTCACCAGCACCATAAGTGTCAATTTGACAAGTACATATGCTGGCATCGTGGAATGTTTTGCCTCAAATGGCATTTCACCTGATGCTTCAAACACCACAAATCTATTATTAAAATGTAGGTTCTTTAGTTTAAAGTAAATACAAAAAAATTACACCAAGACAGGCAGGCCTGTAAAAAATAAAGATAAACACTTATATATAATTTTTATTAAAGTGACATAGTAACAATGAAAATGATTGGTCGCTAAAATAATCTACTTACATTTGTAAATTTTTTATATTATACTATTTGCTGTAAAAAATAGTGTCAATACTTCAAACCATTTTAAAAGTCAGCAATCAGATTTGTATTTAAAATAAATAAAAGAAAACTTCTTTCGAGAACTGATACTTATTTTGGTTTTACAGGTCACTACTTCACTAGTTTATCTAAGAGCCAAGTTATTACAGGGCAAGCATTTTTTAAGAAATCCAGTATTATATCTAAAATTTAGAACATGATTGAGATAATTTATTATTACCATAATTTTCTATTTACAGAAACTTGACAGTAATATTTCCTTATATCACATCAAATATTTGAATATATCATATTTTAGACCAACCAGTGCCAACTTTAACTGCTATAGACATGAGGATTTTTGAAGTCAGCGGTAACAGGAAATTCACTACAGCTATTGGTGACACAATAGTATTGTTTTGCACAGCAAATGGCTACCCAAAGCCAACACTGACTTGGTTCAAAGGAGGGGAGGATATAACACCTATTGTAACAACTAATGAAAATAAAACTGAGGTTGAAAACACACATAGTTGGACTGTCACAACTTGGATTTCCATAACTTCGATAAAAAAGGATAATAATAATGATCTATATAAATGTAAAGCAAGTAATGACGTTGGAAGTAGCTCCTTATCATTAACAGTTTTAGTTTGTAAGTTTAATTATTTTAATTAATTAATTGTCAACATATCTGTATATGCAATTGCTAGAAGTAAACAGCAAGTAAGTAAACAAACAAATAAGCCATCAAAACAACTCAAAGCTATTTTATTGCAAAATTCTTTTTTTCGTGCAGTAAATGGTGAATTCACTGCTGTTCCCGTCGATCCTCTATGTTCTATAGTTGGTTCTGATATTTATTTTGACTGGCAATACACGTACACTCAACCAATTGACTTCATTAAATGGGAAAGACATACGGATGCAAATTTTTCTGTTGTGCAAACAATCGGAAGACTCAACAATGTTATAAATGGTGGATATGATAATGTTATGGAAGGTTAACGTTTTTTTATATAAATAAGTCACATTTGGAAATGTTGCTGAATAATGATCAAGAACTTTTTAACACTCCAACATTTAGTTTTATTTTAGAATGGAAACTATATCGAATGTATTTAAGTTTGTTAAAATTTAATAAATATTTTTATTTCTAGAACCTCGTTATGTTTACAATGCCAGTACTTTGTCTGGTTTAACAATTAAAGCTGTGTCAATTGCAGATGAAGGCTGGTATGGGATAAAAATTAATTTCCAGAACAGTCCAGATGTGTTATCAAGATCTGTTTATCTACTAGTTATTAGTAAGTCTACATACAACCTCCTTTTTATATGTTCAAATACATGTAGTCTGTCTTCTTCTTAGGGGCTGTTTAATAATTACGTATAACGTTTAATGTGCCTTACGTCACACTAGAAGACAACAACTACCCCCGCCCTTTCACCATAAAAACAAACTTGTAATATGATTACTTAATCGAATGTTTACATATTCCAAACTTTTGAAAACAAATTTTAAATGTTTGTAGTAATGTTTGAATCTTTTCATCCAATTTAATGTTGTGCTATTTAAAAAATTTTTGTCCCCCTTTTTCTTCATTCTCTTATCGCTGGTGTACACAAATGTTACAAAATTACTTAAATATGACAATATTTTTATTAACAGCAAATCCCCACGATACAAAAATCATACCAGTTGAAGCGGCTGTTTCTGAAAACAACAATGTGTCACTTACCTGTACTACAACAAGTAAACCTGCAGCGTCTGTTGAATGGTACCGAGATTATAACTATCTCTCTCGGATAAACAATAGTACAAACTATGCTATCACTCAGCGTGAAGTTGAAATTGTTGCAAATGAGTCAGTAATCGAAAGTACTCTGGTTATCATTAATTCGCAGCTCAAAGATATTGGTAATTACACATGCAAAGCTGTCGGGAAAATTGGATTTCAGTATGCTCATAGCGAACTCACAGTTCACTGTAAGCAATGATTTGTATGAGATTTTTTGTATACAGCATTTCGTTCTAAATTCAATCTTCTTATAAAAGACTTGTTTAGATGTAAAATGTAGGCTTGCAAAGTATAAGATAAAAAAAATAGTTTAATAACCCTGTAGACAGTGTTAGTTAAATGAGACATGAATGTGCATAACATTTTCTTTTCTCACGATATTATAATACTATGCACACGGAAAAATTCTTCCTTAGTTAAAAGCAACTAGATAAAAATATAACTTTCTATTCGATTTTCATAGTGTTGTTAGGAAAATCAAAGTCATTTAGACATGATAGCTAATGCAAGATGCATATGTTATAAGAAAAGACTAATCCTGTACCCCTTTTAATTTTGTGAAGTCACACCTTTCATTACTACTTTAACAATTTATCCTAAAGTTAGGAATAATTATAAACTCGCCCATACGTTTATAAGAATGATTTATTTTTAGATGCTCCCAAAATACTACACTAGTTGCATCAAGCAATCCTGTCATAGAGGGTCAATCAGTGTATCTCACATGTACAGCTGTGGCAAAGCCAACAACGATAAATTATCAGATATATTTAAATGATGCTGTTGTTCATAATAGTACTAATGGAACTATGGTAATTAATCCTGTGATGAATTACCATGAAGGGAATTATATCTGTGTTCCTATTAACACTGTTGGAGCTGATGGTAATGCCAGTCTTTTGCTTAATGTCTCAGGTATGGAATGGCTTCTCATACTACTCTGTTTATTTAGAGTATATTATAATTTATTTATTTATTTTATAGAATCATTTGGCCGTTTTAAATTAAGTATTTTATGTAAAAAGTTAAAAATGGAAATTTTCCTTTAGTTCCACCTGTTTTGATGGAACATAATAATCCTGTAACAGTCACTGAATCTTCAAATGCGGACATGCTATGTAAAGTATATGGTGATCCACAACCAACCGTGTACTGGTCAAAAATTAGTGGTGGAAGTGAAAATGATATCAGCATTGGAAATTATTTTACATCGAATTCAACATTATTTGTTGTCAACAGTACTGCAACATCACTTTCTGTATCAAGACAAGATGCTGGAGTGTATAACTGTTATGCAAATAATAGTTTGGGAGCTGTTTCTCAAAACATAACTGTAGTTGTTCACTGTAAGTTTGACTGCTTGTTGTTAGCTTTCTTTTCCTTTAGTTTATTTAGTTTAGCAATTTGTCGAACGTTGTGTGAATTTGGTGAGCTTATAGAAATTTTGACTGCTCACAAATGATTCAGTCTTAGTAACAGAAATGATGCTATGCTTTTGTCTTTTTAGATGCTGTCAACATAACCAGTCATACTCTTGTACAGCCATCTGAAAATCTAACAGAAGGGGTTTCTTTTGTACGTGAATGTATTGCAACAGGCTTCCCTAAACCTATAGAAATTGTTTGGAAGTTGAATTCAGCACCTATCACAAGACATCCTATTTCTAAAGTGCTTCTCCTAGAAGGTGTAGATTTTGCTACCTATAAAAGTACTATTACGATTGCAATGGTTGACAAGGATGATGCTGGCGTGTTGGAATGTTTTGCAAAAAATGTGGTAGGAAATGATAGTGAGACTACAAATGTTTATGTGAAATGTGAGTCAAAGTTTTGTTGTTTGGCATTATTTTCTTGATTATTTGTGGGAGAACTCAGTTGTATTCAGTTCAGGAGACTATTTATGAATAGTGGAAGTGCAAGTCAGTTTTAAACAGGTTAGCCACACCTAAAATCTCCTAAATAACCTAAAATTTGGACTCAAAATATTGAAAATTCAGCATATGTTTATTTTGCAACTGGTTCAGGTGACTTACCCCGTAAAGTTCATGTAGAAAATAATGACATCGTCATTGCAGCCTTAGCTGTTGATGTGTTTAGGTTTACTATCTTAACAAAGTTGCAAGATGCAGAAAATTGTTGTTTCCCCCGTTTCATGTACTGCGAAATTGCAAGAACGCGCTTTTCCCGCGCTTTTATAAAACCTTTTAAGGTTGTGCCTTAAGTCGCCTGAGGTTTGATGAATTATATTCATATAATTACTGCAATTGAAAATGAACAGCTTCTTTGACATCAAAATAAGGAAAGGTTTGATTTTTTTAGTGTTTCTCCTAAAATTTGACCAAAAAACCTAATTTCTCTGATTGTTTTTTTTATGTTTATTTTAGACAAACCGGTGCTATTTGTGAATGATGCTGAAAATTTTAAAACTAAAGTATTTTTGTCCCAAATTGTTTTAAAGCTTAGAAGAATATGAGATATATGCTGCTTAGCTTCAAATCACAATTTAAAAAAAAATAAGAAAAGTATGAAAATAAATTCTGCAATTTATTTTCATAAGGTTTATCTTTTTTTTAAATTGGTATTAATCTTCAATGTAATGACATAGGTTGAAAGGAAAGTATAAAAGATTGGCTTATCCTTGTTGTAAAAGATGTTTATTGCTTTCCCTGCTAAACTACACACAATTTCTTCTTGAAACATATAGAAGGACTTTTTGAGAACACTGTGGTTTATTGATAAGTGCCTATTTTTAATGTGGTTGTAAGGCCTTTAGAAAAATCTATTTGTAGTGCAGTTAAGCTAATATGTTTTATTGACACCATCAACGATTCTCTGTATACAAAAACATTTTTTGCATTGTTGTTCTACCATTGCTGCTATTGTTTTTGGATGTAAAAGTTATACAATAGTATTTTTTTGTTGTTGACTTCATTTTTCAGACCCACCAACGTTAACTGGGAAACCTGATCCTACTGAATACGTCAACTTGGGAGCTAGCCTTACTCTCTCATGTGTAGCAACCAGTAACGAGCTTGCTACTATTCAGTGGTACAAAGATAACGTTAAAGTATTTCATGGTGATGGTATTCACGAAATTACTGTCTCGTCTAACAGTCCTATCGACCAAGTAACTAGTACAATAAAAGTCAATCCAGTGATTTTGGATACCCTTGGTGCATATACGTGTAATGCAACAAATAGTCTGGGTTTTGAGAAGTTTACAACCAACGTCGTAGTTTATTGTAAGATGCTTTGTACACATGTAACATTTCGTTTGATTCATTCATTCATAATTTCAAGAAAAAAAGAATTTTAAATAATAAAACTTGAATAATTAATATATCAATTTACTGCATAAAGTATTAAATTTGTTGTTGTCAAATTAAAGTAAAAAAGGTAAACAACGTCATTAAAAAAAAGATCCAGAAATTGTTTATAATCTCCTCTGCTTGGTAAAAGTGATACTAATATCAACACGCACATAAAGTATCAATGTTTTTTAATGAGAATGCAGCTGAGTTGTTGTATTAATATTTCTTTCTTTTTTAGATCCTGCAACAATAAAGAGTTATCCACCTGCAACAATAAGTGCTAGTGAATTTCAGACAAACTACACTATTCAGTGCATTGCTATAGGAAACCCTCAACCAGTTGTCACATGGTGCAAAAATGACACTGAAATGACATTTCCACAATTGGGTTATACACTCACAGAGACATATCATAACGATACAACAGTTAGTAAAACTTTAACAATAAATATGGTTGGTTTGGCTGATTATGGGAACTGGACATGCAAAGCAAAAAAACACTATTGCAGGAAACTTGATAGCATCTGATGATGCTACTACTTTACTGACAATCTCATGTAAGAAAATATTGTCTCAATTAATCAAGTATTTCTAAATATATTTAAATGGTGTTGTTTTTTCATTTTATGCTTTATTACTATTACTATCATTATAGTCACAATTACTAATCCTTTCGTTGTTTTTAATATTGTTGATGATGCTCATTTCTGAAGAAGGATTGAAAATTATTTTGAGAAGTAAGAACTTTGTGGTTTTTTTTAAGATGATCCTACTTTTGTGCCAACATTCCCAGTAATGCAATATCGAGTCAATGAAACTGAAAAGGTTACGCTTTCCTGTCGTGTAAAATCATACCCTAAGCCTTTTGTATGGTGGGATGTACCTGCTGGAATTACTGCTGATGGAAGATTTAGTTCCCAAACAACAACAGTATTTCAGAGCACTGAATACAGTATTGTTGAATCAAATTTAACAATAACCAATGCAGCAAAATCAGATTATGGAAATTTTGTATGTTATGGAAACAACACATTTACAAGTATCAACAAAACTTCAGAACTAATTGTTCAATGTAGGTTTTCCTCTTTTGATTATTTTATATGTCATGTGTAACCATGCACAATCAATGTTTTGGCAATACTGTGTATTTAATTTCGGTTTAATTATCGTAATTATTTATTCTCCTTTTAGACTGAGCTGATATAAAAAGTTTGTTTATATAATTCCTGATTTTGATGGCATGTTTTTCATTGGCAATAATTTACGCATTTTTGTTCTCAATGATGCCTTTATCTTCATCTACATCTTTATTTGCATTATTTTTGGATTAAGACTGCTTTCCTTATTTCTGCTTTTTAAAAAAAAAGATTGTTTTATAATAGATCAAGCGACACCCAACACAACACAAACATTAACACTTACGGAAGGCATTGATTCATTGTTTCTACAAACCATAGCTACCTCAAATCCAGCATCTAATTTTACCTACCATTTCAATAATTCTGTAATCACGTCTGGTCATGTGTTGGCAGAATATGTAAACAGCTCATCAAATTCAGCGACAGTGCAGACAAGTATACTGTCATCAGCTACGGTTGATAGTACAAACGGTGGTTTTTATCACATCTATACATGTAATTTTGTTGGATGTAAAACAGATGAATGGAAGGTCATTGTAAAGTGTAAGATTATGTTATTTTTATAGATGTTATATGCACCAATATTGCAGAGGTGTATTGCAGTCATTAAGATTTTTTTCTGTTAATTTTAGACAAACCGGTGCTACTAAATCCTGTGCCATCTACTGAGCATGTTAATGCCACAAACACACATGCATTGACATGCAGATTCAAAGGGAATCCCCTTCCAATTATAACATGGGAACGTGGTGACATCAGTTTAAGCGGTGGTGGTAACATCGCAATTTCCTCCACTAATTTACAGACTGGCGAGTTTGATAGCGAAGTTGTGTCAACGATAAGTATCACGAATATCCTTTCCAATCAAGGTGGCATATATACATGTTCAGCTACAAATGAGGTTGGAACAACTCAAGCATCTACGAATCTCACAGTTTGTCGTATGTATCTCTGTTTATTTAAAAGTACCAAGAAGCTGCCTAGTAACTTTAAAAATTCCAGCATACAAAATATTTTTTACCTTAAAAAAAGAACCTAGAAAACTCAGGGGATTTATCTTACAATTCCAATAGCCTGTTTCAGAAACTTTGTATATTGATTGCATTAAATCTTAGGTAATTACGACTATTGATTAATTAAGATTACTTTTTTCAGCACCAATAAGAGCTATTTTGTTGATTTTTATATGTGGACATGTTTAATTAGGAAAGTGAGCAAACACAGGCAATTTTATGTGTATCAATTGCCGGTACGTTTTTAATACAGTATGAATTTTTTAATTTAGATGCTCCTGTTATTGAGAAAGATCTTGTGAATGAAATAATTAGAATAACCGAGGGAACATTATTGACATTGGACTTTCAAGTTTATTCATATCCTGGTGCAAATTTTACCTGGCGTAAGGATAATTTAAGCCCATTGAATAACCCGCCGCAAACGACTGTCACAAATACACAAAAAGTAGATTTCTTCACTGTTAATCAATCAAGTGTGATCAGCACGTCAGCATTGACACATATGTCTGGTCAATACAATGTGACAGCTTGTAATTTTCTTGGATGTGTTAACAGTCAAACAAAAACAGTTATCGTGGAATGTAAGTATAAATTAATTTTACAGGAGAACAGGAAACAAAATTATGCAGGACTAGACAAAGTCAACAACTGGATTCAAGAAATAAAACTGAATCGACTTGTTTTAAAATTTCGGAGTTAAGGAATGTCAATAAACAATAAAAGTCCCCTTTTTGGCAACTCAATTAATAATTTTTGTTGTTAACAAGTGTGATGGGCTCCCTGTGTTCTTCAAAATATATACAACAGTGCCACGTAAGCTTATAAAAAGACACTCCAGCTGGTAAAATAGCTTTGTCTCTAATTTTACATTCAAAACATTATTATAATTTCTATCACAGAAATTTACTGATGTGTTGTGATTTTTTCTGGAAAACTTGGCCTTTGTGTTGTATTGTAGACTTTTTAAAAATAACTCCACAGATCCGCCTGTGCATGAGCCAATCAATGATGTTGATGTTGTTCAAAACCAAACAGCGACATTTACCTGTGCTGTAAGCAGCGAGCCTGTCTCAACAATAACCTGGTTTTTAAATGGAACAACGCCAGTTACAGATGGTGGAGATCACAGCATAACTGAAGCCAGTACCACCAACACATGGAACAGTACAGTGTCATCTGTTTTAACCATAAGTAATGTACAACGTGCTGAAGACGCAGGTGTTTACACATGCAGAGCGATGAATTCTGTTGGTACAAAAGATGAAAGCGCAAATTTGACCGTACAATGTATGCATTTATTTTTATCTTGTTCCCCTACTACTTCCCACCAAGAAACAGAACAGAACTTTTTTGCCATTTTCATTTGCGTAAAAAAATATAATTTTACTTGTGATATAATAATATCTACGTACTAGCCAAAAAAATCATCAGGATTCCTTAATTGCTGTATATTATCCCTCAAAGTCTTGTAATTCAAAAACTTATCTAAATTGAAGAAATTCTTTGAAACCAGATTTGGCACTTTATTTATCTTTGTTTACTGAAGGCATGTGTTGCATTCATATTTGGATAAAGTAGAAGTAAACGAATGCTAGTTGTGCCATTGAGAGAAAATACTTTAAATTGTAAATAAAACATGACTTTAGACCCACCTATCGAAGTAACAGGCCTACTAAACATCACCATAAACGAAGGACAACCGTTAAACTTGGTATATGATGTCCGCTCTTTGCCAGAATCCACGTTTACATGGCAGCATAACTCTACAACTGTAGATAGCAAGTACATAGAATCATCAAACGACATCTATCGTGGTGTGTTTGATGTATACAAACGAGCAATGCTGCATTTGGAAGGAAGTAAAGTGACGAAGGACCAAGCTGGATTTTATACTGTTACAGCTACCAACTCTCTTGGTGAAGACATCAACAGTACAGCTTGTGTTGTTGTCAATTGTGAGTGTTAGCAGATGTTTTCACAACTGATTGCAATTTTTAGATGTGTGCTTATTTAATGTATATGTTGCTCCTGAAAATTATTTTCTTTTATTTGATGTCAGACTTACTTATTTGGCATAGCTTTTCTCCATGTAACATGACGGTTGGGAATCTATATATCTATATAAGGAAATAAATGCAAATATGAAAGTATTCACCCATTTTTATTTTTCTTAGATGCACCAATCGTCACATCTAAATTTCATAGCAGAACAAATGTTACGAAGGGAACGTCACCCTCTCTTACGTGTGACATAGACAGCTTTCCAGTCTCTACAGTTCAATGGTATAAAAACGGTGTTCTGTTGCCGACATCCCCTTCTGACTATGCTATCACTACAGGAACGCTAGAGGCTTCAAAATTTGGAGCACACATTCAATCTAATTTAACTTTCACATCTGTGGATAAAACAGATTCTAATAATTATACTTGTAAAGCAACAAATACATTGGGGACTGCTGAAGATAAAACGTATATGATTGTATTATGTGAGTAACAAATGATGATCATCTGACAGTTTAGTCAGATTTGTCACTACTCGAATATTATAGATATTTTTAGGTAGCACTCGACTATGTTTCTTGCAGGTTCATATTATAATTTATTAAAATAGCTAGTTGTATGGCCCGTGGAAAAATCCATTTGTACAAAATGTTCAAAAAGTTTGCTGTGAATTTCATTTAAGAGTGGGATTTAAAATAGTCAATAAGACATTTTTTCCACAAATAAATAAAGTACACCAAAGAAAGAAAAAATAAAAGTTTGGCCATTGTTTCTTTTGAAAATTAGGTTTTGTTAAAAAATCTTTATCAAATATAGAAGGTGTAGAGTCAGCCTAATCAAATACTTAGCGTATTTATATAACATTAGTTGCACGACCGTGGAAAAAACGCATTTAACTGTAGAAAAAAGATGACTGATAAAACATTTGAAGCATCTCGAAATCAGTTCAAAATTGTATAAATAAAAACGATTTTTTTAAAAATGATTTGTTAATTGCAAAAAAAATTGGGGAATGAAATAAGCAACGCTCTCTTTTATCTGCTTAGAGTGAATTACTCGTAAGTTGTAACATCAAGATTTTTCGTTAAAAAAACTTTTTTAAGGGAAGAATAGGTTAATTAACTTTACCTTTTTTCTATAATAATTAATTGTTAAAGAGCACTTGAAAAAACATGATGAAAAAATGATGATTTGTTAAATTTGACGTTTCATTGAGGCTATTTTTTAATAAAAAACAACACATCCCCTATTCTTATGACAGACACGCACAATGTATTTTAATGTATAAGATTAGCTGCACGGCCCGTAAAGAAAATCTACTTATAGGCAGTCAAAAAAACGGTTAAATAAATATACAAGAAAATTAACGAAATGAGTTTTAAATTTTGTAAATATATTTAAAAAAAAATCGATTTGTTAATTTCAATCTATGGGCGGAAATGAAATAGACAACCAACGAACCCGTCACTTTTGTGTAATCATTTTTGTCACTTTTGTGTAATTATTTTTTTTTAAATTAAACAAAGACATTTTCTACAGCACGCAAATGGCGAGTCAGGAGATATCTATCGATATATGAGAAATAAAGTTATTAATGTTGATTTGAATGTCAGAATAAAAATGCGAGTATATGAAGAGTAAAAAGTGTTTGACCAAAAGGTAGAATAAAAAGTGATATCTACTTTGCGTCTTATGATAGATGTATTTTTATTTGTGTTCTAGGTAGTTTTAAAATATATGCTGAGGTATAGGTTCAATGTAGTTTACAACTTCTAGAAATCATATGATATCTTCTTTTAGATCCACCAGTGGTTCTACCCGACTTCAACCCAACACTGTTCAATGCGACTGAACATACCCTCAGCTCTTTAGTTTGTAATGTTGACTCGAACCCAGTTTCTACGATATTGTGGTTATACTCCGAAGATGGTACAACATACAATCCATTAACAGGCGATATAACGATTAAGTATTTACCCACGCAGTATAGGGAACACGAAGTGCTTTTTGACAGCACGCTTCAATTTCTACCAAACAAGATTGAAGTAACTGATGCAGGCTACTATCGCTGTAAAGCCACCAACCAGCTCGGTAGCACACAAAGAGATACACAAATTAATGTTCAATGTAAGTGATGAAAAATAGTAAAGCGTTTCCAGTTCAAACATCAAGGTTATTATTGCTATTTGTTTAAAAACTGTGTTTTAAAATTCTAAAATTCTGCCTTGATGCGATATAATGATGAATCTCTCAAACAATCCAGCACTTTTTGTCATTCACAACAATGGTTTTCTAATGTACATAAGAATTTTACGCAGGAATAATCAGGAATTTTTTACTTACCTGTAATGTTTTATTATAAAAGCAGGGCGGCCACACCGTCTAAAATCCTCTAAATAATCTAAAATTTGGACCCAAAATATTGAGTCCTCCTAAAATCTCCAAAATTGTTTTTTGCGACATTTTAATTTTACGTTTTACGTGAAATTAAACATTATGTTATTTTGCAACATGACTGATAAATTATATTGATAAGATTTTTGCAATTTAAAATGAACAGCCTCTCTGATATTAAAGAAAGAAAATGCTTGATTATTAGTAACTTTTTATATGATTTTAAAATACAGAATAGTTTTTACACGTTTTTTGTTTTCTCCTAAAATTTGAACCCAAAACCTCCTAAAATTAGGAAGTTCTGGATAGATTACTCGTCTGTTAGCTTTTCTTTATTGCTTTAGACGCTCCCAAATTTATTGATCCTGGTTTGATGAGTGGGCATGAGGATATAACAGTTGGTTCTACGAAATCGTTCAAGTGTCATTTTAAAAGCAATCCAGGCGCTACAGTGCAGTGGTTAAAGGATGGTGTTGTGATAGCGTCTGGTTATACCACTAGTGTGCTATCTACAGTTGATCAGACAGTAACTGTTGAAAGTGATCTCACATTAACTAACATTGCAAAAAGTGACCTAGCGAACTATACATGCCAGGCTAGTAATGGTATTGGGACTAGTCATCAATCAAAAGTTCTGAACGTACTTTGTAAGTGAACATTTCTATTAGAAGGTACTTCAAACGTTAACAAGAAAACTTAACAGCTTTACAGTCACACTGTTTCCAAAATTTACCCAACACACTATTACCGCCAAGTACTCCAAACTAATTACGTGCATAACCTTCTGAATAACTTTCTGCATATTCATAACTTTAACATTTTATCTTTATTTTATGTTACCAAAGCAAAATAACATCACAAGTATATTTTCGTTTTTTGCATAGCTTACGACAAAATATCATTTTATACGTTCTTATATGATCAATTTATTTCGTATATAAATCACTTTAGTCCACCATTTTTTAATATTTGTGCCTTAATTATCTGCCTCTTTATGGTCACATCCGGCTAAATTAAAAAGCCACCTACATTATATCTTTAATATCGTTAGTAAGGCCAGTCATCACGAGTAAGAAATGGTAACTCATGCAGTATGACTAAACAATGACGAGAAAATCAACAACAGGGACGACAACAACGTCAACGACAAACAACAGCGTCAACAATCACGGTAACATCTACAACGCAACAACAACGACATCCATTCGACATTCACACGACAACAACGATAACAAAAACATCGACAAAGACAACAACGTCAACGACAAACAACAACGTTAACAATCACGGTAACAACTACAACGCAACAACAACGACATCCATTCGACATCCACACGACAACAACGATACCAAAACATCGACAAAGACAACAACGTCAACGACAAACAACAACGTTAACAATCACGGTAACAACTACAACGCAATAATAACGACATCCATTCGACATCCACACGACAACAACGATAACAAAAACATCGACAAAGACAACAACGTCAACGACAAACAACAACGTTAACAATCACGGTAACAACTACAACGCAATAATAACGACATCCATTCGACATCCACACGACAACAACGATAACAAAAACATCGACAAAGACAACAACGTCAACGACAAACAACAACGTTAACAATCACGGTAACAACTACAACGCAATAATAACGACATCCATTTGACATCCACACGACAACAACGATAACAAAAACATCGACAAAGACAACAACGTCAACGACAAACAACAACGTTAACAATCACGGTAACATCTACAACGCAACAACAACGACATCCATTCGACATTCACACGACAACAACGATAACAAAAACATCGACAAAGATAGCAACGATAACAACAACGACCATGAAGACAACATAACGGCAAGCTTTTCGTTCTGGTATCTTATACTATACCTGTTAAATTTCAAGTATTACATATTACTTCATATCAGACCCTCCGACGACGACTGCAGTCAGCAGAAATTTCACTCTTAGTCAAGGAGAAACATTGACATTGGACTGTTCAAACGAAGCTAATCCACCATCTGCGCATACTTGGACGAAAGATGACGCTTCAATGAATTACAATGGTGTAACCTACGTTACGTCCACGGTGGTAAGTTAGCCCTCACACTATACGCAGCATATGCTATCCCTAACAGCATATGTTATCCCTACTACTTAAAATAATGTTTTCTAAATGTAGTTGGTAACTTGGTTTGCCAATATTTTTTACCGTATTTTCATTCATCGTAGGTTGCAACCGAAGGAAAGTATGTATGTACACCAAGTAACGGACTTGGCAGTGGAAATCCAGTCACCTACTTTGTGAAGATAAAAAGTAGGATATTTTTTTTGTTGAGTTCTAGCTAGCCCGCTTTTACTTTGAAAGAAAATTTAATGTTCGCCTGTTTTGTTTTTTGTGATCCGTAAATGTTGATATAAATCTGCTCCATGAATTTCGATTGTTAAGGAACAATGAACGTCTTAGGAAATAACAAATAGATTAACTACGTCTTCTCGTTTCTTCGTATCATTCTACATCCTCGATTTTTTTTGTAGTTCCACCCTCCATCACTGCGGATGCTGTATGTTCGAAGGTTCCTCAACCAACGGGCGACCCCATATCAATGTGCACATGTCTAGGTACAGGCTACCCTCTACCTCATATATTTTGGACTAAATACCCAAGAAATGTGGTACTGTCCAACACCAGCGTGCTGCGACTACCAGTCATTATAGCTAATGACGGCTCTTATGTTTGCCACGTGAGGAATGATGTTGGCGAAGTAACAAGCACTGCGATGTTAGATATCTTTGGTATGCTGATTTTTTTTTATTTCAAATCTCGTATTTCATAGACACTTGTAAGAATACCGTTCAACGTTGATTTTCATATAAATTTCTAAGCATGAGACTAAACCTTACTCAACATGTTAGCAATTACACAGGACAGTCACACATGCTTCAAATCAGTAAAGAATTTGGAAAGCGTTGTTTATGACTGGTCGACTACATAATAATTTACGACTGTTACGTTCAAATCTCGCTAAAATTTAATCCCCTTTAATGTCCCAAGTTTAGCTTGCCAACTACATAATACAATTAAATATAATGCACTCAAAACTGGAGTGTGGGCAATCTTTAATTACTTTTCATTTTAGGTCCGTTAACCGGAACATGGACGGTATGGAGTGGTTGTAACAACAGTTGTGGGGCCGGAAGTCACTTCAGAACACGACAGTGCTCTGTAACTGTTTGCGCTGATAGTTTGATTGAATGGGATACTTGTGTGGGTTCATGTCAATGTAAGTAATATAATGACAACAGTACAATCTCTAACAGCGGTTATAGCTTGGTGCAAACATTTAAATAACTGTTAAATACAGGTGACAGTTGACTGGAGGTGGTTCATTATCTATTAATTAATATATATGAAATTTTTTATGGAATTTTTCAACTAGTTTTCTTTTATGAGGAGCTGTCACTGGATTAGTTTACTTCATACTTTATGTTTAATTTTATCGTTTTCAACAAATGAATTGTCGAGGAAGTAAACCTTTTATTCCCTAATATGAGAAATTGGACAAAAGGTGGTCGTTGTAATAAAAAGGTGATCGTTGTAATAAAAGGTGTCCGTTGTAAGAAAGGTTTTGTATTGATTGGCACAAGACCAAGCGTATCTAATAGACTGCTCGGTGGTTGACCTGTAATAAAGTTTCAACGGTATGTTTTGAAATCCATGCATACCATCATGTCGCAGTTCAAAAAACATTTTTCACTCATTTTTTTACACAATTCTTTACTTTTTCTTTTAGTGAAGCCTATTCCAATTGTTCATGGAGAAGATGGTTAGTAATTTCTATTTTTGCTGATTTTCTTTCTGTTTTTGTTGATGTCTTTCTGTTTTTGTTGATGTCTTTCTGTTTGTTGTTGATGTCTTTCTGTTTTTGCTGATGTCTTTCTGTTTTTGTTGATGTCTTTCTGTTTTTGTTGATGTCTTTCTGTTTTTGTTGATGTCTTTCTGTTTTTGTTGATGTCTTTCAGTTTTTGTTGATGTCTTTCTGTTTTTGTTGATGTCTTTCTGTTTTTGTTGATGTCTTTCTGTTTTTGTTGATGTCTTTCTGTTTTTGTTGATGTCTTTCTGTTTTTTTTATGTCTTTCTGTGTTTGTTGATGTCTTTCTGTTTTTGCTGATTTTCTTTCTGTTTTTGTTGATGTCTTTCTGTGTTTGTTGATGTCATCCTGTTTTTGCTGATGTCTTTCTGTTTTTGTTGATGTCTTTCTGTTTTTGTTGATGTCTTTCTGTTTTTGTTGATGTCTTTCTGTTTTTGTTGATGTCTTTCAGTTTTTGTTGATGTCTTTCTGTTTTTGTTGATGTCTTTCTGTTTTTGTTGATGTCTTTCTGTTTTTGTTGATGTCTTTCTGTTTTTGTTGATGTCTTTCTGTTTTTGTTGATGTCTTTCTATTTTTGTTGATCCCAATGTTTTTTTTGCCTCCTGCTTATGTACTTTAAAGTTAGCGTTGATATGTATCTTTAAACGAAGTTGCAGCCAGGAAAAAAAAGGCAGGCTCTTTGATGAATAATTCATCGTATGTTTACTTCAATTTTTAGTTGATATATTTTCAATTTTTTTTAGATGATTGGTACATTGCATTATATGTGTTAGTACCACTGGCGGTGGTGCTGCTCGTGTTGGGCGGTCTGTGGTTGGCGCGTTTGAACAGGTACGTGCATTCAAAACTATAGATACCTAACCAGGTTATAAGGGCGTGTTCAGTCGGGCGTACGAATATTTTTTGGAAATTAACGTCAAAAAAAAGTTTTTTTGTGTTGAGAACACAGTAAAATAATATTCAGGTTCTTGGTTAAAATTCTCTTTTATTTAGCAGGCTTATTCGAATAGCAGGTACTAGGCTAAATTTAGATAAAATATGCGGATCATTCGCTAAGTCTTATAAAGCCTTGATATCATCTTAATTTGAAATCTCTATAATAACATCCGTTCTATTTCTGTCGGCTAAAATTGGGCCATGTTAAACCACACGAAATCTTGAAGCTATAAATAACAAATGCGATATATTTCTACCGATTCTACTATAACCGGCGATTTTCCATGAATTTCCACAGGCTAACGACAATGATTCTACTATAACGGGCGATTTTCCATGAATTTCCACAGGCTAACGACAATTAATTATGATATAAAGCCCTGATTATATTTGGCAAAATTGTTTACCATATTGTCTCTGTTTGATAAGGACCAGTTATATGGAACACTAAAGAAATACGAGTTGCTTATAAATATGGCGCTTCAACTTTGTTTACCTGGATTTCTAATAAGATGATAGCATGCATCATACACACCCTCTATAGAGTTTTCGTTGGTGTTTAGAAACTCTGCAAGATACTGAGTGTTCGATTCAGCTTGGTAAAAAAGTAATGAGCATCAATATTTGCTTCTTGCTATATGCCACGTGTAAAAAAAAAATCCAAATTGCTAAGGCGTATCATACACCTTAGCAATTTGGATTTTTTTTACACGTTATATAATAATATAGAGTAAAAATCGCAAACGATTTTTAAAAATGTAAATAAAGATTATTGAATAAGTACTCTTACTAGATATTGCATTGATTTAGAAAACAAGACGATGATCCGGTTATTATTCCGATTAATCCGAATATTGGTGGTCCTCCCGGTATGCCACAGCATATATTCCCAGCTGGTATGCTCAACAATGGCTTTGTCCCAACCGAACCCGAAATGGAATCTGTTGAAGTAAACCTTTTATTTGATGACGACAACGAGGAATCCGAAACAGATATACTAGATTTACCTGAAGAGGAAACGTCTGACCCTGGCTCGCCCAACTCATCTATACCGGACAGCGAACCGGGAACGCCAAATTTTGCTTCGGATTATAATAACTTTTATGAGGAGTTGCCATCCGAATATGACTTTCGAGCGAGCGAAGATTAAATGCAATTGCTGGAAACATCCTATCATATACTATGTTTTATGTTTGTTTAAAACCGTACGAAATAGAGTTTCTTTGTTGTTTAAAAACAGATTTTTTTACAGTTTCGCATGTTACAAACTAATGAATGTAATATAATGTAATACAACGCGAGATAAATGAACGTTATACGTTTTTTGATTTAAAACTTGGTTACTTGGATTTTGTTTTTCAGTTTTAACTTTTAAGCAAAATGTCAATTAGCTTTTGTAAGAGACCCACATTCATTTATACACAAAAATCTGACTGCTATATACATACACGACAATAGTACTGCTGACTAAGCATTACTTGCTTTAACATATGCACACACACAAGACGCACACACATTTTAATATTGTATGAGCGATTAGAAATATTGAAAGATTATTTTGCGACACACCCATCATTTAAAACTATTTATAGCTTCATGATACACATTTTTATCATTTAGGCTCACTATTTATTTGTAACTTTTATTATTTGTCACTGTACATACTTTTGTTAACAGTTTTCTTTTCGCTAGATTCTCCAAATATTCTTCTTATTATTTATTTCAGCTAGGTGACTGTTCACTGTAGCAGAAAACAGAGTAGGGATTGAAAATCTGCTCTATGAAGTGTATTAAACTGTCAGACTTTCAGATGTCTTTAATCGTGTCCATAAGGTTTCCATGGTAATCTTAGAAAATAGAAAAACTCGAAGAATTATTCCTTGTCAGAAAGAGTTGTTTAAAAAAATTCTTGAAACAAAAAATTATCTTGCTTGAAAACATCAAAACCCAAGAGGATTTTTGCTCTAATAAGAACATTTTTAGCCTGTATAAATATTGACAGAAAAATTGTGCTGTGATAGAAAAAACTTTGTTGGTTGTTGGAATCAAAGTGAGAAACATCTCATTAGATTTTCATAATTAAGTCATTTTGCTGTTTGTCTTAACAAGTTTGCAGTGAGAATTGTGGCCAGACCCTGTGATAGAGAGTCGATTAAAAGTCCCAATACTTTCAAGGACAAAAACTAGGTTTCGAGCAGTTTTATTCTGCGTTTTCCAATATAATTGACAGTAACTGCTTCAGTTTAATATAGATAGATTTGTAATAGGATCGTTAGTAGACCAAATGCCACACGAAACTCTAAAATCAGAAAAATTACATTAATTTGATGATGATGATAAGGAAAAGTTATGTGAATTTAGTTATGACAATAATTCTTTTACCGATATCTATTTGGATGTCTGTTAGTATTCATGTCAATGACATAAGTAGGCAGAAACAGTTGACTCTGTTATCTCGACCATGCACTATCTCAAACAAAAACCTATCTCAAACTTCCGTATCTCGAATTATTTGCTATCTTGAACTAACTTTTGGCCCCTAGCGACGAAATACAGTCATCTGATTTTTCAGAAAATGTCGCTTATAGAAATCATCCCATTTTTATTTGTGTGTTCGAACGCTATTTCAGTTTTCAAATTTTTGAATGTTTTACGAGTCAATAAAGGCAGGCTTGTATTCTTTTATAAATCAATCGCTTCCGATAACTTTCTTCTGTCATCCTTTTCTGAGTTATACTGCGATTCGTCAAAGAAATAAAACTTCGCTATCTCGAAGTTTTCGTCCAGTCTGTTGAGAGTTTGAGATAGCAGGACTCGACTGTATATTGTACATATAACCCCTCCAGTACTTCATGTCCCTCGTAGAATGTAAAATCAAATGTTAAATCAAATGCTTATCAAATGCTATGCACCCGATAGATATATATAAAAAAAAATAGATGTAGTTTTCTTAAAATGCGTCCTCAAGCAAATAGATTTTTTGTCTTCATCTAAGATTGTGTTCCATAAAAATGGCCCACGATAAGATAGTGAGTATCTACTGGTCACTAGTTACGTCTTTGGAATGTTAAAATTATTTATTGAAGGCCTTGGGTGGAATGCCTTACCTGATTTTATATGTGGTGCGATTTATTTTAAAACGGCGCCCTATATAGAGTGCAAAGTAAACACCCTTTGAAAGTTCAGCTGCTGGAATTAAAATTATCATTAAAATTATGGGTATTCATTTACATTGTCGAAGAAAAATCCGTTTTTTTGCTAGGTGACGAAAATTTTCACAGTCAAAATTTCTTTACCGACGAAATTAATGACAGACGGGTTTTCAGTGGCTAGGGCACTTGGAAAGAATGGAGGAGGATAATTGGGTAAGAAAGTGTAGAGACTTGATAGTTCCTGGGGCAAAGCCTAGAGATAGACCGAGAAAGACTTGGCAGGAGGTTATAAGGACAGACTTGATACAGAGGAAGTTGAGTTTAGATCTAACACAGTCCAGATTGGAAGAGGGTCATTAATATACCCCGTCCAACCCATCCTAGCATGGAAAACGGACGTTAAGCCGAGAATGATGATGATGATCAAGGTTTTGAATTTTCATGCGCACTTAAGCATAACAAATTCAATTCACATTAAGGCATCCGATCAAATGACTCTTGTCTGTTGCTTAATTTTTTTATTTTTTTTTTATTTTTCGCGTCTTTTTAACCTTTGAATAATATCGCGAATGAAATTGCCATAATTCTCACAAACTTTGGCAACGTAAATATAGCTAAAAATGGTCATCAATCCTTTTGGACGTAGCCAGGGGACCCAGCATAATTTTTCTTACCATCAGAAAATCGGATTAGTTAAGGGAAAAAATTACGCTGGGTCTCAAACGATTTTTCTGCGGTCAGAATACTGACCGCGCTTTTTGATTGGCTAATTCATAGTTGATAGTTTTAGTCTATCAACTATGGCTAATTCTATTGTTCTTTGCTCACGTGGTCAATATCGGGAAATCCTTTGTTTTAAGCGCGAATTGCCTCACTCACCCGAAAAAATATAATAAATTCTGGAATAATTTAAGAGGGTAAGACGTGACCACGCCGACTTTGTGCTGATTGGTTGATTGTAATTTGGGGTTTGCTATGAGGTGGATTCGAATTCTAGGGATTTGCTATGACATTTGTTTGCGTCTAAGCTTTCGTTAGAGAGAAACCGAATTTAATATCCTCGAAGAAAGCTTAGTTAACTAGGCTATTTTAGACGAGGAATCATAGAACTCTATTACTGTTCGCACATGTTCTGTCTCGTTATTCGATTTTTGCTTACTGATTGTGTTATTTCAGGATCATAATCGCATTTTGTTCTTCATTTGAAGAAATATTCAGCAAAGGGCAATTTATTACTCCTAATCTTCTACTCGTTAAAATTATTCCGCGGACTTTTTTTTTGCTTGTTTGTTTTTTGATTTTATAAACTTCATTAAAAATTGCAATCTACGTCATTGATTTAAATTCACGCGGAAGTTTGACAATTCATAAATTGTATTTAAATAGTCATTATTAATTAATAAACATTCAGTTTTTCCGAAAGCATTACTTTCTTACCTGTTTCCAATTTTTTTTTAAACTTTAGAATTTTTGTATAATAAGCAAATAATTTTTATAAGGGGACACCCTATTTCTTGTTTCTTCAGCGTAAGTCCCCTAGATTCATAACAAAATAGTATTACTATATATAGCTACGTAACATTAGTACGTAAAACCGCCAATTTTATATTCTATACGCTAACCTGTAACGCTTCATTTATTCATTTGTTTAACTACACATGAATAACAAATGTTACAATAGCTGCGTTAAATTAGTACATTTGGCTAAATCCGCTGTAAAACCGCTAATTTTCATTTCTATACGCTAACCTGTAATGCTTCATTTATTCGTTTTTAACCACATTTAAAATAACAAATTTAACTTTTCATTTTTCTAAACACAAACATTGTGTTTTTTCAACAGCAGGATGAAATATATTTGTAAGTTGGTCTATTGTTTTTTTTTGTTGTAACAAATATCTATATAATAATACGCCAGTTCCGTGTGTCTGTAACAGGCAAAGTGGATGTGTTGTTTTTTCTAAAGAAACAGCCGCGGTAACATGTCACTTTTGCTAAACTTTTATTTTTATTCTGTCTTTTGTGTGCTTTTTCAAATTCATTTAAAATTTTTGTTTTAAAAAAGTCACGGTTAATTTATTTTATTGCTCTGATATAAAAACCTTTGTGTAATGATGTAAACTTATTACACAAGAGTCACGGGTAATTAATTTTTATTATTCCCTTAAGCACGTGTCTATTGTTATATGAAAAACATATTGGTTTTATTTATTCCCGCTTGAATGAAATTAACAACAAAACGTTTTGACGAAAAGAACAATGAATTTTATGGTTGATTTCGCTCACTATTTCGCTGTTTTTTTATTTGGTATCTATAGTGGATTTTTCCACGGGACTAAATACTAGTCTATATAATAATACGCCAGTTCCGTGTGTCTGTAACAGGCAAAGTGGATGTGTTGTTTTTTCTAAAGAAACAGCCGCGGTAACATGTCACTTTTGCTAAACTTTTATTTTTATTCTGTCTTTTGTGTGCTTTTTCAAATTGATTTAAAATTTTTGTTTTAAAAAAGTCACGGTTAATTTATTTTATTGTTCTCATAAAAACCTTTGTGTAATGATGTAAACTTTATTACACAAAAGTTACGGGTAATTAATTTTTATTATTCCCTTAAGCACGTGTCTACTGTTATATGAAAAACATATTGGTTTTATTTATTCCCGCTTGAATGGAATTAACAACAAAACGTTTTGACGAAAAGAACAATGAATTTCGCTGTTTGGCTAAAACAAATCATGTGATATAATAAAGTGATTTCATTAGTTAGGAATTTTATTGCATGTGAATTTAAATTTACCGTGACTTAAATTTAAGTGGATTATTCCACGGGCTTAAATAACTAGTGTTCTATTAATTACTTTATTGGTTTTCTGAAATTGCTGGTTTAAAATCTACATGTAACCTACTAAGGTCAAGGTTAGAATAGATTTTCTGGATTGTACAAATCTCCTTTGTCTCAGGCGCAACAAAACAATAACGACATAAGGCTGGTGTTATTGTGAATAAGGAAAGAAGCGCCCCGTGCCCAATAGGCGCCCCTGTCGAATAAGGGCCCCGGGGTTAGGGAAAAATCTGTAAGTAAGTGCCCCTGCTCTAATAAGCGCCCCTTCTCCTTGAGAAAAGGAGCGCATATTCGGATCGGCACGAAAAACAACGATTTTTACTATGACTATAGGTTTGATCAAAATAAAATCATTTCAAAAAAGGTCGTTTATAACTATTTTTCATTCATCAAATGTCATTTCAAGAGGGTATATATTTTTTTGATTTTTAAAATTTCCACTGCTAAATTGACTGACTGCATCTGCCAAATAAGCGCCCCATGTCAAGATGAAAATTTTTACATAAACGCCTCGGGCGCTTAATCCGTCATTCACACGGTAACTTAACTACGGCATAAGTAAAACGCGTATGTTGGTATTTTTCAGTTTTTACAACTGCTTTATGTATGTATGTACAATTCTTACTACATTTAAAATATTTATACAGTTTAAACGACCATGGAAGCTAAAAAATAAATCTGATATTTTACAGAATTATCTGAAAAAAAAAAGAAATAAAATTTTAACATAGAACAACTAACATTGCATGAATTCTCTTGACAGTTATTAAAAAATATCATAGAAATATTTTTTTGGGGGGATAAACTTCTAGCTAAATTATTGACAATACTAGTTCAGAAATGAAATTTTGATGACAATAACGCCATCCTTATGCAAAGAATTTTTAAAAAAACTTCACTAATTTAAAGTACCTAGGAAAAAAACTATATTTTTTTAGGTTAGCTACTTTTCTAAAACGACAATAGGGCAAAATTGTGTTGCAACCTATCAACAAAACTTTTGTTGATTAGTTTCCATGGTTACTTGTAAGCATAGCAAACCATTAGCATAGCACCTTATTTTTTTTAAAAAAATTCGCCATAAAAGAGTTTGCAAAAAATATATATAGGTTGTTAAAAATTTAGTCATTGACATAATTTAGTCACTTTTTGCCATATAAGTTTTTAAATTTAGCTATTTTCCTGATCGAATATGCCCGCAAAAGTTGGAATCTTCTATATATGCTCTTTTTCTTTCAATAAAAACAAGAAGCCCTGCGGCTTTAAGATTTCCGTCATTAGCCTGAAAGATTTTGAAATTTAAAGTAGACCTTGAAAACGGAGAATTATGGGGTAAACAAATCACGAGTATCACAACTCAATAAATAAAAAATAAAAATTTTACATAGCTATATATATGAAGTATTCTAAAATACAGTTAAAACTTTAACTGGATATTTTTAAAAATGATCAGGAAAATTCTGGAAATTCCAGAATACAAATCTTGTTATGTAGAAACTTGACGATTCGAATGTAATAACTTCTGAACGAGCTCAATTTGAATGATGAAGTACTTCATTGTTAATTAATTCAGCAATAAATACATACTAGCATTTGAATATTTCAGTATTTAGGCCTTCAAAATTTACTCTCTTGTTGAAAATTTTTTGAAAATGCTGATGGTGCATGGTTTGATAACAGCTGATCTGAAAAAGAAAGTACGTTTTAAAAATAAGAAACAAGAATACAATTTTACCATAAACTGCATTAAAACCAGGTTGTTTAATTATTGTCTCTTTAACCTCTCTTTGCCTCTTTGATTTGAAAATGGAATTTATTACAAAGATACAAATCCATGCCATGTGATGCACCAGGTATATTATATATATAAATATGTATATATATAAATTTAATCAGGCCGGCTTTTGATATCTTTGTTAAACAAGTAACATATTAAGCAGGTGATGCATGATTTTGAAACCTGTGGACAATACAGGATTTATTTTGTTGAAATCGATTTATTGAATTCAACTGATTGTTTATTATCCTTTTTTGATTCGAATTCTCAAATTTGAATTTCTTTCGGGATTAGTTGCAAGTTTTCATTTTGAGGAAACTGATTGGTCATTGTTTTGTTTGACAAATTGACAAATTGAATTCAACAAGTTGAAACAAAAAAGGGTACACACACAATAAATTTGCGGATTTGAAAAATCGATGGTCCTTTTCGTGAGATTTTTAAAAATCAAGTCATTTCTAAGAAATCTTAGAAATATATTTTGTGATACTTTGGGTGAGTTCAAGAAAGATTTAAAAGCAAATTAGGCACAAGGAGAACTGATAATTAGCCAGTAACAGAATAGTTAGCCGTTTTCAATGGCGCCATAGCTTGGTGGTTATAACTCTGGCACTTTGTGCGGGAGAGCGGGGTTCGATTCCCCTTGGCGGCAATTCAATATAGGTAAGTGAATGCTACCATAGCCCCGGGTTAACCCAAGCCATGTGAGAGAAATTGGGGAGATGGCACACTATGTGGGCTGTTGGATGCTACAGGAAGAGCGCGGACCCTAATTGGGTCTGCATAGCTCAAAATGAGCATTAAATACTGTAGGACTCCCTATCTAAGCTATGGCCCCTCCTGGAAATAATAGACAGGATTTGTAAGGCTAGCCATATAAAATATACAGACATTCTGTTTATCTATGCAGAATAATTATATATACGGTGCGTACAGTATAATTAGCCGCTTATACAGCTACTTATACGATATATATCTTTTTACTTAAATTTTTCGTTATCGATCTCCCCATAGCCATCTATATTTATATAGATCCACATAAAGTTGTGCTTCAATTAAAACCAAGAAAAAGAACCAGAAACGATTTTGCAAAAAAGTTATAATTTTACTGTAGCTAGCAGTACATATGTCGAGCTGATTGCAAGAAAAAACATGGAAAAGACGCAGTTAGCTGTAAAGAACACAAAGAAGCTTTTAACGGCTAATTATACTAGGCATAGCATCTAATTATCCTGCATCAGCTAACTATATATTGTGACAGGTTAATCATCAGTTCACCGACTGTTCAGTGCAAGCAACAATAAACTTTTGTCACGTTTCGACAACTTTTCTGCAAAAAATCTAAAAAAAATCCTGTGCGAATATATATCTATCTTTTTATCTGATAGAAATAGTCCCACAAAGTGTCATTTGGAAGTTATTTTTAGCCCCCTTTTTCCCCATAAGAACAGGAGTTGGGTGTCCAGTCATGGAAGAACTACGCAAGGCAGGATAAAGGTTTTTTGTTGCTTGTTCTTTAAGAAAAAAAGGCACTCTAATCAAAGCACTATTTTGTGTAGCTAGCTAGCTAGCTCCATAATAGCTATAGCTAGCAAGTAAGTAATTTCATCACTATTAAAAGGGGTATGTCAGCACAAATCAAAAGGAGATCCAAGTCAACACCAAAAATTGAGATAGCTAGCTGGCCAGCACACCTTTCTCACTTAGCTATATATAAAATGATTCTTACCTGATAAAATACACGAATTTAAAAAATAGAGCTTAGCTCCCCATCAATAAAGCTACTACGACCAAACCAAAGAGACCAGCAAGGGGCAACTGTTCTGCCCAGATTGCGAAAACGGCCCGTTTACAACCGGGACAGCCGGATTATGTACGCATGGTCCGATTATGTTTTTTTTGCACTGGTTATGTCGTGGTGACCGGATTATGAACGCTGATATAAATGGCTGGACAGGCAGGCTGTGATTGGCATTTTCTTCGAACTTTTGTGAATTAAACATTCTCTGGAAGATAGAACACCCCTGCCCTAAAAACTAGACATGGCGAAAGAAAAAAGTCTCGACGTAATTCTTATTATAAACTACTCTTGTAGTAAATACATTTCAACATAATATACTTTGAAGTAACTAAATTTCACGGAACCTAAATTATTCTTTTTGCGGGAATTAAGTTTGGTGAAAAGTTATTAAACTTGCGAATCCCCAAATTTAGTATTTGCCACGAAATTTCGTTTCATTTGAGAACAACAACAACTTCGCCACCAGGGCTATTTGCTTGTCAGAAGTGATGACGAATGATATAAAAGCGGTCGGCCCCGATTATATTTGTTCTATAAGACTCGAATAATATTTGACTGTCATACATAAGTCGGCCTGCCCCGATTATGTTCCTTTTATAACTGCTAAATAATATTTTTTGAGTAATAAGCCTCAGTAATAAGCCTGATTATGTTGCCCTGATTATGTATTTTCTGCCCTTTTCTTAACCGGGGCAAGCTGCCGTACTTAATCAGGGCAGCGTTTATTATCCGGGCAGAACACGACCAAACCAACAAATGTAAGCACTTTTAGTCATGGCCGCACACGGAATGTTCTGGCCACACGAAGAGTACACTCACTGTTCAGATTGGTCATTAAATTGACAGAGATTAAAATAAAGCATCTTCATTGGCTTTCGAAAAAATTAGCCTGGACACAAACTTAGCAGCGTCCGGGCTCTGTGCTGTCTCTATCTATCTATATATCTATCTATATATCTATCTTCCATCAGGCGATTTTAAAGATTCCGCCCCGTAGCGGCGACGGAAATGAACAACAAAAGGACAATGAAAACTATATAAATCAGTTTATTTCAAGGATTATTTTTCTCAACTTCTGCTTTGTTTTTTCTTCTCATTTTTTTTTTTTTTTTCGATTTGTTCAAACGTAGAGATAGGGAAATGTATGTTCTAGCGCAGACGCGCACGCACACGCACACACGTCACAGCAAGTCCATAAACCCCAACAAATCCAATACCATGCGGTACCATGCGGTATCATACCATACTTATCCCTATAATTCAATACCCTGCGGTACCATCCAACACATACCCCTATAATTCATTAAATGAGTCAAAAAATTTTAGCGCAAATCCCATAAATATCATCATATTCCCTATAATTCATCAAAAAAGAGTCAAAATATTTCTGGCGCAATTCCCCTAATAGTCTACGCGCACATTGATGACGTCATCATATTCCCATAAATATCAACTGCGTTAGTATTGACCACAATGTAATTCTCCTCCGATAAACAAAAAACTCTATACAATAAAGAAATGGATTCATACACCGTAAAACAATTACGAGATATGCCGGATCGGTTCAAGACGCAGGACATGTACAACAAGGCTGTTGAAAAGGAGCCCTGGATGCTAAAGTATGTGCCGGATCGGTTCAAGACGCAGGACATGTACAACAAGGATTTTGAAAAGTATCCCCATATATTCTATCGGATACCAGATCAATTCAAGACGCAGGACATGTGCAACGAAGCTGTTGAGGAGGATCCCGATATGCTAGAGTATGTACCAGATCAATCAAAAACGCAAGACATGTGCAATAAGATGGTTGCAAAGAAGCCCTGGCTAATCAGATATGTGCCGGACTGGTTTATCACCCATGACATATGGGATATGGTTGTTGAGAATGAGGAGCTCGAACTACTCGAGGCCTACTATTACAGGAAGATGGGAAAGGCCGGGATTAAGGAGGATCTTCTTCCATTGGCCTGGCATCCGGATAGGGTCACCGATTGGTGCTTTTCAGAGGATGAAAAGGCAGGCCTTAAAAAGTATTGGGGGTTGACCTGAAAACGTTATCTTACAGCATAGTTGTAAGATACTATAATAAATGAATTGTCAAGTAAAATTCGATATTTTTGGAAATGCAGTATTCATGGCCTTCATGGCTGGCATCGGTCTCTCTCTACCGCTAATGGCCCTGGCTTTGGTACAAGAATCAGAGAAGGAGAAGGAGAATGAACGGAGGATTAAATATCTGGAGGATCGTATTGATGACTTGGAAATAAATGGATGAACAACAATGTAGGGACTGTGAACGTATACTGGATGTGTACGACAGATGTGCCTGCGGCCGAAGATTTGAGGTAGAGGGTAAAATGTTATGCTGGTACTGCTACCAGGAATACATCACCTATAACGGGGGCGGCTGCGTATGTACGATGAAATGCAATTCTCTGACATCGTTTAAATTACAATAAAAGATGCTACAATTTGATCATTTCACCGTCAGCCCTAAGCTATTCTATTCATTTGCGACTACCTTTGCAGATATCAACGATATCAATGTGGACTGCCTGACAGTGTCAGATCCAATAGTGGTAAGGATCAGCGGTACATCATAGGGTATCATACACAAGACCTTGTGGTAGCCTTCAGGGTAAAAACACCTAAAATATGGTCCGCGCATGGGGTGACCCGGTACAATGCCAATGCAGTACCAGCAATGAGTCTTGATTTCGAAGAGTACCCCGACTGGGTTGCGAAATATCGTCAGATCTGGTCCAGGATCGAGGAGCTTATCTCCGAGCAATTGACGACGGAGCCGGTCAAAAAGGACCGTTACGTGAATGCCAAGCTCAAATATTATAAGGACGTGATAACGACCAAATTCCACGGTATGCCAGTACCCTATGATGAGCCCTGCCAAGCCAGTACCATTCTGTCCATTTCATCGGTGTACATGCAAGGTAAAAACTACTACCCCCAGGTACATATTACGGAATGTAGATATAAAGATTTCAAAAAAGAATCACTGCTGAGTGAGTTTTAAAAAACCCTATATTTTATAGGCCCTACAAAAGGCCTATAAAATATATAAAACTAAGGCCTATACTCAGGTGGAGTGTCTACATAGCGCTTGCATACTGCGCAGATTGTACGTTTTCTAAAAACTCTTCCCTACCCTCTTGCCTCCCCCTGGCAACTAGCTTGGCACGCTCCTGTTCATTGATGGAGTCAACAATGCGATTGAACCTCTGCCTCATCTGTTCTTTCAAGACCATGTACTTCTGTTTCTCCTGCAATATATGACTAAATTCGTACTTATCAATTTCCCCATTTTCAACAGCCCTTGATATCAGGTCAACGATCGAGTTCAATTTAGCCTTGGCGATCAGTCTTATATTTTCATGCTTTTTCGATTTAACACCCAACCTTTTCCCGGCAGTTTTAAGGCCTGCCTGCCCCATCCCCACGGCTAATGAAAGACCCCCCATTGCCACTGCTAATGGTACACCCATTCCGGATAACAGGGTACCAATACCGATCCCCGAGGTGATAACCGAAACCCCTAATAATCTATGGTCACAGTAGCGCACCCAGGTTCCATGCATCTTGAACTTCTTCGCAAGCTTATCCCTCTCCTTGATTTCAGATCGCAGATACTTCTCGATTTCATTTATTTCATCAAGCCTATACTTTTGGCTTTCCTCCTGCATGTCCGCACTTTCTGCAGGTGCACTCGGTAAGTTCGGGTACAGCTTCGTTATATCAGCCATTTATTGTAGCAGCAAATGCATCGTTAGCCCTGTGAATGAAACGTTTTTCTCATGATGGAATTCGTCTGTCAACATAAACTCCAAACGATCCGTGGACCCCTTCAAGGGCATGTAAAAGTCCAGGTTAGCATATCCCCCCAAGCATTTAATTCCTTGGTGGGTAACAAAGCGAGAATTTTAGGTTTTTTGCCATCCAGCAGGCAGTCGTCTTCATCCAATTGGGGACAAACAAGTCGTAGTCGAATATAGATGTCGGTCATATAGTATCCACATAGTCGCCCTTCGTATAATACTTCTTACTAGGATCATAGGGTAGGCCCAGGAGCTCTTGTAATTGTCGATTCATTACCACCGAGTACGCATCGCCGACACGAAGCCTGCAGTAGCCACTTTTCAATACGAAAAGCTTGATCTTGTCCTCTGCCTGGCTATTCACAATGGTTGCAATATCCTCGATCCTATATAAGCCGCTGATTATCTCAATCCGAGTCACCCTCTGATCAGGTCCTACTTTCCGTATAGTAAACTCCGTATTGTTATATAAGTTCAGCCATGCGGGTCGAATACTAATGGACTTTAAGGCTATCCTACTATCCTGTCCCAGATAGTCTTCAAATATGGTAGGTTTGTATATATCTGTGATGTAGAGTTGCTTCATCCTTTTCTTCTTAAAGGAAAAGGATGAATATCTATTCATATAATCCCAAGACAAAGTACCAATCCAACAGGGGAGAATGGCCACTTGGTGTAACTAACTTGGAGCATCAAGACTTGTATGTGTCTACAGACTCGCCTATCTCTGTGGTATTTCCTGAATTCACCAAATACCCAATCAAGGTTACCATAACCTACCTGAACGACCCTGTCATTCAGGGCTGGACAAGAGGACAAGCCCTGGACTACTGAAATATTCAGGTGAACTTTGCAACTCATTGCGCGAGCACAGCCCTGGGTATATCTGCCAAACATCTAACGGGCTCCGTGCCACTTGTCAATTCGATCTTTAAATTCCATGTCTATTACCACATGCGTCGCATCCTAGCAAGAATGAAAGTGCCCATGTCTTTTAATAATGGCTTTAGTCAGTACAAAAATCCCTACCCCACATCTGGGTATGCGCAGGTATGCCGCGAATATGGTGCAGATCCTAACGTTCTATACAAGACCAAATCAGTATCGGCCTCGTTGACAAACGGGAGATGGTGGCCCCAGGTTGAGGGTGATTGGGCAAAGTTCATTATACCAGCAAGTCAGGGTTTGACATCGGAAGGTCTGACCAAGCTGAGTGAGAGTATTCGCGTCTACGTGGTCTTGTTGCTTGGATCGCAGGCAGGTGCCAAAGCATCCCTACTCGGGTCTGGTGCGGACAACTATACAGTAAGGCAAATATTGATGCAAAAGTTTGAGGCCATGGTACAACGTCAGGAAAATGTAGGACATGATATCACTGAGTTTCAGAAGGTGCTGCAATATGCAAGGACCCCGGTAAACTTCGCCGTCATGCCCAGCGTATACATGCTGCCTTCCGATATGAATTTGCGCATAGGTAAAATTGTGGGGTATAACAACAACATCCTCATAGCACCTGCCAATGTCAATATTGGTACCCAGGTTGATGTAAATAACAAACCTATTGCTAGGGGTGCGGCAGCCGCACCCCTCAAGCATACTACGCCCCTCAGGCATACCACAGCACCTATACATACTACAGCACCTATACATGCTATACCCCCTATACATACCACAGCACCTATACATGCTATATCCCCAAGGCATACCATACCTACAAAACATACTGCGCCTCCTCATCCTCTCGAACAGCCCCCACAAAACCAACACAAGGATACCAAGGCCGTATTGATCACGACGGGGGTAGGTCTTTTTATTGCGTATATATGGCTGAAAAAATAACTAGGCCCCCCTAACATAGAGCACAACAAACCCAGCAGCAGCCGCGATGGCCATGTACAGATGCTTGGCTGCGTATTCGACAATGGTTGCCGCTACCCTGAGAAAGAACGAGACTACGGTACCAATAATTCCGGGTAGGGCAACACCTGCCTTACCTGCCAAGTATTTGAGGAACTTTCCGAGCCTTTCAAGCTGCTTCTCTACAAACCCCTTCCCTGTAGCACTTCCTCCTGCAGCACCCGCCGCGGCACCCCCTCCCGTAACGGAGAGTACAATGGTGCTTATTAATAGACCAATGGCGGAGACTATACTCGCTATGGTTATACCCTGCTCCCTGAAGAGTATCTTTAGCTTCTCCAGCAGGGATGTGTCATCCCCGGCAATTTTCATCAGCGTCTCCTTGATGACCCCCAGCTGGCTGTAAATTTCCTTTGAAAGTACCCCATGAGCACTCTGCGTGGCCTCCTTTTTATCATTCAGTTCCTCAATCTTATCCCTAAGCTTTCCTATTTCGATATCAATTTGACCTTTTTGCTCCTTGGTTGCCACGGCCTTCCTCTCCCTAATTTTTTTTAAAATTTCACCATTTGCCTTGTTAATCTCACTATCAAACGAAATGATCTTACTTGCCAGGCCTTTCAGGTTACCTCTTATAGTTTGAAGTTCGAGGTTAAGCCCCCTTCTTTCACGTTCAGTGATACCTTCTTTGTCGTTACCATCAAATGAAGTATCTTCCAAAAGCCTCTCCGTAGCATCCACAAATTCATCCATCAGTTCTATCGACTCCATAGATATGGCATCACCCCTGTCCATAACGTCATCAATCTTTTGCCCAAGTGCCTGGGCCGCTGCCCTACCCCTGTTGGGTGTAGTGACAAATTTTGAGAAGCCCATATTCCGCACAACGTTTACCTTCAAATTTTTAACTATAGCTCCAGGAGATCGGAGCCCAGCACCTTTTTCCTTGTAAACATCATCAGTAATATCTATACCCCTGAAATAAAGATGTTCCCCCTCCACCCTAAAATCATCATAAGGTATCATAGTAAGCTCGCCCATCAGCCTCGTATCCCTAATTAAATGAGCGTAGAGGCTATCCACTTTTGATTTTAATATTTCGTTCCTCTGCTCCAAAAGTCTAGACCCCGGAGCACCTTGTTGTTCTCCCTGGGTTGAAGGCCCCGGGGTTGATGGAAGTTTTGGCGTTGATGGAAGTTTTGACCTAGTATCGGGCCTATCATCTTTCCCGCCCCCCTCATCCGGAAGATCGTGATCAAATATTGGATTATCAGCCATTTATTGTAGCAAAATCCCTCCATAATAAATGAGTGCATTTGGAACTACATTGGACCCCTACGCAGAAACGAAGCAGCTTTTTGCTATCAAAGGGAAACGGCAGCGCGTCAAGGTAAGCCATATACCTTCCACAATCAACCAGAACGAGGACCTGTATGTGGACATCCCGAACCTAGGACAGAATGATGTCATATTTCCGGGTAGCATCAAGCTACTGTTTGACCTGGTACTGACGGGGACTAACACGAAGCGTACCATCGTCTCGAATATCGGCAAAAGCCTGGTGCGAAATCTACGCATCACCTTGAATGGCAACGAGGTGCAGAATATATCTGATTATAATATCCTGACAGTGTACAGAGACTTGTGGATGCCTAAGTTTGACAGAGAAAACAATCTCATCCTGGAGGGAATCAACCCTAATGACGGTACCATCAGGGTCCTGCAGGTAAAGGCTACTGAGTACGTTGGGACGGATGAAGAGAAAGCCATTGCTGCCGCCTATGGCAACACTTTTTGCGTCCCCCTTGGTAAGATGTTTGAATTGACGAGAGACCTGCCGTTTTACCAGGCAGGGCTCCATGACAGATTACAGTTTGTCCTACATTTTGCATCGTACAGTGACGTGATCAAAGATGGAGGTGCGGCTGCCGTGGAAAGTACGGCAGCCAAGGCAGCGGATGCTACATATAAAATAAGCAATATTTCCCTAGAGTTTGACAAGATCAATCATGAGGGTCTCGCGAGTGCTATGATGTCAAGGTATAATAGTCTCGCGTTACCCTATGAACGGATACTTCGAAGCAAGGTGGTGACCCTTAAAAAATCCGATACCAGCTATAACCTCCAGATCGATACACCCGCAAAGAGTCTCAAGGGTGTCCTGTTACTCTTTATAGACCCTGGGAAAGTGAAGGCCTATTCCGGTGTAAATGAAGTCTTTTACAATCCCAAGATTGAGAAGATCTTGATCACGGTGGAAGGTGAGCCTAATGAGCTTTATAGCCATGCGATGCTTGGTAAGGATCATTTCGAGGGGGTTGCGAACCTCCTCGGGGGTCACGACTCGGAGGTAACGATTGGGCAATTCTTCAATGAGAGGTATGCATTATTTGTCGATTTCAGAGCATCTCCCGATCATACCCTACATGGTTCGGGAAGACCTCTACAACGCCTTAGTGACGGCATTACTCTCCATATGACCAAAAAAGCCGACGGAACCGGGGATTTCAGATGCTATGTGTACTTACTGATGGATGCACAGTTAAACATTCTAGGTGGGCGTTATCATTCCGTGGAGTACTAGAATAAATGGCAACCTTGGCAATTATGGCCGGAGGTGCATTAATCAATGCGTTGGCTTTTTCGGGGACTAATTATCTCTTTTCAAAGCTTTCGGGACATGGGGAAGAGGAACGTAAAAGACATGACGAAGCTATGGAAAAATTAAATACTGCCCAGGCCGAATGGATACGGGGCCGGCAAGCGAAACTTGATTGGTTTGCGAAGGAAAGGGAACTGCAGATAAAGGCAGGCAAGAGTCTTCGTGAGCTTGATGACAACCTGTACAAATTTTATATCGCTTCGAGCAAGAAGGCCCCGCAATTGTCCGACTATTACACCCCTTCAAAACCCCAACAGGACGGTGAGCTAATGTTCGTACTTGGCTCATTGTCCCTGCTAGGTTTTATAGCCTACAGGTATTTGTAACAACGTGCGTTTTCTGACATATAATAAAGACATGTCAGAAAAATCACCACATATTATTACCAATGAGGAGGCGGAGAAATTAGGTCAAATCTACTATACCCCTGAACACCTGTGGGTCGGACGGAAAGCTATTAAATTACTCGCAAGGGAGAGCGGTCTATCCAAAAAGTTAGTCACTCACTGGCTGTCTCGTCAACTGTTGTGGCTCCGGCATATCAGGGGCCCAAAACGTATAGACTACCCCCATTTTACTGTTACAAGACCGAACGAGATGCACCAGTTCGATCTACTGTACATGCCACATGACAAGCTTTATGGAAGCACCTATAAATACATCCCGACAGGCATTGATGTAGCCTCGAGATATAAGGTCGCGAGACCCCTGCGAACCAAGAAGGCTAGCGATGTGGCGGAGATGATCAAGGACATCTACAAAGCAGGGCCCCTACACTACCCAAAAACCTTTCAATGTGACAATGGTAGCGAGTTCAAATCAGATGTAACCAAATTGCTGGAGGGTAAAGGAGTGGAAATCAAGAGGGCCACAACTAAGTACCACCATACGTTTACAGCCTTTGTAGAGAGCTACAATAAGATACTCGCGGAAAGGCTCTTTAAGCCTCAGGATGCACAGGAGCTGGTATCCGGGGAGCCTAGTAGCATATGGGTCAAGCACCTGTACACTATCGTTAAAAATCTCAATAATACCAAGACTGCCATGATCGGCCTAAAACCCAACAAGGCGATCAAGCTCGAGGAGATATCGCTCGCGAAAGGCGAGGAATATCCCAAGGAAAAACCCTTACCTGAGGATGGTTTGTACTTGTACCTGCTACAACCAGGGGAGGAGCATGGCGATTCGAAAAGGCGCGCAACCGATGCCGTTTGGAACAAACATACTTACAGGTTGGATAAAATAGTGGCAGGTAGTCGTCTTTTGTACTATTTAAGAGATGGTCCAGATCGCAGCTTCGTGTCAGAGGAATTGATGCTTATTCCAGAGGATGTTCGGGTACCCTCGGAACATGTGAAGGATTGGTAAAGAGTAATTTCAGGAGTACCTCCAAAGGTTCATCCTCTTGTGACTTACTCGGATCTCTTGTATACAGCAAAGGGGGCTCGGTATAGAATGGGTACCCATAAACTATACCTTTGATGACATCAGGCTCAATATCCAAATCAATATCAATCAGGCGTCTATCCGGTATAGGAAAATTAAGGATATGGCCTATTTTTGTGATGTCGGCCAAATCCGACAACCTCAATGCCTTATCTTTGATAACCTCGTAGCATAATGCTCCATACCTATTCTCCTTAACTGAAACGATATGAAGTCCTAGGGCTTGAATATCATCCTCAAGTTCCTCATCGATCTCGCTTCTTGCAAATGCACCCCACGCTTTCATGCCTGACGCTAACCTGTGCAAAAGGTCGTCATCGGTAGGATATTCAAAACCTTCATAATATTCCCCATTTCGATACCTGAAATTTTCCATGCAGGTAGGGCAATAACCTGTCACTGATCCTGCTTTTATGCAACATCGTAGTACAGGTATGCTGATATTGTAATCCTTTTGCATTTTTTGTACATAGGCTTCCATCTTTTTTATATTTCACTACCTTTTAAGATACAGCTGAAAGGGTCAAAAATGATAATTTTCACTACCTGCAAGGGTAGTGAAAATTGTGTCTGAATGTAGGTACCCACGTGGGTACCTACTGAAGGTCTACAAAAGCGTCACCTAATTGGGGGCCCATGGGAGATGCACCACTTTTGCATATAATTTTTTAATACACGCAAGGTATTAAAAATTGTGCCTGCTTACGACATATCAATATCGAACATACCTTCGAATAGCTCCCGCGTATCATCGTCGGGCAATGTGAAATGGTTAAGATAATAATTATCGGTACCAAGACAATCGTCCCTGAATCGACACCAAGCATGTACGGCATTGGGATCGTCGCATTCAGGTTTTCTCACGGTCATCTCGGGGTACATTGCCTTTAATATATTTATTATTGTGCCGAGTTTCCTACGTTGGCATCGGATCATATAATGCCTATGTATACCCTTTTTCCCATGTTCGTGGGGATCGTTTTTATCGGCTACACATAGCACGGTGTCATATTGGGGTCGACGTGGGACATGTCTCTGCCATAGTTCCTTGTTATCCTGCTTAAGGGCACTAAGCTGCTCATCTCTATCCTCGAGTTCATCCCCGAGTGCCAGGAGTTAGTTGTCCCTATCCTCAATTTCATCATTTAGGAATGCCAGGGCCATCTCTCCGTCCTCGATTGCCGCAGCAAGCTTTCGCATTTCCCTGGGTAGCACCTCTTCTACAACCCATTCCAAAAAAGGTTCTGTGTCAGGCTGACCACATCTCAGGAGGAAGGTATATAGGCCGGCGTCATTCAGCAAAACTGTATTTGGTTGGGTGTACCCAGATCTGAGTACACCCTCAGGGCCGGTTATAGCGTCACCTAATCGCATTTTATACCTGGCAGGAACATATCGCTGAATGGCCTGTACCCCGGCCCTTCGTTTATATCCTACAGCCCTCCAAACATCGGATGCTACAATACATTGACCTTTATCCTGAACATAAAATGATCGGACTTGTTTTCCTTGGAAATAATCAACCGCTGTAATAGACATCTTTCTATATACTAATGCTTACCCAGAAGATTTGATCGTGGTCATTTCACTACTCTTGCGGGTAGTGAAATTAACGTCGATAGGTGGTGGGTACAGAGCCCCTCCCCCACAATGGTAGCGCGTGGTCTAATATAGCGATAGATCTTGTTAATGATATGAAAAATGGAGAAGTTGGGGGCATCGGGGTTATATCGTATAAAGGTGCATCCCAAGGCTTGCTCGATATGTTTTTGTCTCTTTACCTCATAACCTATATCTCTATCAGCATGTCCAAATTCATCACATTCGATAGCTAACCTATATCCCGGGAAGTACAGGTCGATCCTATATCCATCAATACGATGCTGCGTCACCATATCTTCGCCGTCAAAAGCGGTGCGGATGTTGTAAATAGTGCCCTCCTCCTTGGATAAAAGTTTTATGTTTTTGATTTCCATGCCACAACGCTCGGCAATTTTAATGGCATCCAAGCTTTTGCATCGAATCAGGATTTCCGTAACAGCTTCAGCGGAAATAAATATATCATGCCCATTTTTACCCCCTCCTGACATACCTGAAGAACTGTACCCGGCGGGAATAGTTCCCTGTATACCCTCTAGTTCTACTCTTGATATTGTCATATGGCGATCAAGACCATACTGCCTAAGATTTGGAATATATAGGAATTTTTCAAGGTCGGCTCTTTTGAACCATGGAGTCTCACAATCGTCGTATATGATTTCTACATGTGGGGCAAGCACCGTAACAAGCTTTTGAGATGACATATTTTTTTACTCATATCTTCAGGTAGCTTTTTTGTATGGTCACTCGAGGATTTTCCAATTCCTAGGGTATTCTAGCCTCACATACAGGCATGCATGCTTGGATCTTTTCAACTCAGCCTTGATATCATCCCAATCGGAGATGAGATTCGTTTCCTCGTCCAGCATCCTCATATCTGTTCGTTCCGAGGGATACCAGGCAAACAACTGCTTCTTCTGTCTCCTCAAATTTGTAGGGAGTGCGGTGTAGCTCTGTGTGAGTATCCATAAACTATGCCTACGATGCCTTCCAGAAATAGCCAGCTCAAGCAGGCTGTCGACGTTTATCGAAGTCCTCGTTCGCAATACAGTCATCCACCACAAACAACGTTTCTTCGCATGCCAGCAGCGATGACAATTTTTGAATCCATTCAAACAACTGGTCCTTGTGGTGTATCAGGAAGACGTAAGGGTCCTTCCATAGTGAAGCCCTCTCCAGGTATGTCTTATTCCACCGCAATGTGGGGCAAAGTATCACTATATTGTGATACCTTGCCTTATACTCATGCTCAAGCAGGTCCAAAACACGCTGCGTTTTCCCGCAAGACGTCGGTCCTGTGAAAATTGCTGTGTGGGGCTCTTTAAGAACGTCCAACATTTACTAATAGTTGCCCCACTTACTCAAATTGATTTTTGAATATACCCCGGCACAATTTAAACATATCAATACACCACCTTGATTGTTTACCAATAATCCACGGCAGGCAGGGCATAGCTTGGTATTTTGGGTCTTATATTCCATAGGTAGTGGAGAATATCTTAATTTTCCCTGTAGACATCGTAGTACCTTACGATATTGCCTGACGAGTAGCTCTTTTTCAGCCTCCTCATCGGTAGTGCCTCAACGAGTTCGATATACTGGGGTATGATGCCATAGGTTAAAAATATATACAAAAGTAGATAATTTTCATCCTGCTGAATTTCCCTAATTTCGACATCAGTGGCAAGAATGTCTACCTTTTGTTCAATTACAGGGTCCCTGCATTTGGTATGCCGCCTAGCCTTAGCTTTATCGAGGCAACCTATACAGCTTTTTGTTCGACTATTCCCCCTAATCTTGAAGTTGTCTAGTGGTAAGACTTTTTTGCATTTTAAGCATGTCCTATTCATTTTTACTTAAAGGCACTCGCCCTGCGTAATGCCCTGGAAACATCGGCGAGCGTTGGAGACTTACCGGTTTCAACATATCTAAAAGGTATCTTGTTATCTATATGTAAATATTCGTAAAGCTCCCAGGTGCAGCCCTCGGAAAACTGAGCCTCAATATGGGCCCTACAGATATTCATTAAATGATATAGAGGCTGAGTCCCAACATGTTCACATTTTGTGTGATGTTTGTCGCGTGATATTTTGCTAATATTTAGGCAACCTATGCACTGCTGATTTAGCTGACCATTCCCCTTAACCTCGAAATTATCAAGGGTTAAGACTTTTTTGCATTTTGAGCATTTCTTACCCTCATCCATTTTATATTTGCCTCTTAGGACAAATATAAAATTTTATCAGACGGTCTATTTTGGGGGTATCAGAGATTTTTTATACCATCCCTGCTTTATTGCGTATTCGTCGAATAAGATCGCTGCCGTCATATAGCCGGCGAGTTTCAGGCCGTCCTCCAGATCCATCTTTGCCCCAGGTCTGGAAACCCCTAGGGCCTTTTTCGCACCCATGGCTATGAGGATTGTATATGATACCAGTCTGACTGATTCCCATAAGGAGTCAATAACCATGGTTTCTTTTGGGCTACTGTTGCTTGGTGTTGCTGTACTCATTTATTTAGTGTCATTTTATAACATTTTGAACATAGGGATATGAGGCTGAGTTTCGCCCTGTTTCCCCTGCTGAGGCTCTGGTGTGGGGTTTTGAGATTCTCCACCATTTTTAGAGGCAAATTTGTAGTATACCCCAACTCCTATCGCCAACACGGCTATCGTTCCAACTCCATAGATGTAAACACTGTCCATTGACCGTACGGTACTGGCCCCAGAAGAGGATTTGACTGCAGGCTCTACAGTAACCTCTTGTTGCTTCATTTCTTCCTTCCTCTTCTTCATCAGAGCCACCAACTTGTGCCCCTGCGCAACCCTTCCCGGATGCTTTGGTGGTTTTGTAATGACTCTCTCTTCTTGTTTCTGATCCTTACTCATTTATTACAGTAGCCCGAGGCTCCTCCTTATCCTCCTCCTGTTTCTTCTTACCCATATGCCTCGCTGTATGGCCCGCTACAAGCAGCGGGGCTAAACACCTACCAATAGTGCAGTATACAAGGATACCTAGATCTGTCATAGAGTCCCGGATTATGGGATCTTCCTCGATATCCTGACGTAGCTCGTCAACACTGTCGATATCCACGAAGTTCCCGATCATACTAGCATAGAGGCTAATAACATGAGTAGACAATGCCCTAGCTGTTTTCTCCCCTTTTTCATGCAATTCCCGCTGTACATACTCTGTATGGACCTTGTCAATAGCCTCTTCCGGGGCCTTGTCGATAAACCCCTCGGTACATTTTTTAGGTAGGAGATGCCCCTTGCCTTTGCGCAGGGCCTCCCTTAAAATTTGGCGTCTATCGATGGGTTTCTCTACATGTTCATATTCCGTAGAGGCTGTCTCGAATACTTGTGCAAGCTCCGACATCTTATTTATTAGTAGTCTATATCGAAAAAAGACATAAGCAAGCAGAGCATACGGTAAAATTACAGCAATATACAAACACATCTCCATTTTATTCCCTTTCGGGCACCAGGCGGTAATGGCCTCTGGCAAGTGTTGTCATCTGGTCCTCCTGCACGAGCCTTTTATCGTCTGCCCTATTGAGTGCCAGCTTGTTCACCTCCTGGGTATAGACCTTATGGTTCTTATTTTGGATCAATACTTGGGTTTTGTATATGTCAACGCCCTCCTCCAGACATCGTTGATAGTCGTCGAAGGTTATCGACTTCTTGGTGACACACCTCTTGACGCCTTTCGCTTTTCGATCCTCCGGTGTAAGACTCCTATAGGCGTATGCTTTGGCTCTCAGGGTGATGAACTCGGTCATTATTTTACCGCTTAGTTCATCTTTCATGAGGCCTACGACCTTCTTATTTTTCCCTATAGGAAGAGGTCTGTTATTATCAGGATTATAGGCACTCGTATCAAATCTTTTTTCGACGTCGTCTTTGATATCACGGTAAAAGTCCTCGGTTCTAATATGGTACACAAAGGAGTCTGTGTCCATATAACAGAGCCGCAGCTTGCTACCATATTTTGGTTGCATGTAGTCGTAGTGGAACTCATACATAACCATTTTTGAAATATCTAATATGGCCTGCCCTATATATATGGGCTTGTTCGTTTTGACCTCTGTTTTACCCATCTCTACACCTAGGAGGTGCCTGCTGAATCGACTTACACCCTTGAAATTTGGTTTCATCACAAGTTTCGTATACTTCTCCTCGTTTGTGACCAATTGGATGTTGTGGTGATTACGAATGTTTTCCATGGTCTTACCAAACACACTCAAATTCATAAGCTTATAAAAGTCCTTCTCGAACTCGTTCCTCGCGTTTGTTCTCAACCTCGTGTTGTGATCTATATATCCCTTTAGCCATGCCTTCTGGTTAAACTGGATCACCCTATGCACCAGCCCATGTTTTATAGCCTCATGAAGGGCTCTGATATGCACCACATATCGACGTTTATCACCCAGATTCGGGACCAGCTTCTCGACCCTGTGGATCATCCTGCGTTCCGGTAAGAATGGTAACTCGTTATGCCTGTCGTGTAGTCTCTCCGGGTCGATATCAACCTCCAGGATGTACCCATGCTTGTTGTCCTCAACGAGCTTACCAATCCGCTTTTCGGTGAATGCCTCAATATTCCGCACCCATTTGAAGCCATCCGTGGGCAAATCTTGACGCATCGCCCAGCCGTACAGGTTGTTTGCGTCGAGGTACTGCAGGTAGGATGATTCAACCTCCGGATCATACTGGTCTCCCATGTACCTATTATTTGCTTTGGCATAGCGATGTACGGCCTGGACTATACCTCCACGGCTACCTTTTTCGAACATCAGGAGCATGTCGGGATCGGTGAGGAGCTCTAGCTTGATTCCGGTATATTTTAGTGCTGCCTTCCATGCCAAGCCAGGTGCGCTGTAGAAGTGTGCAGGGTCAAGCTTGTAGTTGTCCAAGCAGACGCCTCGAAACGTCTCGAAGACATCGGCTAATAGCAGTACGTCTGTGCTGAGGTACACGTCATGGTAGTCCCCCATGGTGACGTTATCACCCTCTGGAGTAATGGCATTCCATACGTTTTTAGCATATTCATGGTCCCTGTCACTGATACCCTTCATGTTCAGCTTGCTGTAAAAGGCATCCTTGGGCGGTAGTTCCAACTCTTCAAATCGCTGCCATCCATCCATATACTCATAGGGGTACACGCCCTTCCTGCGCATGAGGCGGAATGTATCATCCTCATTGAAAAACCAACGGAGATTTTTACACTGTTCATCGTTGAGGTTGCTTGCTAATTTATCCAGGCTGGATGGCATGAACCGACAGCTGTCGATGAACCTAATTTCAATCTTCTTGTACGCCTCCCCATCATCAGATCCCATACCTCCAAGGGGTACCTTGATTTTCACGTTGAAACTGATATATTTCTCTTTGTTCTCCGCTATACAGCCAATATCCTCCGTATTATATTTTTCACCTAGCTCTCGGATGAACAGGTGTGCGTCGTATCCCGAGAGGTTGTGAAAGATGACGGGAATATGGCCGGGTATCTTATACTTCAAATTGCAACTGTTATGGGCCGCGCCTCGATATAACCCCGTATAGTGACAATGGTCCCGAACTTTGCGGTTATTCTTGCTATCATCGAAAGGTTTCAGACAGATATGACATGACGAGGCCTCGTCATGTTCTCTTTTTAGGACCTCCGTTAGAGGCTTCATGTCCTGCTGAGGGTAGGTATTATAGAGACGCTTCACCTCATCCTCCAGATGGTTCACGAACCTCGACACACAGTCCTCACCCCTGTAGACTGTCAGAGGGTCCGGAACATCCCCATAGGCAAAGGTACTATACGTGCACCAGCCAGATGGTACATGTTTGCTTAGCTTTTTCGTCTTGGTCTCTCTGGCATCCTCTTCCATTGGTATTAATAAGCTTTCAAAATCGGCATATATTGCAAAGGGTACTTTAAATTGCATCTGGCCATCCCTATAATATAACCATTTTTCGGTCTCTGTTGGCATCGTAATTTTAACAGCCCCATGGTCTATACAATATCTATAATGCTTATCCCTCGATTCGATTGTGGGGAATGCCTGGAGGCAGTTCAGGCAAAAGTGCATTTTTGCAGTATTTTTTGATGTCTCAATACCTAGGAGCCGTGAGAGGCTTTTGACAGCCGTATAGTGATTCTTCTTGCCATCGGTGATGTACAGTAGATTCACCTGCTTGCCACGCCCGTTATGCGTTGATCGACGTAGGATATTGATCCTCTTTCCATCTATATACAGGACGTTCACCGCAATGTCGGGGTTATTCAACTCAAATTTGTATATGCTCTTGGTGCTTGTGGGGAACTCTATATCATCCCAGTTATAAAGGTCTATGTAGGATCTCAGTTTGGTGATTCTTTGGGGGTCTCTTTCAATCTCCGTATGATGCAGAGATGCTATAATGGCCCACTTGAAACACTCCTCATCCTCGTTTTTAGGATTAATAATGGCCTTCTTTGAGGCTATAAATTTAGGTGCTTGTATATACGATGAGCCCCTTGTTAGCCTCAATTTGTGAAAGTCCACATCAAGATATAGGATTTTCGAGATCGTAAAACCACTTTTGGGTAATGCCGGATTTTCCACATGTGTTTTGATTTGGGCAAACATCGTATCCAATATGTCATCTACGTTGCTACCCTGGAAGAATGAGGCCATATTACTATGGAAGACCTTTTTCACCTCGATGTACTCATCACCATTAGCCCCCCTATATTTGTTGGCTTCTTCCACATGATCCATAGTGACAGCTGTACCTTCGCTGATCCCATATCTTCTAACCTGCCCCCCAACCAAGGTTTTCACGTTTGGTCGCACCATCCCTATATACCCGTCAACGTCCGCTCCTCCTATACCGGGAATGCGAAAACTTCGGAAGGTTCTATGGTGAGCATGCTTATGTTCCTGGGGGGTAAAATCTTGCCCTGGCTGTTCATATAAATTTTGGATATCTTCCAAATAGTCTTCCTCAGCCTCCTGTTCGACTTCGTCATGCAGTGTAGGTTTCGCGCCGGCTGCCCCATTATATAGCCCCATAACAGTACGTTTGAAAGCTGCATAGGTCCTCTTGACCCCCTCCTTTATAGGTTTGGGGACTGTATCAACCAGCCAGTTATACCATCCCCGCATCTTGGTTTTCACGATCGATCGATTTTTCGACATCTCTTGGGTCTCAAATATATCCATGGCCTCCGGTGTTGGTGGTATATTCATGGGCTTGACTGGCTTTTGTTGTACGGCCCTTATAGGTGGCCTCTCCGGTACAATCTCCAATAAATCTATTAATGCGGCCTTGCGTAGTTTATAATACCCACTAAGTCCACGGCTTTTTTCGATATCACGTAATTGTTTAACTGTGTGAGTGTTCATTCCTTTATTGTATGGATTGTAACATCGTCGGAGAATTACATTGTGGTCAATACTAACGCAGTTGATATTTATGGGAATATGATGACGTCATCAATGTGCGCGTAGACTATTAGGGGAATTGCGCCAGAAATATTTTGACTCTTTTTTGATGAATTATAGGGAATATGATGATATTTATGGGATTTGCGCTAGAATTTTTTGACTCCTTTTTTTGAATTATAGGGGTATGTGTTGGATGGTACCGCAGGGTATTGAATTATAGGGATAAGTATGGTATGATACCGCATGGTACCGCATGGTATTGGATTTGTTGGGGTTTATGGACTTGCTGTGACGTGTGTGCGTGTGTGTGCGCGTCTGTGCGCGACTGCGCTAGAACATACATTTCCCTATCTCTAACGTAATTTTTTATTCTTCTTATTTTTATGTTTTTATTACCGTTAAGGTCTCATTGAGTTAAAAAGTAATACAAAAAAATATAAGTAATACGGTAAGAACATCGCGGTAATTAGATAACCAATAAATATAACCAACAATGTAAAACTTTTTTTGACAATATATTTCGAAATTAAATTTCATCTTCAGGTCTAAAATGAATAAAAAAAAACAGTTAAAACCGTTACAGGCCTGGTCATGAATGGCGTGCGATCGCACGCGCACGCCTCGTCACACGCCTAAAAGGAACTTGGGAGTGTGATGTCTTGCACGCCTCAGGACCTGTGTGGAGAGCGATGTACAAAATAGAAAATCAACAGTTTGATTTTCGATGTTAAAATAAAAATTATTTGCAGTTGATAACAACAGGTTTTATTTACACTTAAATCCATGATAAAATGTCTGTTCCGCCTGTAAATGCAGTTTTGCAGACTTGCTTCATCCGTGCTCCGTCGGCGTTCACCTCCGCATTAGTTAAGAACCCCATGACTGGATTTCTTGTGTAAGACCTGGTTACCAACGACGAAGGGCCCAGGCATTAGGGATTCATGTCCACGTAGTTCTTTTAACTAAGTCAGGAGTCGGTGAATTTGCTAGGATGGTCAGGTTGGCTATGAATAGTCTTGCTCGTGGATTAAAAGGACTAGAACTATTCAATAATTCTGAGATCTAAACAAATGGAAGTGTCCGACCAAGACAGAAATCTATTGGAGGTTTTGTCCGACGAAAGTTCGAAACGAGCTAAAGACATGTCCGACCAAACTGGAAATGTTGCGGACATTTCGTCTAACGAGTCTCCAAAAATTATTTCGAGGGCTGCCTTCTGGGAATTTTTTTAGGAATCGCACGACTACTATCTTTCATCGCACCCCTAAATAGAACTCAGGCGTGCGATGTTTGTCGCACGCCATTGCAACTTTAGGAGTGTGACCTACCGCACGCCAGTCATTTTACTCGTGACCAGGCCTGTAAGAAATAAAAACATATCAACACACATATCATACAGTATTTACACTACGCTCTTATAAGGTTACTTGAACGTAAAAAGTTAAGCTATAATCATAAAATCCCTAAGGTATACCAAACTATAATAGTCAATCAGACTTTGATGATTAATGTGTGGCTTTTATCCACTGAGGGCTTCAAAGATGGTAACATCGTTTTCAGAGATGTGTAGAGATATCTCAAAACTAGCCCGGGTTCCTGACGCTCTCGGCATTACGGGGACTACACGGTACAGGGCCGCGAAAAGTAGAAAAAATCCAAAGTACAAGTCCCTCACTTAAAGCAGAAGAAGAATTAGAAGAAAAAAAAGTCAGGTAGGCCGGGCTATCTCAAAACAAGGGGAGAAATGTAGTTGTTGGGTGCATCTACAGGCATCCTAGCATGTCAGTGGATGAATTCAATACACTATATTTGTCCTTTTATTAGAAACTGTATCCAAAGAAAGGAAAATGTTGATTCTTTTAGGGGATTTTAACATCAACTTATTAAATTGTAACCTTGATAAATCTGTTGAAAATTTCTTAGATACAACATCCTCTTTCTCCTTGCTTCCTCATATAACTCTTCCTACTAGAATAACTAATTCCTCCAGGACCCTTATAGATAACATATTCTCTAATACATCTAACTTTGACACCATGTCTGGTAATATTTGTACTGCAATCTCTGACCACTTGCCTCAGTAGATAGATAGATGTGCATATTTTACATGGCTAGCCTCACAAATATCGAGGGATATACCCTGTCTATTTTTTCCAGGAGGGCCCATGGCTTAGATAGAGAGTCCTAGAGTATTTAATGCTCATTTTGAGCTACGCAGACCCAATTAGGGCCCGTGCTCTACTAGACAACTCCCGGCAACATCCAACGGCCCACACAGTGTGCCATCTTCCCAATTTCCCTCACATGGCTTGGGTTAACCAGGGGCTATGGTAACATTCACTCGCCCATGTTGAATCGCCGTCAAGAGGAATCGAACCCCGGTCTCCCGCACAGAGTACGAGAGCTATAACCACTAATCTACGGCGCCAGTTTTTAATCTTCCAAAAGAAATCTGTAATCTGCCCACCTGAGAATAATGCCATGGTCAGAGATTGGAAAAAATTTGATCATGAAAATTTTATCCTCGAAATTATTGATACTAATTGGGAACAGGCCCTTGAAATTGAATCTGATGATGTAAATCTCTCCTTTGATAAATTCATCAACAGGGTGGATGGCTATAAAATCATGTCATCAATATCGTGACTGGAAGAACTTTAACCAAGAAAATTTTATTCTTGACTTTTTTGAAATTGATTGGGACAAAAAATTGATTGACCTTGTAGTTGGAAAGTGGCCTTGTGGAGTTTGCAGGAAAGGGGTTGGTAGTAACTCAATTTTTTGTCAGACTTGCAAGCATTGGGTACATAAGAAGTGCAGTAGTATTAGTGGAAGGTTAAGAGCTGACATTCAGTTTGTATGCAAGCGTTGCAAAGGTGAGATTATAGAGAATGAAGTATTTCCAGCTTTAATGATGTACAACAGTGGCTCGTTAGAGATAGTTGAGAACTTCTGTTACTTAGGTGATATGTTGGGCAGTGAAGGGGGTGTTGGAAGAAGTGTTACTTGCAGGATAGGTTCTGCTTGGAAAAAGTTCAGAGAGTTACTTCCTTTGTTGACTAGCAGAGTCCTGTCAATTGAGGTAAAAGGTAGGTTGTATGAGGCCTGTGTAAGAAGTGTTATGTTGTACGGTAGTGAGACATGGGCAGTGAAGCAGGAAGATCTTGACCGTTTAGAAAGGAATGATATGAGAATGGTTAGGTGGATGTGTAACGCCAGTCTGAGAGACAGAAAGAGTTCAGATGAGCTAAGAAGCAGGCTAAGTCTCCGTAGAATTAAAGATGTTATCCAGATAAGAAGATTGAATTGGCTGGGGCACTTGGAAAGAATGGAGGAGGATAATTGGGTAAGAAAGTGTAGAGACTTGATAGTTCCTGGGGCAAAGCCCAGAGGCAGACCGAGAAAGACTTGGCAGGAGGTTATAAGGACAGACTTGATACAGAGGAAGTTGAGTTTAGATCTAACACAGTCTAGATCAGATTGGAAGAGGGTCATTAATATACCCCGTCCAACCCATGCTAGCATGGAAAACGGACGTTAAGCCGAGAATGATGAATGATGAATGATGATGACAATGTAATAAAACTTAATAAACTAGATGTAAATTTTTCTTTTAACTCTTATATTCAAACTGTAACTAACTTAATTAACAACCATGCTCCTTTAAAATTAGCATCTAGTTCTAAATCCCGCTCTTCTAAAACTAAGCCATGGATTACAAAGGGTATACTTAGGTCAATGTATTCTCGTAATAAAATATTTCAAGCTTATCACAGAGAAAAAAAACAAACTAAAAAAAACAATCTTTTAAACCACTATAAGCAATATCGTAACCTAATTACACTTCTCTGCAGACAAAGTAAAGACAGTTATTATAAATCTTATTTTTCCACTAATTTGAATAACTCTAAGCTAATTTGGAAAGGTATCAATAATATTCTGGGTGTTAATCAGTCATCAAAAAATTCAATTAAATCCCTTAAAATTAATAATTCAATCTGCAATGACCCACAAAACATTGCGAACACTCTTAATAATCATTTCTGTACTGTTGCTGACAAAGTTCGGTCAAAGATTCCAAATTCATTTAAACATTTTTCTGATTTTCTTGACAATCCAAATCCAAATACCTTTTTTCTTTCGCCTACTGATCCCGGTGAAGTACTAAGTTATATTAATTCTCTCAACCTTGAAAAGTCTTCTGGTCCCAATAGTATTTCCAATAAAATCCTAATCCTTCTAAAATTTGAAATTGCTGTCCACTTATCAAAGCTAATCAATCTCTCTTTTTCTAGTGGTGTTTTTCCCGATCTTCTCAAAATTGCCAAAGTGATAGCCCTGTTCAAAAAGGGCTCTCCACTCGATTGTTCTAACTATCGTCCTATTTCTCTTTTATCTAATGTGGAAAAGATATTTGAAAAAATTATATTCAAACGTCTTTATAACTTTATTAAGCACAATAATATTTTATATTTTCGTCAGTTTGGGTTTCGTAAATCTTTTTCCACATCTCATGCACTTATGTCTATCACTCAGCTTATTTCTAATGCCCTTGACCAAGGAAACTTTGCATGTGCCCTGTTTATTGACCTTGAAAAAGCATTCGATACGGTTGACCACATTATACTTCTTCGTAAACTCTCACATTATGGCATTCGTGGACATTCATTAGAACTCTTTTCATCTTACCTCTCAAATCGAAAACAAATTGCCTCCCTTTCTGGTATTTCATCTTGCTCCAACATTATTAAACATGGTGTTCCTCAGGGTTCGGTTCTTGGTCCTCTCCTCTTCTTAATTTATATAAATGACTTATTTCATGCTATTAAATTTGGGGAGGTCCATCATTTTGCTGATGATACCAACTTGTTACACGTCAATAAAAATCTTAAACATCTACAAAAGGCATGTCAGTCCGATATTAAACGATTGTGTTATTGGCTTAACGCCAATAAAATTTCAATGAACACATCAAAAACCGAATACATTATATTTAAACCTAGACGTAAATTTACTCACAATTTTAATTTCAAATTAAAGATTAATGGTAAACGTATTAATTCTAGTGTCATGATTAAATATTTAGGTATTTCACTCGATTCCGACCTTTCCTGGCGATCTCATATTAATTTAATTAATTCCAAACTTAAAAGAGCTAATGCCATTTTATCTAAACTGCGCCATTATGTCACCAGAAATACTCTTCGTCAAGTTTATTTTGCACTTTTTCATTCCCATCTTTCATATTGTTGCCAGATTTGGGGTCAGGCCACTTCTTCCTTAGTTAATACAATTCTAACTCTTCAAAAACAGGCCTTACGTATTATTACTTTTTCACATCCTCATTCTCATGCTAATCCACTTTTCTCCCAACTTAAAATCTTAAAATTTCCTGATTATGTCCACCTTCATAATGTCCTATTTCTTAAAAAAATTACTTTAAACACACTTCCATTCTCTGTCATTAAAACTTTTGGTATTGATTTTTCTGTTAACTACGGTACTCATGGATATAGTAATGGTCTCATAAGTGTTCCTTCTGTTCAAACGGTATCCTACGGTTTAAATTCAATTCGCTTTCAATCCATTCGATCATGGAACAAGTTTATCCAACATTTCAACTTATCCTTCCTTGAATTATCATCTAATGCTTTAAGGATTAAACTAACTGATTTTTTTTTACAATCTTATACCCAACAATAGTTCCTTATTTCTTAAACTGCTTATTTCAAGCCAATTGTTTAAAACTTTTGTCATTACACTAGGGTCATGTGTGCGTGTGTTGTGTGTCAATGTGCTGGTTCTGTGTGTGTAAATGTGTGTCCAATTGTTTTCAGTTTTTGTTTTGTTTATTGTTTGTTTTTTTTGTTTGTTTGTTTGTTTGTTTGTTTGTTTTTTATTTATTTATTTATTTATTTATTTTTTCCTGGTTATTTAATTGATATATACCCCATTTCATATATATAGTTCCTTAATCAAAGGTGGCCTCGCATTTTTCTAGCTATGCTATAGTGTGGTCTCCTGGATAATTTTTATAGTTGTGTGGATATCATTATTTTTATATTTATATTGTATTTTAATTTTGCTGTTATCCTTACAAATGAATAAGTCTTGTAAATTTATTATTCTGAATAAATGACTACTTACTTACAGTACAGTCTGAATGTAATCTACCGCGTACGCTAAACTCGCATGAGTAGTTACACAGAACAATAACATCGCGATAGCTTTTGTTTTTTTAAGAAAATAATTGCCTCGCTGATAAACAATGACCCCACGCGATCGATTGTTTAAATCACAATAGGTTGCAAGATCAATTTTAGCAATCTATTTTGCGCGAACTCTTTTGAAATTTTTAATTGCAGTAATTAAATATAAAAGTTATCTCCACAAAGGATGTTTTTTTAGATCGCATTTTAAAAGTTTATAAACGAAGAGCGGCGATAGAAATGTTTTTTTAAATCGCATTTTAAAAGTTTATAAACGAAAAGCGGCGATAGAAATGTTTTTTTAGATCGCATTTTAAAAGTTTATAAACGAAAAGCGGCGATAGAAATGTTTTTTTAGATCGCATTTTAAAAGTTTATAAACGAAAAGCGGCGATAGAAATGTTTTTTTAAATCGCATTTTAAAAGTTTAAAATCGAATAGCGGCGATAGAAATGCACTTTTAGATCGCATTTTAAAAGTTTATAAACGAAAAGCGGCGATAGAAATGTTTTTTTAAATCGCATTTTAAAAGTTTAAAAACGAAATGCGGCGATAGAAATGTTTTTTTAGATTGCATTTTAAAAGTTTATAAACGAAAAACGGCGATAGAAATGTTTTTTTAGATCGCATTTTAAAAGTTTAAAATCGAATAGCGGCGATAGAAATGCTCTTTTAGATCGCATTTTAAAAGTTTATAAACGAAAAGCGGCGATAGAAATGTTTTTTTAGATTGCATTTTAAAAGTTTATAAACGAAAAGCGGCGATAGAAATGTTTTTTTAGATCGCATTTTAAAAGTTTAAAAACGAAAAGCGGCGATAGAAATGTTTTTTAAGATCACATTTTAAAAGTTTATAAACGTAAAGCGGCGATAGAAATGTTTTTTTAGATGGCATTTTAAAAGTTTAAAATCGAATAGCGGCGATAGAAATGCTCTTTTAGATCACATTTTAAAAGTTTATAAACGAAAAGCGGCGATAGAAATGTTTTTTTAGATATCGCATTTTAAAAGTTTATAAACGAAAAGCGGCGATAGAAATGTTTTTTTAGATTGCATTTTAAAAGTTTATAAACGAAAAGCGGCGATAGAAATGTTTTTTTAGATCGCATTTTAAAAGTTTAAAATCGAATAGCGGCGATAGAAATGCTCTTTTAGATCGCATTTTAAAAGTTTATAAACGAAAAGCGGCGATAGAAATGTTTTTTTAGATCGCATTTTAAAAGTTTATAAACGAAAAGCGGCGATAGAAATGTTTTTTTAGATCGCATTTTAAAAGTTTAAAAACAAAAAGCGGCATTTAATAGTTGTGAACAATGCTTCTCATATGTTTCTTAAATTAAACGCGCTGGAATCTTTTTAAGTAATTAAATCAACAATACATTCTCGCGCAATGTATTATAAAACTTCGCGAAAGATTTTTATTATTTAATTACTTCACGCTAATACTTAAGGGAATAGCTTATCAATACATTTTACACAATGCATCTCGCTATTACAAGAAATATAATTGCTCCGATATTTCTTCGCGAGCGCATTGTTTTTTAACACGCAATTATAAACTCGCAAAACCCTTAAGAGATTTAATTATAACAAAAGACAAACGACTGCCGTCCTCCACGCAAAGGTGTGATATTAGCGTGTACGCGGTAGATTACATTCAGACTGTACTGTACTTACTTACTTACTTACTTACTTCTGGATCAGCATGTGCCCACAAGGTTATTGACAAGGCGTCAAAAAAAGCGTGATTCCAATCCTTTAATCACTAAAGGCATCATTAAGTCTATTCAGCAACGTGATCGCCTTTATAAATCCCTTATAAAGGCTAAAGGCTAAAGATCCTTTGATTAAATCTGCTCACAATGATCAATATAAGCAGTATCGTAACTTAATCGTATCCTTGTGTAGGCGGAGTAAGAAAATGTTTTATGCTTCCTATTTCAACAATAACCTTGTAAATATTCATAAGGTATGGAAAGGCATCAATTTTATTATATCTACCAAACAATCCAAGCCATCCTTTCCTAACTGTTTAAACGTAATATCCAATGCTTTTAATGATTATTTTTCTTCTATTGCTGATACTATTCAATTTAAGATTCCTTTTTCTTCAAAACACTTTTCCCAGTTCCTTCATAACAGGAATCCTGCATCTATTTTTCTTTCTCCAACGGACACTGATGAATTAACCTCCTGCATTGCATCATTAACAGCAAAAAAGCATCAGGTCACCTCAGTATTCCTAGTTCAGTGCTATCTCTTCTGAAATCTGAATTTGCTTGTTCCACAAAGTGTTCTGAAAACTGTGTACCATGAAATTTGGGGCCAACCTGGTCATCACTATATTGATCGTATTTACTGTTTACAACGTTGTGCAGTTAGACTAATTTCTTTTGCACAATGCAGAATGACTTCTACCCCTCTTTTCTCTATTCTTAATATTTTAAAACTTGCTGATTTGGTTCACATGAAAAATGTAATTTTTCTGTACAATTTATATCACGGAAAACTCCCAGAGGCACTTCTTGATACTTACAAAGTTGACTTTTCCCACTCTTACCAGACTCGTGGATCTATTCTTGGTTTCATAAATCCCCCCACTGTGTCAACTAAATCCTTCGGCTCGAACTCTATTCGATGTCAGTCCATTTATTCATGGAATTTTGTACAAAACTCCTTTCCTTCAACTCAACTAGTCTCTCTCACCTCTCCTAGACTAACTTCTTCTCTGATCCAGTTCTTTTTCTCATTGTACAGCTGAGTTTGTCATCATTTGTTTTTCTTTTAATATGTTACTGCGTTTTGCATATGTTTTTGTTTGTTTGTTTGTTGTTTTGTTGTTTTGTTTTTGTGTATTAAGGGTGGCCAGCATCTTGTCATAGCCGTAGGCTAATAATGCTAATTAACTTTGTAGCTCAAAATACAAAAAAATTATTTGGGTCATCAAAACAAAAGAACACACGCTGGGATGTGTGTCCCTAAAAAGTGCGCAGACCTGTTGCTATAAAACTCCATAATTGACTTCAATATCATATCTACATTGTGACGTAACATCAGAATATCTAATTTGATGATTAGCGCTTTAGACATATCTTTTTCAGCTACTTCTAAGAAAAAAATAACACATTCACTATGCCCGTTACAGACTTATATCACAGACAGTATATCATTACATAAGACTAGTTAGAGGAAGTATAGAAAACTTCACCTAGATAAAAGAACAATAGAAAGGATGAATTATTTTATAGATTTTATGAACATAAGCGAAAATTCGACAATATACAAAAAATATTTAGACAAATTTGTTTACCGTCACTTCTATTATGTGGAGCTTGGTAACGAAGATGACGAAAAGTTTGGAGATTGTAAATTATTATTATTATTATTATTATTATTATTATTCATATTTACACAGGTTGACTACGTCAGAATATATACATATCTGGTATCAATGCAGGACCTGTACAAAAATAAATGAAAGTAAAAGCTAAAAAATACTACTATTTTGTTTTGAAGAGGCATAGTTAGTAAGTGCAGCACTCTTGGATAAAGACGAGTGATGAGTAAGCAAGTAGGCACGTATCAGGATAAGTCACTGTGAAGGAGAATGGCATAAGTTGATCGTAAGTGTGTATGTGTGACTATATATATTAAAATGTGTCAAATAATCAAATAAATAAATAAGTTATTAAAATAAAATTTTCAGACACTGAGTCAAAAAGAGGCATCAGAATTGTTAAAACACCAACTGAGGTGAAATACTATGACAGACTACTAAGAAAGCACAAGTTCAGATATCATCATACACATTTAGATACTGTTTCAAAAGAGGTGTGAGAAGTGAAGAAATATACCGTTTAAAATTGAGAAAAGATTTTTCATTTCGTACATCCAAGTTCAGTGTATTGAACAATTGTGCACCATAGTAGCTCGTAGTCTTTCTGCCAGCTTCTGTTCTAACTTTTCGTAATCTTATCTGCGACTTGTTACCTCTCGTGTTGATATTATGATTCACCAGGTCGTATTGAATATTGCTAACGTTATCAATTTTATGGAGGATCTTGAAAACATCTGTGACAGCTTTTCTTTTACGTTCGTTTTCAATAGAAATCGAATGTTCTCCAGTATTACGAATGATAGTGTTAGCACGATTATGAAGTCCTTCAAATTTCATTTTCCAAGAATTACTTTGGTTACAATATACAGGATAACAGTAGTGAAATATTGGTTTGATCAACGCGTTGTATATGGAATTAGCTACTACAGGAGAAATCTGATGTCGTAATTTCTTCAATAAGTATATACGAGAGCAAGTCTTCTTATACACCTTGCTGTAGTGTTCGTTCAGGTTCAGATGAGAATCTAACATTATACCAAGATATTCGTAAGTATCAGACTGGTTGACGGTAGTAGATAACATTTCAACATTACAATCATCCACATTTGACAATCTATTTCTATACATAACAAATTCGGTTTTTCCTATTTTCATGTTGAGAATAAGACAATTATCTCTAATCCAGGATTGTACAACATCAGCTTCTTTGTTAATAATGGATACAATGTGACGTTCGTTTTTATGAGAGTAGTACAACACTTTGTCATCAGCGTATTTCAAAATAGAGCAGTTCTTTAATCGAAAATGCAAATCATTCAGAAGAATGATGAACAAAAGAGGGCCAAGAATGCATCCCTGTGGAACACCATGAGTGATACTCTCCGTTCTAGAACTGGTACCTCCAAAATTTACTAATTGGGATCTATTGAATAAATAGTCACTTATCCATGATAGCTCATTCTCTGTTATACCGTAGTATGGTAATTTGTGAAGTAAACATGAGTGGTTCACGGTGTGAAATGCCTTAGAAAAGTCCATATAAAGTATTCCAGTCTTGTTTCCTTTGTCCATGTTATTACGTATATGGTTGACTAGGTTGGTAACAGCATGCTGTGTGGATCTTTTCTTACGGAAGCCATATTGATAAAGACTGAAGAGGCCGTTTGATTCAAAGTACTGTGATAGTTGATCAAAGGCAATTTTTTTCAACTACTTTCGATATCACGTTGAGGACGGATATTGGACGATAATTTGAGAACAAATGTTTTGCTTCTGACTTGTATATAGGTGTTACTTTGGCAGTCTTTTCGATCGTTGGAAAAATGCCAGATTTGAAACTGTGATTAATCAAAAATGATAGCGGTGCTGCTAGTTCCTCAGCTGCATCCTTTATAAGTAAAGCTGGGAGATCGTCAATACCGGAAGCTTTTGATGAATTAATTTCCTTCAACACTTTGATCGTCTCTGAAATTTCAACATTTTGGAATTTGAATGATCAATGTTATGGATTGACGTTAGTTAGATAAAAGGATCCATTAAATGGCAACCATGTTAAATTTGTGATAAATGGGATGGAATTTACAAGTGTACATCCTACTGTTGCAAAAAAGTGGCAGAATCCATCAGCTATTAGCTTCTTATCTGTGATAGTTTCATTTCCAATTTTAAATGATCTAGATGCACTTTCATTGTTTTTTACAGGATACGACTTTTTGATTTGCTTCCAGAAGTCTTTCGGGCTGGTACAGTTCTCCCGAAAAAGTGAGCGGATGTGATTTGCTTTTGCTTGTCGAATGAGATACGACACGAGATTTCGCATTCTTCTGTAACTTGACCAGTCATTTTCACTATTTGTACGTTTTGCACAACGGAGATAATAATCACGAGTGTTCATTTTCGTTTTAATATCTCTCGACATCCAAGGATTCTGCATATATACCTCAAATTTTCCTTTCAACTAATGGTGCATGTTTGTTGATAACAATTGTCAAATAATGTTTGAACAAGTTCCATGATGAATTCATATTATCTTCAACAAAGCAATTTTTCCACGGCACATTTCTAAGTTCATCCTTAAAATGATCCTTGTTATATTTTGAATAATCACAAGTAAACAATTTACGAGAAGCGTATTTCTTTACATGCATTTTACGAACAATTCCCACAAGGTCGTAGTCACTGATGGAGTTTGCATCAACAAAAGATTTTGATATTTTTGTTAAATCTGTTGTCAAAAAGATATCGATTAACGTTTTACTAATACTTGTAGTTCTCGTTGCTTCTTTTATCATTTGCTTAAAACCATTAGTAGCAAAAATATCTTTTATATCGACATGGTTGTTTGGTTTCAAATAGTTACATTTTAGATCACCGGTAATTAAGCATTCTTTACCTTCATCTGTAACGGTTGTTATCATGTCATTAAGTTTTGTGTCGAAGTTTATGTCGATGTACTTTGAGTTATCAGGGGGTTTATATACTGAACATAATAAAATTGATTTTGTGTTAGGAATAAGAATTTCTATCCAGATACCTTCAATTCCTTCAGTTTCTAGATCATACCGTCGTTGGTAACCTCACGAATATACATCAAAACACCACCATGCGGTCCATTTTTACGGTCTCTACGTTCAACAATATATCCCGGAATGTGAAGTATGGAAGTACTTAATGAAGAGTTCAAGTGTGTCTCTGTAATACAAAAAATCGATACCTGATTTTTTGAGTCTGATAATAATAACTTGATTCTATCCAATTTTTCGAATAAATCATTAACATTTTGATGTATGATTGTCATTCCTCGGTGACGATATAAATCCAGGATTCAGCGAATGATCGGATTCCAAATCGTTCGCGTCATATGTACCACATAAGTTACAAAACAAGCGTTCTTCTCCTTGGTCGTAAACATCTTTAAAACATTTTAGGTGACAACGATTTGCACAGTTGTGGCATTTGTCAAACTTTTGATTCTTTCGGATAACTTTTGTACAATTTGGGTATGTATATCTCGGTCCGGGACAACTTTCTATGTCTCCAGAAATAATCAGCAACAACGTGATTAAACTCTTTGGTGAATAAGGTCTTGTATCCACATATCTTCTTCTGTTTACCCATAAACTGGAATAACCATGTTTCAATAAATAGATATCATGTGTTTGGTCAACTCCAAAAGTAAGGCTTAACTTGGTTTTTTAATATAGATAAAAGTATAAATTGATAACAACAACACGAGCAACACGTCCGCTCTTGGTGCCGCTATCTTTATTAAGAACATAAACTCACTCGCAAATTAGCAGCAACATAAATGAATAAAAAAATATGGTTTATTAATATAATGTAGGAGGTAGGAGATAAGATATAAGAAAGGAATACAATCATTGAGTTGTTGTTGTCGTTGTTGTTTCAATAAGATAATCTGACAGTTTTTATTTTAGTTTTGATATTGGTCAGTTGGTTGGTGACCATTCAAGCTTTTGTTGGTAGGAATTCTATTTACATTTATTTTGCATGTGTTTATTTGGTAATTTATCATGATCTTTATTTCATCTGCTTCCTTGCTATTTTTAAGCATAATTGTAATTGGGTGGGCAGGATGAAAATTATGCTGGTTTCAATAAAATTTATCTCCATATGTATAAACTTGTATTTAATTTTCTACACTATTGAACTGAAGTAAAGTTCGTTTCTTTTTTCTTTTTGATTGATTGATGACACTTAATAAAAATATTTCTACAACAGGCTTAAACGAAGTGAAGTTTAGTGAGTCCTCGCCAGCCTGATTTCCAGGTTACTTTATTGCAACCTGTTGGTCATCTTGCGAATCGTTCTTGGTACACAACTTGACTTCAGTTTATTTTATTTACTTCTCACTATATTTATTTAGATGAATTCAGAGAAGTGGAGAAAGGTGGAGTGTATAAGGAACTATTTTTTTCAACAGAAGATTATGCAAATTCTAAAGATGGAAGTATTCAGCATTTACCTTCGTTCGCAGAACAAAACTTCTACTTCTCGCATGATTATGCTGCCAGATTGACTGCATTTTATGTTTCTGGGGAAAGATCCGTTCGTCAAATTTTTTTGACATGTTCAGGAATATGTAAAATGTCATTTACAAATGTTAGTCTTAGTGATGGTTGTGTGGAGCCAAGTCTCAGTTCGTTTAAAGTCAGGAATAAACCATACGATAGGTATGTGACCAAATATAACTGATTGTTGATTGTTGGTAGTCATGTACATTTACAAAAGTTTGTCTGCATATCAACGAGGATACAACTAATCCAATTAATTTTTGTTTTGTAAATAGAGTGAAACGAGAGTGTATTTGGCATAAAAACATTTTCAACTAAATTATATACGCAATTTTATTTATGCAAGCCCAAAAATTGGCATTTTTTTCCGGTATATATATGTAGTAGTACAAAGTAAAATATGCCATATATTGTTCAAGTTTTGATATTTTTTTCTGGTTGTTAAAAATATATATATACAAATATGCCATATTGTACGAGGCTATCGTACGATAGCTAACTAGTTCATCATAAGTGCTAAAATATCAAAACATGATTCCAAAATAAAATGAAATATGAAAACACTTTTTCTTATAAAATAGACAACAATCAAATTACATGTGGTATAAAACCTGTGACAATAAATTTAAACAGTTACTAATGCATGACCCACAAAAGAATAAAAAGACAAAGGAAGCACACAATAAATGTTAATTTACTGTCATTTACTTCGTATGTGTTGTATCTATTGAAAATTCAGTTTTACAAAATAGGGAACATGCTTGTGATGTTTCATAAAAGTCGCCGTAGAAAATGGCGGACAATAAAGACGCATTTATACGTCACCACAGACGGAATTAACATGTAATTAACATTCTCCCACTACTCAGACTCCTGAGAAATTAGCGCGGTCATATTTTACATGTAAAATATGAGGTATTTATGCGTCTCTCTCAGCCAATCAAGTTGAATATATATTTTGTACTAAGCTTTTATGCTTTCTGTATTTGTATTCTTCAAACCTGTTACAAAAGTGATTGGTAAAATAATTTTTCTTTCGCAGCGTTGAACTTTATGACGAAATCAATTTCAAGTCGAGAACACGCTATTGTGTTACAGTCTACCATGAAGGCAAAGCCAATCAAGAGAACTGGTTGTTTGTCGGTGAAAAGATAGATGACATCATAGCGCCAATTAAAACTTATGTCACTCCTCGTAAGTCTCCTATAAATTTTATAAAATATCACAAAATATTCCCCTTTCCGCCCAATTCGACTTCATTTTTGTTTCACACGTTTTCCTTTTTGTAAATTCGTTGCATTGAAATTGATATTTTTGTATGTTAAAAAGGATAAATAGTTGTTTATAAATAAAGTCTCTTAGAATTTTTTTAAAATATTTTTTAGTTCTCAAGATATTGAGCTTCAATCATCATTCTCGGCTTAACGTCCGTTTTCCATGCTAGCATGGGTTGGACGGGGTATATTAATGACCCTCTTCCAATCTGATCTAGACTGTGTTAGATCTAAACTCAACTTCCTCTGTATCAAGTCTGTCCTTATAACCTCCTACCAAGTCTTTCTCGGTCTGCCTCTGGGCTTTGCCCCAGGAACTATCAAGTCTCTATTGATTCGTTTAAATTTTTTTAACTGAAAGAGGCTAGTTTAAAAAAATTGGTTTGGTTAAATTTTAACCATATTGATTTCGCCTACTTTGTTTACATTTTACCATTCCAAGCCTCGTTTCCATGTATAGCGAAGTATTGCGCAATCGATTTCTATTAAGGTATTCGTTGATTTATTATTCCTGTCGCAACCTCTCGTTCCCAGGGTATTTTGCCTTGTTGATGAACGGCTCAGGGACACAAGACCCTGGGGATGGGGTTGCACCCGTCACTGCTCGCAACTATCTCTTTTGACTCATAGTCCGGTAGGCAGGCAGGCGGCGATCCATTTTAAATAGATTTCTGCCAAAATAAATAACTGAACGTGTTAATTGTTTAGCAATTCGTTTTATAGTCGCTTCTTTTTAAACACGCAAAAATTTTCAGCTACATTGAAATGCAATCTGATGTCATTAGAGCCATTACACTGACATAACTTATTGTTATGTCGATGTGAATATGGTGTAATTATTTAAATCAGAAATAAAAAAAAACCTTTAATGTCCCAAATTGAAAAGTTGATCTACTCTCATGTGATCTGCATGCTTTCTTTGTTTAGATATTTTTGACATGAAAAAAACCCTTGCCAGATTCTATCGCGATGTGCCAGATTTGCAAAATTTACAATCGTCTCCAAATTTCCCAAACTCACCGGACGCCATTACCACACCACTTAAGTTTGAAATAGAAGGTAAGAAAATATTTAACTATTATTTTTTGTTTTGTATCATGACTATGTTTTAAATTCTAATAATTTATTACTTTTATTAATTATAATAATTATAATAATTAAAACTACTTGAGTTGCTTTATGTTTTCGAAGATTAATGTGTGAGTGACTTCACGGTACTAAGATCACGGGTCACTTTTTCTTATGGTTCATGCATTGTGTCTCCAAAGCATGGCGTTACGCTAAAATATAGTAAGTTAATAAAAGTTGCAATATGGGAGTTTATTTGTTGTTTATTTTAAAAGCTGTACAGGGTCGTTATGGATAAAATATAATTTAATTTTACCATGTGCGCGCCGTATCTCACGGAAACAAGTTGTTTATCAACTGAAAAAAGAAAACCGAAGCGAAGAAGGATGTCTCTTTTTCAAATTAATCCTGAAAAAAGTTATTTCAAACAATGTTTACTCATCATGAGGTTAGATTAAAGCTTATTTGTTCTTCTATATTTTCTATTTTTGTGTTCTGGGGCCGAGGTTGCTTACTTTTATAAAAAACAATCGAATTTGAATGATAATTCGAATTTAAAATGTAAAAAACAAAACTGTTGTTAGAGCGACTGTTGTTGTCGAGCGAGTATAAAAAGTTTATGTTGTTGTCAGAAATATTTTTTATAAAGAAGAAAACCGTAACGTAACTGATTGGAAATGTATCAGACAATTGTAAACATTTTCAATTTGTTTTCTTTGGGATGAAGCGAAGTTTAGTAATCGAAGTAAAAAACTGATTGAACTTTTATCCAGAGAACGCTAGCTAGCGATCTACTGAGAAAGCGAAAGGAAAGCAGGTGTGTTGTTTAGATTATCTGGTAGAGAAATGAATTTAGGTGTATAACGATTTTTAAGCCGATTTAACTTTCAGAGCTAAACTTTTCCTTAAATATGAAGTTAAATATGTTGTGTCTTCAGCCGGAAAATATTTTCTTTAAGAACTTTTTTTGTAAGAATATACTCTGAACAATGGGTGACAAGTTAAGAATATCCTAAGAATATGTCCAACCTTGATTGTTTGTTTTAAATATAAAAAGAATTTGCCAATAGCTATAGCAACTTATAGCAAGCTTTATTTTATTAAGGCATTTTATATTTTCAGGCCATAGCCATGCTAAGAATATATTAAGATTAATGAGGATAGCACTTGTCAAGAAAGTTAAGAACTTTTTTTGTAAGAATATACTCTAAACAATGGGTCAGAAGTTCAGAATATTCTAAGAATATGTCTAACCTTGATTGTTTGTTCTAAATATAAAAAAATTGCCAATAGCTATAGCAACATATATAGCAAGCTTTATTTTATTAAGGCATTATATATTTTTTAGGCCATGAGGATAGTATTTGTCAAGAAAGTTAAGAACTTCTTTTTGTAAGAAAATGCTCTAAACAATGGGTCAGAATATCCTAAGAATATGTCTAAGCTTGATTGTTTGTTCTAAATATAAAAATTTGTATGACGCACAAATTTGATTAGAAGTTTACTTTTTTATTGCGTATCCTACAAACTGAACTTTTTTCTGTCCAAAGCAATGGGCCGTTACATGTAGAAGAATTTGCAATTAGCTATAGCAACTTATAGCAAGCTTTATTTTATTAAGGCATTATATATTTTGAGGCCATAGCCATGCTAAGAATATATTACGAACAATGAGAATAGTATTTGTCAAGAAAGTTAAGAACATGAGGCTGAAACGAAAAAAACACTATTCTTATAAAATAAACGGTGTATATCCTAGAGAAGAATTTTATAAACTGTAAAAAGTAATTTTTCCGTTGTTACTATTAATAACGCTAAGAAGTGGGTGATTTACTGTTGTTGTCATTATTCTAAACAAAAAAAATGTAAACAAACTAAAATCGATGTTTACATCTGTTACGTTACAATCTTTTGAAATATATACATTCGATTCTTAAATTCGAAAACGCTGCATTGTTATCATGCATTGTTATTTGCGCTTTTCTTGATACATAAAACCAAAATAATTGATTTTCTTGGTTATGAGTTTGGGTCTGTTAACTGTTCCTGTAATATTTTGGATTGAAATATTGCGGTAGATATACAATATACGAAAATGATTCAAGTTTTTATTTTTCTATTTTATGAGTTGATAACTGTTGATTTCTTTTATTTTGTGTAAAACTTTGATAGGGTTGCTGTATGCAATAGACTGAATATCTGATTTTGGTAAAACGTGTTACAAACTGTACAGTGTGGAAATTTTGTAATACATTAAAAACAAAAATTTTTCCGTCCGAAATTTGTGTCTGTCGAAAGTTTTTTTGTCCGAAAATTTTAGTTTTTCTAATTTTTTTAAAAGAGGACCAGTGTATAGAAATTATATATAGGGTAATCAGAAAATCAATAAAAACTGCAGTTATCTATAAAGTTGGATCCTGAAGACCCTTTTTTAGATCTTGATTGAATATATGTACACTTTAAATGCTTTTAGCCTTCTTTTTGTGTCATTTTCCGTAATCATTACTTTTGAAATTTGGTTAAAATTTGTTCAAAAGACTTACCCATACATTTTTTGACTTTATAAATCTTGCCCGAAAATTTTTCCGCTGAAATAAAAAATTGTGTCCAAAAGTTTTTCCGCTGAAACATTTTCCGGCGAAACATTTTAGTTCTTAATGTAACCTTTTTTGTATGACTTGGCTAAATATGTTGGATTTTTTAATGCCTGATATACTTTTCTCCCCTGGTATACTTCTGGCATGGCAAAGCAAGTATATAGTTTTAGCAGATTTCGCTTTTTACATAACTGTTGGTAGACACCTTCGATTTTGTTGGACATTTTGCATTTTTATTTAATTTTTATTTTTTTTGTTGCGCCTGCTTATATTTTTAACCGTTTTGTTTTAACGGGCTAGAGTAATGCAGATTGTGAGGAGCCTCGATCCCAGGACTTTTTTTCTCTTTTTGGCGTCCCGTTATAAGAAAGAGACAAAGAGCCGAAGTTGGATTGTGGGTTTAAAAAATTAAAATTACTATGTTGTATGTTTTTGTTTGGTATCCCTTACATGCATTCAATTAGTGGATTCAGTGGATTCTTCCACGGGAATTCTGCTAATTTAATTTATATTCCCAAACTTTTCTCTGCGCAAAAATTCGCGGAAAAGTCATTTTGCAAGACTAAGCCATTGCAAAATTACTAGAAATAACTTTTTCGCTAAATTTAGTCAAAATGACTTTTTTCGTTTTTTCTTTCGGTAAAATTTCTTAGTTGTAATAGATAAAAAAATCAACCTCGTTCCCAGGGCATTTTGCCTTTTGGCCATTCCATAATAACGGCCTGGGGGCACAAGACCCTTGGGACAAGGTTGAAAAAAATGACTAGCCACTATCATATAAGCTAGTCCAAGCCTGCCTTATTAAATAACCTAAAAAAATTAAAATTTCGAAAAAGTCTACTAGTCCTTGTAGATAAGCGAACATAATTCTTCGCAAAAAGCTTAAAACGGTTCATTCGCGCAAAAAAAATCTAAAATCACTAATCCGCCTTAAATAATCTTTGCGAAATGCATTTTTTTTGGACCCCACGAAAATAGGTCTTCATGAATACAAGAAGAGACAGAAGTTAGGATGGAATCCCCGAAGATCTTAACTTCGCGTTACTTACTTTTTTCTATATTTATGCTACAGCTCTCCCTCATCTATTATACAACAATTCACAGTCTGACAACCTTGGAATATACATTGTTGGCAAGCTACGTGTACAAGAATTCTCATCTATTCGGTTAAAAATCAATTCACCGGCTGAAGTCACCAATTGTGCGTTAAAAATAGACAGTCAGATAAAACGTCTCAGGTTGGTGCAGTTTTACTTTTACCTATACACGTTTATTTATTTAGGTTGTTCGCTCATTTTCTGTATTGAAAAAAGGAAGTAAACAGAGTGAATTTAATAAGGCTGACCATGGGCATTATGAATATTTCGCATTTTCTGAAGGAATAATTAGTCTCACGGCATGAAAATTTAGTATGTTATTGCCAGTAACCCTACTTAAAACATATGTGAATGATTTGTAACTTTTCTTTTCAAAATATTTTACAAAAAAATTATTTCACTTTTCTTTATGGTCAAAGCCTTCTTAATTCATAACAGTTTACTTCCATTTTTCAATTTTTAATAAGAGCGTTGTAACAAAAGAAAGATTTATTTAAACAATGGTTAGCTGAAACTGTAAACTCGTCTATTCGTGGCATGGGCAAATAAGTAGCTACCATTTTGATGGCACTTTAATCCAGGTAGCAATGATGTTGCGTGATTTGCTTTATAAGCTGGAACAAAAAAAATTAAAATCAAAACACTGAACAGTTAAATTTAGAACAAATACTTAAACTAGACAAAATATACTACAAGACAAAAACTTGCACTTGAGCTGAGAAAAAGTCAAATGGATTAAGGTTATATATTACCGAAAAACAACAACGTTGAATCGTAAGAACTTGCCTCGCCAAACTCGCGCATTGTCACAATTACGTTATTATCTCTTTATGAGGCACCATTTTCAAAACAGAAATTTTGGAAAATGTTTTTGAATATTTGATTCGATCTGCACAATAAGTGTTAAGCCACATTAATAACTACTAACTAACACGCTATGCTAGCTAACAGGGCTATGCTAGCTAACAGGAGATGGCTATGCTAACTAACAGGGAATAGCTATGCTTGCTACAAGTCTTATTTGTTACATCTGCTCAAATATACTATCCTATTATCTTGCAAAATAATATTGCGTAATATTTTTTATTAGGAAATCTGTTTTGTGTCTTAAGTTTTTGAATTTTGGTTCACATCTTTTATGCTTTCTACAATCATGTTTAAAACATTTTGGAATAATCGCTTAAGATCGAAAACCATACCTACAAGCAAATTATACCCACGCAATTTGAATTTGTTCACAACGAACTTGGGACTTAGGATCTTAGGTTATTTGGTTAGATCCGATACAACAAAATGCGATAATTCTTGCTGACGTCAGCATTGCCTAATTTTCCTTCACATCTGCTAAAGCGGAAATGCCACAGCGTTTCGGCTGCGGAGCATTTGACAAGACTGTTTTTGCCATTTTGAAAAATGGCCATAACACTGCCATTTTCCAAACATTATGAACAGGATCGTAGATCAGCGTACGGAATTATTCCATAAGACAATTATGATTGTCTAAAGCTACCATGTTTACAGAAAATTTCTCTTGTATGCACTGTAGTTATTAGCTACCTATTTTGTTTCCATATAAAAATTTTCGTTTTTCATTGTAACCTCAAGTTTCTAATCGTTAAAATTTCAGTTAAGAGTATAGTTTGTTAGGGCAAAATCATTCTTTCTCAAAGAACCATTTTGTGGGTTGCCTGTTAGATTACCCAGGTTTCAGCCTCGGTTGCTTAACTTTGCAAATTTAAGCAAGCATGGGGACAGCTGTTTAGTGATTCCATAGATTTTCACCCAAACTCAGCCTTAGACCAACTCGATTGCTTATAAAAAACTTAAGAGTTACTAAAAACATTTTTCTCATTTTAAGTTAAGACTGTATGTCATTTAAAATCACTTTTATAACTTTTCCGAACTGTTCTTTAATTAATTAATCTGAATAATTATACAGGACATGGGTTGGTCAGAAACTGTGTTAAAGACACTTGCTAAACATGCCCGCCCTATGGACTGAACCACGGACCTTGTGATTACGAAGCGAACTCCATAACCACAAGGCCACACGCCACACACACACTTATAAAGCTGCACGTCTTTTTATTTCTCGTAGCGCAAATAAGACCGTGACACACACCTTTGGCATACAATATGTTGCAGAAATAGAACTCACAGTTGTTGGTAAAAATTCTGACATAGCAAACTTGGACTTAATTGATGAGGACCATCGTGCAAGTTTGGGATCTGAGAAGACAGTAAAGATTGGCCGTAAGATCTTTGTTATTTTTTTTGCTTTCCAATTAACTTTTTTTATGTAACTGGGAATTGATTATTTAAATAAGTTGAAAATTTACTAGAGAAAAGAAAATATGAGGAGGCGAATATGGCAGCTGTTTCTTTACTAGCCGGGTTGACATATGTACAAATATTAAAAACATGGTTATTACAGCCTTAGTTCCCAGGAGGTTTGAGCAAGAATAAATATCAAGCTTAATTGTCACTAAAAAGTTTTACGTCAAGGAAAATTATGGAAGTCTTCATGGTAGAACCTGTCTGAAAGTAAATAAATAAATAAACATAAAATATATAATAAAAATAAATATTTTGTGAATATTTTTTTGTGAATAACAACAAAATTTTTAGGCGTTTACATTGTTTAGTGCCGTTTAATCAATGCGCTTATTTCTATCTAAATGTGGAGGGCAGAGAATTCGTAATAGTTGCAGACTGTAATTTGCAATTAATTTTTAATAAATAGTTTATAAAAAGAAGAATTTTGCTTATGTATACTACGAATCAAAAATTAAGAGTAATAAATTGTCCTCTGCATCATGCCGTCACGAGTTCATAGAATAATTTAACTGAATATGGCGCAAAAAGTTTATCAATTTTTGTTACGCCTGCACACCTTGACAAAATTAGCTTATTGTAACTACCTTATTTCCTCTATTAAGCGCCGGGGGCGCTTATTAAATTTTTTCGAAAATTAGGTGCGCTTATGGGTGGAGGGCGTTTAAAAGAGGCGGGCGGTTATAAAGTTATTTGGAAAAACCCTTCGCATAAATTGTGAGAGGTGTTATTAGTAAGTAGAGTCGTTGTAGTACATGAATTACATAATTTTTTACGCCTCGAAGGAGAGTGCTTTAAGGAAATATATTAAAACAGGCTCCTACGATCGTGATAAGATCGTTTATGGCACTTTTAAAAATGCCTAGCTTTTACGAGGCGCTATTTCTCTTGTACATGGATGTCCCCCCGGATCTGATTTAGTTTTTCGCTTTTGCCAAAATTTGACACAGTGAATAAAAAAACATACTGAAAATGATGATTTTTTGTCACCTTGAAACTACATTAGTAGTCAAAAAAATTGAAGATGCTTTATTAGTCAAAAATTGACATATAAAAAAAAGCGTGCTGAAATTGATAATCAATGTTGATTTTATATCATATAAAAAATAGCATTTTAGGTCGTTTTTTCCCCAAACTAGGCAAGAAATAAAGACGGGCGCAAATGCATCAAAAAATTATTTTTATATATATATTTTTTTTACAAAACAAATCTCCGTTTCTGATAATACTTGTATCACTGATATCATTTTCACTACTACTCCATGTTTATGATTGAATGACTTTAAACAATTGCTTCAATTATTTGTTGTTATTTTTCAACTTCTCAAACATTCGAATGTTTTTGACACTCCACCTTTTATGTTTTGCACTCAACGCTGTGATAAAAAAAAAATTATTTGATGAAATTTGACTCAAATGCACCAAACACGAATTTCTGGTTTGAGGAAAGGAATTTGTTTGATGAAAAGTTAGTTCCTGAACAAACTTTCCATCAAACAGCGTCAAACGCATTTTTTTCCTCTCTTTTTCATATTTTTTAAAATTTGGCTCATCTCAAATAATGCGTCAAACAGTCCATCAAACTCGCGAGTTTGACACAGTTTGATGCATTTGCGCCCGTTATGAGTTGAACATTCGACTATTTCAATTATTTTAAATAACTATATACATTAATTTTGCACAACATGAGAACTTTAACTCTTTATATTTTTAGTGATCACAGAAAAAAACCTGTCTATTTCGTACATTGATTCAAGACCTGCTGCATTATATATAGCAAAACAACAACCTACAGCGGAAGGATTTAATGAGACTGTTTACGTGTTTTACAGGGAGTATGGATCCAGTGGTTCGTACATGTCCCGTGTTTTGCCTGATGATGGAATAATTGACTTAAAGGGACTCACAAGATACTCCGTCTTTTTAAGGGCGACCAATTATTACCGACATTACGACCAATTTTCGCACATCTCCGATCACGAAACGTTGGAAGGAGGTTTGCAAAAAATTTTTAATATTCTTTCTTGCTTCATAATTAAATATTTTGGATTGTTTTATCAAAGATTTAAATAGTTCAATCACGCTAAAATATCAATTTTTGTTAAAAAATGGAAACAGGAAGGCCAAATAGAACTTATTCGTTTAGAGCACGCCATAGATAAACTAAATGAAAGGCAACCACGAGAGCCGAGCGGCTTGTGAAACAACTCACTCTCTTCAAGAAAAGAAAAAATAATGAATAACGGCAAAAACAAGGAATATAAAAATTAGATCAAAATCGTTTACTTAAGGGTCATGTTAAAACAAAGTTCAAAACTGTGAAGGCCTTATTAAGTAGTATAAGTGGAGAACAGAAACTCACTTGTATTTGTGAAACTCACGATATAAGCATAACTAGTCTTTTTTTATTAGGCCCGTGGAAAAAGTCCACTTAGGCTGAAAAACAATAAAGAAGATCCGTCATTTAAATTTTGATGACGTCAGCAATGTTTTAAAAAAAATTATTTGTTGCCTGTATTGTTTTTAACCTGAAAAGCTAATCAACGTAATGTATAAGATCATTTGCTTTTAACAAACAGTAAAGGTCGTCGCAAACCGATCCGTCTTTTCATCCGACATTGGAAAAATCTCAGGTCGGATGAAAAGTCTGTAAAAATTAAAAGTAAAAATTTTGCTGACGTCAACAAGATGTCACCAATAATAATTTTTTTTTTTCAGAAATTCCTTTTTATATTTCTATTTTGGAGAATTTGAAACGCTGATTAAAAAAATGTATAGGATCTCGTGCTTTTGACGAACGGTTACAGAGATAGATTTTTGATGACGTCATAACCCGTGTATGTTAACCCGTCAATACCAATTTTGTTTCAAAGTGCACAGAGAATTATTTTGCCACTAAAAAGAACTGTTTCTAATTTTCAGCGAAGCGAATTTTTTGAAGTAAAATCAAAACAAACGAAACAGTGCTTGCTCCGATACGCTTTGCTGCGAATCCGCTGTCCAATTCGCCTTGCGGAAGTTTGCCTTAAACTAATACACTCACCCGTAAATGGACGAGGGAACCGAAAGCCTAAAAGCCTCTTTACCATTGCTTTAGCATTTTAATGATATTAGTTTTATTGTATGTATATATGAATTTATTAAAGGCATATAACCGGGAATGTCAAGATACGGTCAATGTACACTTTGCTTCGTCACGTGACCAAGAAATTAAGAGGGCAGAATAAGCGGGAAAATATCATATATTGTTAGTTAGTTTTGCAGACCCACCCACCCGCCCTTAGTGAAAGCCTTGCATAAAATAATTATATATCTTTTGCTATATTAGAACTATATTGTCTTATGAATTTTATATTCGACTGCATCTAGTCTGATTTACTACACTTGTATTGCATATACGAAGGTTATACAGAGTTAATAAATCAAGTTATTTTCCATTGAATAGAAAATAAGTATGTATACTAGCAGTGAACATCTAAGTTTTATCTGTAAAATTTTGATAGTTATATGTTGTTTATTGACGAAAAAAGGAGAAAAAAGGAGAAGAGAAAAAGAAAAAAAAGAAAAAAAAAGGCACAATTGAAGATTTCATTTACTATATTTATGTACACATGTTTTTTTTTATCGTATAAAAATAAACCTATCCTTTGTTTTTTAGTTCCGGCAGTTGGTCCTGAAAATGTTACTGTAAAAGTAATAAATAATCAGCAAGTTCGTATTACATGGAATCCGATAAACTCGACTTATTGGAATGGGATTTTGACTAAATACGTTGTGAGGTTTGGGATAAAAGACACACCAGAACCATTTACGTATGAAATTAATCCAGAAGCAACAGAGTTTACTATTGATGATTTGATGTCCGGGAAGACTTATGAGTTTAAGTTAGCTGGTGGAACATCGGCAGGATTGGGCGTTTTTACAGACACATTCACGGTGGCGCTAGGTAAGAATAAATATTCTTTTTGTCTTGATACAACTATACCAAGTGTTCATATTAAACGTTAAGCACTTCATTGAGCTACCTGTGAAAGTAATTCGCTTATACTTCCCACACAATATCTGCTTATTATTTACTGTTTACGTTGGCGCCGTAGCTTTGTGGTTATAACTTCGGCACTTTGTATAGATAGGAGGCCGGGGTTCGATTCCCCTTGGCAGGCATGCAATATGCTCAGAGTTAACCTCAGCCATATGAGAAAATGGGGGAAGAGGATGGCACACTGTGTGGGCCGTTGGGTGTTGTAAGGACGTTGTCTTGTAGAGCACAAACTTTTAATTAGGTCTGCGTAGTTCAAAAGGAGCACCTAATACTCCAGCCCTCCAAATCTCAGCCATGTCCCCTCCTGTAAATAATAGTGTATATCACTTGATATATTTGTTAAGCTAGCCATGTAAAATGCGCACATTTATCTATCTATGTTCGACTTCTTAGCTCTCTCGATCCCCTGTTTAACTTTAGCAAAACATGAAAAGCAAATACTATTTCATTTTATAGCGGGAAAACCAACTAAGCCTCCAACTTTGATTCATGCTTGCTTTAAAAGTGCATCCGAGGTGTCAATGAAGATAGGAGAAATCCCTGAGAATGATCGCAATGGTATAATTTTGTCATACCAAGTAAACATCAGCAAACCGAATAGAGAATCGGAATTAGCTTTCAACATACCTCTTGCTTCGAGAGTTAAGCTTCAATACAGCAGAAGCTTTGACCCAGCTGTTACCACATATAATGTTCGTATGGCAGGAGTCAATAAGGATGGAAGTGGAGTCATTGGAAATTACACCTTCCAAAACAGATTGTGTAAGTTTGTTTCTTTTTCTTTCTTTTCTTTTTCTTACATTGAAGAACACCACGACTGTCGAAAAAGTGTTTAGAAATCCAAAACCAGCCCATTTTAGTTTAAGACCATTTTTGGTATTTTAAGTTTTTTACCGAGATAAAACTTGTTTTAATAAAGCCATTTTAAAATAAACTTATGCCCCACTTAGGTAAAACATGCTTAAAGTTAGTTTTATAAATCATGTTTTATTTATACTCGTTCATACCACAGTAAAACCTGTTTTTATAGAGCCAGTTTTAATAAAACAACCTGTCAAGGTTGTTTTATTTGTGTTTTATCTAAAACTATATGTTTAAACATAAACAAAGAAGGCGGGTCGCTGGCGTGCTAGCGGAGCACGAGAAAGTTGTTCACAACATAAGAAGATAATTGGAGCAAAATATAAATGATTAAATGTAATTGAACTCATATTCGAGTTAAGTTGTTATTCATAATAAAACCTTTCGTTGTATTTTATGCTGGTCGAACTATTACAGTGGCATACATTCCAACCCTCCCGATTTGACCGGGAGACTCCCGATATTGGGGCCCACTCCCGATCTCCTTATGGAATAGAAGAGTCTCCCGATTTCTCCCAAGGACCAATAATTTTTACCTGTACAAATTTCTTCTCCTTGCCTCCGTAGCTTGCACATTTATATAGATTTACACAATTGCGCTGCGCTGAAAAACCAATTTGACGGCATCGAAATCATTCGCAATCATTTGCACCTTCATTCACCATGTAGTCAAAATGTAGCTAAATTAAAAAATCCTAAAACTGGGGACGAGGTTGAATCGAATTTGTAGAGTATACAATGAAGAAGATTTAAACAGTAGTAACAAATAAGAGTGAAGGTGTTTGTGCATTATTTTGTACGAAATTGAACACCTGGCGATATTTAGAAACTCGTTTCCAGAGCCTCCAAATAGCTAACCAATCCTTTTCAACACAAGGCGCACTGGAAACAAACTTGTAAAAATATTATTTCGGCTACACGAATTTTTCGTAGCTGAATCATCTACAAGATCCAAGTTCTTGAAATTCTGAGGAGAAAAAATTCGCGTAGCTTAATGTTAGAAAATTTCGTTGGACAAAAATTATTTTCTGCGAATTTTAGCATTTTAAAGTATCATCCTCAAGGACTTACAATAGAGTGCCATAGAGGAGATGATGTTTTCATCAATATAGACAGTACACTGGATGCACGGGATGACATGCGGCAGTTTCTACAGCGCTTTGAATCTTTATTTGTAAAAGGCAAATTAGATGCCAAAAAGCAGACTAGTATTTTTGATTTATTTTAAAAAAATGATGTAAACAGGGATTTTTAAAAAATACTATCTATGCACTGACGATGTATCTATGCACTGACGATGTATCTATGCACTGACGATGTATCTATGCACTGACAATGGTTTTATACTATGTATCTATGCACTGACGATGGTTTTATACTATGTATCTATGCACTGACGATGGTTTTATACTATGTATCTATGCACTGACGATGGCTTTTGCTTTATTTTAACTATGTATCTAATTTGCTACGACTTCGATAAATCTGAATACTTCGAATAAACTTTCTTTTCCTTGTTTGATGCCGAGAAAAATCTCTCTGGGTTATAAATATTTTTTACTCAATTTCTAAACTTTTACTATCTCAAACTCTCGCACCACTAGCATGCGTTATCTCGAACATTCGCTTATCTCGGCCGCTCGCTATCTCGAACATTTTTGCCGGTCCCTGGAGAGTTCGAGATAACGAGCGTCGACTGTATCTATCAGCAGCTAACATAATGCAACGAACTTTTGTTTAAATATCAATTTTCTTTTTTTAGGCAGAAAAGCGAGTCGAAGATACATATCAAACCCTTATTTCAACAACAAGCGATTGATGAATCATGTTATTCAAGTGGAATATGGTGCATTTGATGCTGTGCAATGCATGTTAACATTTTGTGAAGATGATGCACGTTGTGAATCTGTTAATTACAACAAAGAAACGAAAGTGTGCGAATTGAATGATATGATTTATACTGATCATTCCCAAAATTTTGTTGATTCAGCAGGCTGGAAATTCTATCAAGTCATGGGGTCGTAACTTTGTTCTATTGATTTCACTTTTAACATTATATTTATATATATCAGGCAATATGGTGCGGAATGGTCACTTTTGTTCTAAAACATTTTATGCTTTTTTCATACTCCTACTTCATGTTTCATGATGGTTTCCAGATCAGAAAGTTCGAGCGAGTCAACTTCATTTACTCCTCCTGTGCATGTGTAATTTTCAAAGTCAAAAACTACTTGTGCTTGGATTGCATGACAAAAGTAATAAGCGTTTTTGACATTAAAGGTGACCATTCCGCCTTATATTGCCTCGTCTAATAAAGCATTTTAGTACGATTAAAACTGAATCATCGATTTTGCAAAACAATGAAATTTAGTGCTTCAAAATCCTCTGATATTCAACAGTTTGATTGATTTCTCCGATTTTCAATCCTTTTTTTTTGTTACAAATTCTCCAGACCATTCGAACTGTTTTTACTTAATTTTTTTAAGCATTCAACTGATGATTACGTCACACGGATGCGAAATTTGCTCACTGCAACGTATTTAAATTATATGCAGTGGAATTTTTATTTTCGAAGCATTATTGGGATAAGAATGTAAGATTCCACAAAACAAAGAAAATTGATTCTTACATATACTTATAAACATAAAACAGGAACTTTCGCGGACAGAAATTTTGGCCAAATTCGAGAAGGTTTATCTGGCTGGAATTTTTCTGATTAAGATGACTTTACGTAACCAAGAGCAAAGAGACACCGGGTGCGAGAATGATTTTCTCTCAGTTTATGTAACTTAATATTATTTATGATTTTGCATTTGTAAATAATCTATAACATATTTGCTGTGAAAACGTGATAGTTCCACATACAGTTGACTCTCTCTAATCCGAATCTCTATTATCCGAATCTTTCTATAATCCGAACAAATTAAAAGTCACCGTCAATTTTCCTTAAGAAACTCTCATAATTTACTTTCTACTATCCGAATCTCTGTAATCCGAAAACCTCTATAATCCGAAATAATTTTCAGGTCCCTTCGGCTAAATTCTCTCTATAATCCGAATTTTTAAGTGTAAATATACCATTAACACTTTCGAATGTTTTTGTTTTTCGTAATTTGAGTCTCTGTCGAATTCGAATGTTTTGATTTTTTTTGTAAGACAAAGAGAAATCGCAAGAAATCACAAGTCAGTGAGTTCTTTTATTTTCGTTCAAACTTACTTATTCGTTTTTATTTCTCACCTTACTTTTTTTTTAAATTTTTTTCAAAAAAGTTCGATTTCTCTCTCTTATCCGAATTGTCACCCTTGAAACCTGGAAATTCGAATTAGAGAGACTTTCTACTATCCGAATCTCTCTGTAATCCGAATAAAAAGTTATCCCCCTTGAGATTCGGATTAGAGAGAGTCAACTGTAGTTATATATAAAAACTGTATTCTATTTTTGACTCAATTATTTTTGCACATAAATTTTAATATGCTTTTTACAGTTTTTGAATATGTTTTGCATTGACTGCACAAAAGACATAGTAGTGAACCTCGTACCAGGGCTTAAAAACCATTTTGAACTTGTGTTGAAGATGAACAGACCCTGGATCGAGGTTCAATATGATGTGGATATGATATTGTTATGTGTTGAATAATATAAATATTATCATGTCATGAACAGGCGAGTTTATTCCAGGCTACATTTCGACTACTATAACTGTCTTCGACGGGCTATGATCGTAATCATCTTTGGCTATTTCTTAGTTGTTAAGTTAATAAAAATTAACCAATCAAATAACAGCAATTGAAGTAATTAACTTTACGGACGTAGATGAAAATTATAGATTGATTAATATCCTTTTTTCTAAAAGTTCATCTTCCGTGACGTTTGCCTCAAACCAATTTGCGCTCTTTCTAAATGTTCGCAGTCCGAAGTGCGAGTAGTCATATTCTGGAAGTTGATAGAAAATACTATTGATATAAGTAGTTCTGCCTATACTGTTTATGGTTTCTTTCACTTTTCTTGCAGTACAACCGGACTCTCGGTCAATGATCTTTTTATTATCCCAGTCAATAATATAATCATTTTTTCCAGCTATGGTCGCAATCTCATTTTTGACTGTATCAGCGTTGCGTTCGGCCATTTTATGATCTTTGGTCGTTAGTCGTTGATCATCATACATAACATTACATTGTTTCTCTAAACATATATTGTTCTTCATATGCGAAAGCGTACTACAGTGGACTCTCCATAACTCGAACTCTCACGGGGAATCAGAATTCGTTCGAGTTATGGAGTGGTTCGAGTAATGGAGAGTTTGGAAATTTTGCAAATTTTCCACAGACGCCATTTTATTCATGAGAATGAGAACTTCAAAACGAGAATATTTGTAAACACACCACTTGACATTCTAACGGCGCGTTCGAATGATCTAAGGGGCCGAACACACGTAGAAAATATTCGAATCAGAAAAAAACTCTGAAATTCTTCAATTTTCAGATTGTTCGAGTTATGAAGAGCGAAAATAGCCTAATATGCTTTCAAGGGACAAAAAATATTGTTCGACTTAAGGAGATTTTCGAGTTATGGAGATTCGAGTAGTAGAGAGTTGATTATGAGAGTTTATTAGGAAATTTTCACGGTGCCTACGAGCTCGTTCGAGTTAAGGAGCGGTTCGAGTTGAAGGGTTTCGAGTTATGGAGAGTCCACTGTATGTGGTGTGTATTTAGATTAAAATACTGTCTTTATTTTGTGATCTTTTAATGCCCGAGGAAGTATATTGCCCGTCTTAGTACCCATGATGATATGTTAGTACAGCGGATATTAATAAGTACCGAGGATGATTATAAGTGCCGAGAATAGAAGTGCCGAGGATGATTATAAGTACCGAGAATAGTAATAAGTATCGAGGATGATTATAAGTGCCGGAGATGATAAATAAGTACCGAGAATGGTAAGAAGTACCGAGAATAGTAATAAGTATCAATGATGAATACTTAGGAAGATAAAAAAGACCGGGGATGATAAATCATCCAATTTTCTATAATAATTGTCGTTAATATTATATAAATTTTGTCGGTACTGAGACATCATCCTCGGTTGTACTAACGTATCATCTTTGTTACTTATCATTTATCACCAGCGGCACTAAAATACCATCCGCGTTATCATGATATCATCCGCTGTACTAAGCGTAAAGATGCGAAGTTTTCTTTGTTGTAAAAAAAACAAAGGACTTTCTCACAAAAAGATTTCCTTTTCTCGCTTGTAAACATAGGGGACACTTTTCGCACCACAACCCTTATAACGATCTCTGTAATATGCGACGTATATCACGGTATCGAACTGACAGTCTCAAAACCAATTTGGTTAAGTCCAATAAATATAAAAGCGGAAATTATAAAAGAACTTTGACGTCGTACTTTACCCTATCAAATTAAATACCGCGGAATTCGATTCGTGTTTAACAGACGAAGTAAGAACTACTGTCGTTTGTTAACAAGTAAATTACGATAAAGTTTAAATTTCCACTTGTAACTGGAAAAAAAACAAAAACGTTGAATATATTTATGTGTGGCTCAGTATATGCTGTCACGCAACACGTATCTTTCTTCCTCTCCAAGATTGTCCGCAATTTCTGGGGTAAATCGGCGCGCACTTGAAAATATGATGATGCGTAGAAACATGATAAACAATGTTCTCAGTGTTTCAAGTCGTAGTAATACATTATGGTGCAAATGTTTGATGGTAAGCGAGCACAAGCAAGATGGCTGAAGCAAACGAGGAAGCGTTTAAAGTAGGCGATAACGATGAAGATCAAATTGAACAATATAAAGATCAAAACTTAGTCAAATCTCCATCAAGATTTTTAAATGCCACACATCAGATGAAAGCAGAAGCATTAAGACGTTACCTATTGCCAAAAGAAGAGGTAAGATTGTAGCAGTGGCGGTAAAGCTAGCTAGTAGCTAGCTAGCTACTAAGATCTATAGCTAACTATACTAAACCAGCTAGCTAGCCATAGTTTATTTTCGAAGTGAACAGTTAGCTAGGCTAGATAGTGCTCAGATATTCTTTCTTACCAGATTGTTTTCACAAAACTTGGTATTTTTGTGGCAACAAATTTATGTTGACTACTACACCTGCTGTCAAAAACTATGAAAATCACTACTGCTCTTTTGATTGATGAGATATTATTTATCTTTTAACAGATCCTATGTTAGAGGTTCCACACAAATTGATTTTTATATGCCTGACTAGCGTCTTTTTGATGCTAAACTAAGGGGCCATTCACAAATCGATTTTTGAACTGAAAATGTCATAATATGTACAGTACTGGATGGAAAAAGGTTGTTTAACATATCGAGCGCGTAACGTGAGCGGACTCCCTCGATACGCGATGTACCGCGTTTATAATAATAAGAAACAATTAAAATAAATTGTCACGATCTATCACGATCTATCGAGAATCTAGTATCGTGACAAAATCCGTCTCAATGTGTCGCGATGGTAGGTGATAATGAGAATAAAGAGAAAGTTTTTTTAATGAGAATAAAGAGAAAGTTTTTTTTATTTCAAACACATCTCTGCTTTATCTTTTTTTTTATTTTAAATAAGTGTATATTATAAGAAAATTTTTAACTTTCGTATTTATTAAATTAATTCTAGCGCATTACTTTTTCAACGTATTTTTTTTTCTATTGCTGCTTTTCGTTCTTAAACTTTTAAAATGCGATCTAAAAAAGCATTTCTATCGCCGTTTTTCGTTCTTAAATTTTTAAAATGCGATCTAAAAAAACTTTTCTATCGCCGTTCTTCGTTCTTAAATTTTTAAAATGCGATCTAAAAAAACTTTTCTATCGCCGTTCTTCGTTCTTAAATTTTTAAAATGCGATCTAAAAAAACTTTTCTATCACCGTTCTTCGTTCTTAAATTTTTAAAATGCGATCTAAAAAAGCATTTCTATCGCCGTTCTTCGTTCTTAAACTTTTAAAATGCGATCTAAAAAAGCATTTCTATCGCCGCATTTCGTTCTTAAACTTTTAAAATGCGATCTAAAAAAACTTTTCTATCGCCGTTCTTCGTTCTTAAATTTTTAAAATGCGATCTAACGAAGCTTTTCTATCGCCGTTCCTCGTTCTTAAATTTTTAAAACGCGATCTAAAAAAGCATTTCTATCGCCTCTTTTCGTTCTTAAACTTTTAAAATGCGATCTAAAAACACATTTCTATCGCCGCATTTCGTTCTTAAACTTTTAAAATGCGATCTAAAAAATCTTTTCTATCGCCGTTCTTCGTTCTTAAATTTTTAAAATGCGATCTAATGAAGCTTTTCTATCGCCGTTCTTCATTCTTAAATTTTTAAAACACGATCTAAAAAAGCATTTCTATCGCCTCTTTTCGTTCTTAAACTTTTAAAATGCGATCTAAAAACACATTTCTATCGCCGCATTTCGTTCTTAAACTTTTAAAATGCGATCTAAAAAATCTTTTCTATCGCCGTTCTTCGTTCTTAAATTTTTAAAATGCGATCTAATGAAGCTTTTCTATCGCCGTTCTTCATTCTTAAATTTTTAAAACACGATCTAAAAAAGCATTTCTATCGCCGCTTTTCGTTCTTAAACTTTTAAAATGCGATCTAAAAACACATTTCTATCGCCGCATTTCGTTCTTAAACTTTTAAAATGCGATCTAAAAAATCTTTTCTATCGCCGTTCTTCGTTCTTAAATTTTTAAAACGCGATCTAAAAAAGCATTTCTATCGCCGCATTTCGTTCTTAAACTTTTAAAATGCGATCTAAAAAAACTTTTCTATCGCCGTTCTTCGTTCTTAAATTTTTAAAATGCGATCTGACGAAGCTTTTCTATCACCGTTCTTCGTTATTAAATTTTTAAAACGCGATCTAAAAAAGCATTTCTATCGCCGCATTTCGTTCTTAAACTTTTAAAACATGATCTCAAAAAGCATTTCTACCGCCGTTCTTCGTTCTTAAATTTTTAAAAAGCATTCTAACGAAGCTTTTCTATCTACGGCAAAGTTTTTAATCCACGATGTGCCCACTGGATATGAGCTTTATGGTCAAATGACAGAGTTGTAACAAACAAGAAGCTATAATAAATATTTGCGTAGGATGTTTGACCATATGCAGCCTCTGGGTACATTTTTTAACAAAGATCGTTATAAGAAGCGCATGTAAAATAAAAACATTTGCTGCGTAAACAAGATCATCGAAAGTGTGTAAGATCAACCAGACATGTGGAAATATAGTTCATATAAATATTTAATTAAATACACACAATCTCTGTAATGTTTTCTAAAGAAAGATTAACGCTAGCTGCTTACCCTCGATTGTTATGTGTAAGTTAAAAAAATAAAACACAAAGGAAGTATAATTATATTTAAACATCCGCGATCATTGTTGAAAACACTCTTATGTTTAAAATAGGTCTATTATGAAAAAGTGTTAATGGCCTCGATAGCTTCGAGAATGATATCGAGACGGATGCATCACGAAGCCCTCTCGATACAATTTGAAAGTAAAAAAACGTCTATCGCGGATCGAGAATACCGTTGCGATACGCGAAGCGCGATGTTAAACAACCTTTTTCCAGTACTGTAGGTGACCGTTATTCTTAACAACCCTGAAGAACGTCAAGTCCAAAGTTTGATCTAACTTTTACACAATATATGAACACTTATTTTCTGTCTAGTTTTTTCCTTGGATAAAGCGAACAATGGCCAGGATGATCAAAACACTGAGTTATCATTTTTCAGCTAGCCGCCATGGTGCAATACAGGATTTAGGTCTCTTTTTTAGTTTTTTATAGGAGGGCAAGACAACTTCAGAAAAAGTCATGAAGATGAGGTGTTTGTAGAATGGCGATTAACATAATTTTTTTTGCAAAAACGTTGCGTTGAGAAATATGTTGTGCAGAACTATTGTAGCTGTGGTGTATTTTTAGCTAATCGTACCATTTACCTGGTTTATATTTACATTATGATATAAGGCCTCCCACCCCCAAAACGTCACCATGACGTTTTCCGTTTCAAAGTCGATTTGTGAGTGGCCCCTAAAGTTATTTGTGTAGCACCCCTTATTTGTTTTTTTTGAGAGCCAATGTGTCTTAACGAGAATATTGAGAACTAAATCCTCAATAATTGTGTTTTTTTCTTCAGTAGCTTGAAAAATGCTTGTGCTAATTAGCCATAGACATTTATAAGAGTGAGTGAGCAACATTTCAAATAAATTTTTTTTTTTCTAAATTCACCTTCTTTATTCGTAAAAGGCACCATTTCCATTGTCCTAGTGACAAAGAATACAATCCTGAAAGTAAATAAATTGTGTGTTTTCCTAAACTACAGGAACAAATACTGTCCATGTTACATTATTCTTTGAAGACATGGCTCTACTGCTAATATGGCAACTCCACACACAAAATGAAAAGCACGTCATACGTATTTTGTGTATCCTTGCCTGTCTGTTAACACAAAGTATTGAAATTTACTTACCAGGGTTAATATAAAGATTAGGTATGATTTTAATAGTGATTTCGATTACAAAAGCCCTGGTTTCTAAATTCGCTCACAGACAGACAGACAGTAAGTATAAAAATATATAGACGATTGCAATAATTCTGACTTGCCCTGCAGCTAATGGCTATTTCTCAAAAAGCAAATGTGTGATAAAAAAACTTAGTGAAGCAAATTAAAAAAGGGGATCTGTATAGGGAGCACATGCAACATTAAATTTTTTTCTTAAAAACATTTTTAAGCCTTTTCAGTTTGCTTATAATATCAGATCACTTCCTAATTATTGAAAAAATTAAAAAGATAATGTTGTGATTTACGGCACATAAATTTTCATTGTTGAACGACCCTAACATTGTTTGGTTTGCCTATTCTGTAAATTACACAAGTTTTACCACTAGTGAATTAGGTATTATGATATATCCTACACTTGAGGCTGAGGATATTATGTCAAAAGTCTTGCCAATGAATGGAAAGAAATGCCAGGAAAAAACGAGTGTTCATATAATTTAGACGTTTACATAAGGATGGTTAAGCAAATTGTATTAAAGACAACTTCTTTGAGAACTCTATGCCAACTAACCAAGTTTGTTCATTGTACCATGTACTGTCTGTAATTTTGATTTTCGTAAACAGTGCGTGCAGGAGTTTTCAGGATACTGGAAGAAATTTTGTGTTCTTCTGTTCCCGCATGGTTCCAAGATTTTTTTTTCTTTTTGTGAAAACACTCCCAAAAACACCCACCCTTTTTATGGCTTCTACAGCTTATCAGCACCCTCATCTCAAGAAGGTTTTATTCATTTTAATTTTGCAAGATAAGAACTTTTTCTTAGAATAAAACTTAGGAATTTACCCCTAATTTGTGAAATCAAATTCTGTTACTTTGTCTAAAAGCCTCAATGTCTTCTGATAAATATTTCCCAAAAAAGCTTATATTCAAAATATAATTTTTTTTGAAAATATAATATATAATATAAATATATATATATAAATATATAATGTAAATTTTTCTAAAACTATTATGAAATTCTTGTATACCTATACTTGGAAAAACATCTACTTTAAGAGGCAAAGGTTTACAATGAAAACTTTCTTGAATAAACCAAAAGTCTTGTCATTCAAAGTCCCTCTAATAACAAAAATATATTCTGTGAAAATTATCTTCTTTTCAGCGAAAATTAATTCTTAAAATTTCTTCATAAAAAAAATTATTCCCTCAAGGAATTTTAAGCGTTTTAAAAATAAATAGAATAAAAATAGAATAAAATATCTATTAGATTTCATTAGATTTTTAGAATTAAATTTTTGTGAACAGTAAAGTTGGTGGAAATTTGAAAGAACTAAAGTTGGTGAATAGCAAATTCTGAAAAGTATCTATATATTTCGTAAATCTTACAGAAATTTAATTCTTGTGAAATTTTGTTTTTGTAAGGTGCTTTGTATCACCCTCATCAGATTAAACAGAGTATAGTTTACTCATAATTATATATATGATAAGAAAGGTTAATAACATAACATGTTCAGAGAGAAGCTAACAAAATTAAAAAGCAATCTGCTCTTCAGGGTATAAATCCAAAAAATAGAATAAATTTTTAATAATTTCATGAGGATTAAGCATGAAGACAAAGAAAACAAAAGTAAAATCAACAAAAGTAAAAAGTACAATCCAAAAATACTGCTACTGCTACTCACTTGTAAAAATTTATTAGGTCATAAACTAGGTTAAAGACAATGGGAGCTAAAGCTATTGTAGGCCTACAATGAAAAATAACAATTATTGACAAAAGAATAACCCAATAATTAAAAAATTCACTTAAATTAATGACCATGAAAATTAATTCTCTTACCTTTAACACCGATAAACAAACATTGCTCTATTGTTAAAGGATCAATATTAAACAGTATTTTTTTTACAAAGCTGTAATCGATTACAGGACACAAGAATGTTCAAGATGACAGTGTCCAAACAAAAACAAGATCTAAAGTCAAGTTACCTAATCAATGGTTACAATTAATTATTATGCATTTATATATAATAAGCTTTTGATATATTTATGTGAATTGTGAAAGTATTTTCAAATTTTTTCTAATTTGAGTTTTGACCAATAAATATGGTTGCAATTGAACAGATTTTCAAAATTGTCTGTTATTTAGGAAATTGACCTCAGCTATTAATTGAGTAGAAATTATAATTATTTTATTTTACTTTATAGCAATTTGCTGCTGAAGAAGCAAATTTAGAGCAACAAAGTGGCCATCCTAGTGCTCTTTCATCAGAAACTACTGAGATAGTAGGAGAAAACATTCCAACAGATCTTGAGGTGAGACATTTATGCATAAATATCAAATCCTAATTCCTTATTTCTTAGCAGAGTGTGAGAATAGTACTATTAAAGATGTTTTTCAGTTTGTCTGTTCAGTGTGCATATTAGTCTTGTCTTTTTGTGAAAGCAAAGATTTCTTAAGCTTTCTTTTTAGAAACTTACTGTTTTATTTTGATCAAAATTAAGTTTGAATGCACATCCCTTAACAGGTCTAAAATTACTGATAACAGTAATGTCAAAATTTGCTATTACTTAAATATGACATCACTAGTCGATAAGGCACTAGCCCAATGAAAAAATAGGTTGCTTTAGATGTTTTGCTGACGTCAGCAGTGCATATACAAAAAAAAAATGTTCTTAAAATCTTACACCAAATATCAAATGTCAAATCGCATTAAATCCTCCACACAAATCTTACACAAAATAAAAAAGAACAGCATGCAAGGTGCAAAATCTAGTTGATAAAAAGTTACAACAATGACACTCACAACATCAACACTCACAACACCCCCCAAACCGACAGTAAGAACACCGACAGTTACAACACCGACAGTCACAACACGGATAATAACGCATCTCAATTATGTACATCTTATAAGTGATTATGTTGAAAACCCTCAGTATTTTATTCTGAAATGTCAAAAAGGAGGCCTGCAAGAGTTAGCACAAATCAACAAAAATAAGTTCTTTACAAATTTTAAATATTGTCTTTCCCTTAAAAGCTTATACAAAAATATGAAAAAGCCATAGTTTGGAAAACATCAAATTTAAATCTAGAAAAATCAGTCACTTCGGTTGCATACCATCCTCTCCCGCAAAGTTACACAAAATGTAAAAATCAACCAGTTAAGAACACAAAAATTTTATTTCTTAGTATATGATGAACCATACTGCCCTTTACCAACAATTTTAAACCTAAATGTCAAAAAATCAATAAGCAAAGAATAAACTTGAATCAACAAACATTGTATGTATACGGTTCATAAACAAAGGTTTACATACAATGTAAAACAGATCGGTTTTTGAGAAACACATCTAAATCAACAAAAATAAGTTCATTCAGCATGTCGTATATTGCCATTAATCATTAATCTTCCACAAAAAGGTTATGAAACACATCAAAATTTAAAAAAATCAGTGATTTCAGTGCATACAGTCCACGCGTTTAGATTACAAAATATAAAAAACAAAAACAGTTTCAGTCAGAACATTAAGTAATTTTTTTATCATCAGCAAACATTTATCCCTACAAAATTTTGTAAAATTCTCAAGAAAAACAAAAACGTGAAACCATGGAATTTTCTTCCAGCAAAAATTACATCACAGTTAGTTCTCCCAAACAATAATTTATAATACGAAATATAAAGACAAAGTTGTTTATATAGTCTGAAGATGTACTTAGTGTACGAAAAGCTTAACAAATAAATACTTTTTAACTTTCAAACTCGTTCTATTTTTTTCTTAATTAGTAAACTATGGCTGTTATTTTTACCGATAAAGACATCAGCTTTACAACAGCTTACAGTGAAGTCTGATTCTACAAAGATTTGTTCTTTCAGTATATATATTGCATGTGGTCTATTTCCACAAAAGTTTACACAAAATTTCAAAAAAACAGCATTTTGCAACACAAACAATATAAACTGACAACCATACCATCCTCTCATAAATTTTTTTAACCCAAAGTCATAAACCCACGTGTATATAAATTTCCAATCAAATGTCAAAAACCCCTGTAAAAAACCTGGCATTTTACATGTAGGCTGACAAAAGTTTAACAGGATGACGAAACAAAACAATAAAAAATAACTTAACACACACACTTTAAATTCTATAAAATTCGTTCCACTTGTCATATTGTGGTCCCCTTGTAAAGTTTACAGGAAATGTGAAAAAATTATTCTCTATGGGCATAAAAATGTGTCACAGTATCCTAAAAGTTCAAGAAAGATTTTGTAGCTAGCTTGTTACATGATATATAATTCGTGTTCAAAAAAGAAGAGAAATTTGACTACTAAGGTAGCTATAAATACCTAAAAAAAGAGGAATAACAACAAAACTCATAGATTAAAGCTAGCTATGGGATGGAGCCTTGAAGCTAACATTAGCTAGCTAGCTAACAAAACAGTATATACCTAAGACACCCAGTTAAATATACTTAAGCTGGGGAGACTTATAGCTACGTCTATAGCTAGCTATTTATGCTTAGTTTAGTACAACACATATAAAGGAAAACAATAGCAATGTAAAAATTATGACATTTGCAGATAGTTCAACAAACCAAAACTTTCCATTTCGCTGGCACATTTGTTTGGTAGCCAGCTAACAGCTTTATGCAGCATTTTGAATTTTAGCACATTAATTATGCAAACAATTGCTGGCTTTTTTATAAAAAACGCGGTAAAATATAAAAATTAAAGAATTTGAAGCTCCAATGGATTTTTTTTGAGAATGCGATTCTTTTTTGCTACATATAAAAACGGAACGTCTAAAAATATCAAACTTCTTACTTTTTTCAATTCCAATTCACTTGAAACGCTAGCATTCATTTTCTACTTCTAACTTTACTTTACTACTTCCTAGCTCCACTCTTCACTTCCGAAGTAACTTCTTGTCTTGTGGATTTCAACTTTATTTTTCTACTTCTACTTCTTTACTTAGAATTTACTTCTAACTTTGCTTTACTACTTCCTAGCTCCACTCTTCACTTCCGAAGTAACTTCTTGTGGCTTTCAACTTTTTCTTTACTTAGAGTTTTCTTTCTCTGAATCACTTTTTGCACTTTTTTCAAGACGAAGGGACCTTTCTTTTGTGTTTTTTTCGGTGTTGAGGGACACCATTTTTGGAAAGTTAGCCGTTAAATTTATTTCAGCAAATCAAATTGAGTCGTTTTCATCACGTGACGTAAACAAAGTAAACCCGCTAGCAAAATGGACATAATTTTTTCGGCAACATCAAGGGGAATTTCGGCAACATCAAAGGAAAATGACGATATCAACTTTGCCTGTTACAGACACACGGAACTGGCTTATTATTATAGAGATAATTTATGCAGCATAATTAAATCTGAAATTCTGTAAATGTGAATATCCTGAGAACAAAAAGATCTTTTTAAAAATTTTTAAAAAGACTTGTTAACCAACTTGTTAAGCTCTATAATATAAGTCCAACATTTTATACCTAGGGTTCCCTTTAATGTTTGAAATTTGATTTTAAACTTGCTACTTTGACTTTTTGAGCAGGAATAATCAGAAAACGTGAAAAAAATACATATATATATATATTTTATCAATGAAAATAGTACACTTGAGAAACGAAAAAAAAACAATGAAACACACACGTAACATACATATTGAACACAAAACGAACATATAGTGACATAAACACGAAATTGAGCATAACTGTACATATTGTACTATATATATATTTATGTACTTCTCTGTAATCTTTTAATTTGTTTTTTTTACTCTTTACGTAATTTTTGGCTAATAAATAATTAGTGATTATATCAGTTGTTGAGACAATTTTAACGTGAACTTAATTTAGCAAAAACCGAAAATACACAAAGTTTAGTTTCCTGAAAAATTTGTTTCTACTTACACTAAAATTGTCGATAAAAACAACATCTTTTTCCTTGGGATCACTATCTTATTTTTCGTTTTCTTGGATGTCTATAATCTCTACTTTATTATGGTATCCTTGAAGAGGAACCATTTACGTGTTGGCAGGGTGTTAACAAAAAAAACGTGCTGTAAATTTGAATCTCTATTCTGACAATTGCACACTAAGCAAATTCCTGTTCATATCATTGAAGTTTATTTAACATCAGAACATTCAATTAAAAATCATTTAGCAAATCACCTCATCTTGAATATTAAGGGTTAATTTGAGAACAGATAAATTAAAGAATGTAGTTCACATTTACAGTATTCTGGGTGACAATTCACGTTTTGGCATCCTCACCACATAATATTCTTATCCTTTTTTTTAAAAAAAGGGTTAACATTTCAGGCTATGTATATCATCATCATTCATCATTCTCGGCTTAACGTCCGTTTTCCATGCTAGCATGGGTTGGACGAGGTATATTAATGACCCTCTTCCAATCTGATCTAGACTGTGTTAGATCTAAACTCAACTTCCTCTGTATCAAGTCTGTCCTTATAACCTCCTGCCAAGTCTTTCTCGGTCTGCCTCTGGGCTTTGCCCCAGGAACTATCAAGTCTATACACTTTCTTACCCAATTATCCTCCTCCATTCTTTCCAAGTGCCCAGCCAATTCAATCTTCTTATCTGGATAACATCTTTAATTCTACGGATACTTAGCCTGCTTCTTAGCTCATCTGAACTCTTTCTGTCTCTCAGACTGGCGTTACACATCCACCTAACCATTCTTATATCATTCCTTTCTAAACGGTCAAGATCTTCCTGCTTCACTGCCCATGTCTCACTACCGTACAACATAACACTTCTTACACAGGCCTCATACAACCTACCTTTTACCTCAATTGACAAAACTCTGCTAGTCAACAAAGGCAGTAACTCTCTGAACTTTTTCCAAGCAGAACCTATCCTGCAAGTAACACTTCTTCCAACACCCCCTTCACTGCCCAACATATCACCTAAGTAACAGAAGTTCTCAACTATCTCTAACGAGCCACTGTTGTACATCATTAAAGCTGGAAATACTTCATTCTCTATAATCTCACCTTTGCAACGCTTGCATACAAACTGAATGTCAGCTCTTAACCTTCCACCAATACTACTGCACTTCTTATGTACCCAATGCTTGCAAGTCTGACAAAAAATTGAGTTACTACCAACCCCTTTCCTGCAAACTCCACAAGGCCACTTTCCAACTACAAGGTCACACTTGGCTGCAATGCTACTAATCATGACTTTAGACTTTGCTGTGTTCACCCTTAGCCCTTTCTCTTCTAGTCCTTTCTTCCACTTCTCAAACTTTTCAACTAATTCTTCCATCGACTCTGCTATGAGAACCAAATCATCTGCATACAATAACTCCCATGGACAACCTGTTCTGAACTCCATCGACAGCGCTTCTAAGACTAGAACAAACAACAAAGGACTAAGTACAGACCCTGATGTACACCAACATTTACACTAAATTCATCACTAAGTGAATCTTTAATCCTGACACGACTTCTAGCATTGCTGTACATAGACTGTACCATCGTAACTAGCCACTCCACACCTAATTTTCTCATAGCCCACCAAATAATTTTACGTGGCACTCTATCAAAAGCTTTCTTTAAATCTACAAAGGCAAAATAGAGATTCTTTCTCTTTCCTAAATACTTTTCCTGAAGCTGTCTGAGTAAAAATATTGCATCTGTAGTGCCACGCCCTGGAACAAAACCAAATTGCATCTTATCTATATCAATTCTTTCTCTAAGTAACTTATCAATCACTCTTTCAATAACTTTCATTACTTGATCAACCAACTTCAAACCTCTATAGTTACCTCTTTCTAATGCATCACCCTTGCCCTTGAAACAATTCACTATTACACTTGACTGCCACTCACTCGGAATAGCACCATCCTTTATAATCTGATTAGCAAGACTTGTAATAAGCTCAACTCCAATATATCCAGATGCTTTTACCATCTCTGCAACAATACCTGATACTCCTGCAGCCTTGCCAATCTTCAATTTCCTAATAGCCTCCACTACCCATTCTGTCTTGATCTGCATAGCTGGCCCTTCTACAACATCATCATCAGACAAATTATCCTCATCCCAATCAAACTCAGTGTTAAGCAACCTCTGATAATAATTCTTCCAAGCTACCCTTTTCTCCTCCTCTGTGCTAGCCAAAACACCTTCATCATTACGTATACACTTCTCACCTACAACATCTTGATTAGTCTTCTTCATTTGCTTTGCTATCTTGAATACCTCATTGCGCTGGTCTTCCCTTCTTAACACATCTGCTAATCTGTTTCTCTCTGCTTCTGATTTTGCCTTATACACTGCTGTACGAGCACGACGCTTAGCTTCTAAGTAAATATTTTTACTACCACCTGACTTCCACTCTTTCCAAAGTTTCCTCTTTTCCTTTATACACTGGTCAACCTCATTATTCCACCACCAGGTCTGTCTATGTCTAGCTGGTCCTTTCGTCCACCCACAGGTATCATCAGAAGCTTCTAGAAGACAATTCTTCAAAGTAGTCCAAGTACTTTCAACATTGTCACTATCACATTGACCATTGTGGGCTAACTGCTGAACTTTTGCACTAAATTGTCTTTCTACAATCTCTTCCTTCAGCTTCCAGACTTTACGACGGGGCCTGTACTTTCCCTTGGCTTCTTTAACACTCTGTATATGTTTATATATATTTTTACAGTGGGGTGTAATACTCTAAAGAAAGGTTAATTGTAATTTCTATAAATTTCTTAACATCACATCAAAAATTATTTTTGTTTTTAGTTTCACCTTGACTATGTGTTTTTCTTTAATAGGTACCAAAGTCTAAGCAAGATGATGTAAGAAATCTGGAAATTGTGTTAGATAGTTCCACCATTGAAGATGAAAAACCAGAAAGCTCGTTTGAAGAATCTTTTACAAGTATTACCCATCCAGAAATAAATTTATCAACAGACTCACATGTAGCTCAGTCCTGGTCTCTTGGATCTCCACAACAATTTAAAGATGCCAATTCAACCCTTCTTGACGACAAGCCATCTGCAACGTTAGTTACGCTTCCTGCAGAAAGCAGCAGTAGTGAAGGTGGCAGTAATAAACAAAGTAAGGATGTTTATCCCCATCTTGATGACAAGCCAGTAGCAACCTTTGTAACCAATTCCGAGGAAAAGGCTGTTTTAAACGATAGTTCTACTGAACTGACTCACACTGAAGGACTTATCAGTGACATTGAAAACACAGAAACTTATACAGCAGAAGAACCTACAGGATCAAGCACAGCCGATGAAAAATTAGTACATTCTGCAAGTCTTTTGAAGGCAATGGGAAATAAGAATGATAATAGTTTTGATAATGTAACTGAGGGTAATGCAGCAGAGGAAAAAATCTACCAAGATATTGGGACATGTGATGTTAATGAAGAAAAGAATACTATTTCTGATCTAACTTCTATTAATGATGATGAAATAACACCTGCAGCAAGTACTAAAATTTGTGAAGATGGCAAAGACGGCGTTGATGCTAACGTTAATATGGAATTGGCTGATCAAAATGATGGTATTGAAATGGACAAGGAAAATGGTCACCATGTATCAGCTGATGTGAGCAACGATACCAACAAAAAAGATCAAAAGAGTGCAGATGAAACTGCTGTTGAGGTTTCAAATAAATTAGGTGCATATGCAAACGATGACACAAACATTTCAGAAAAAGAAATATTTAATGAATATGGTACAGAATATTCACCTCAAGATAGAGTAGGTTTTAAACAAAGTGAAGCAGATGAAGCAGAACAAGAAGGTATAACTTAATGTGTTTCATTAGTATGATGTCTTGATTTTTCACAAGATTATTCACGTGATTATTGCCAAATTTTAGATATGAATTCAGAAAGTGACAATACAATCAATCAAGAAGAAGACGATTCACTGTATAAGAACGACGAATACTACTCTGAAGCTTATTCAACTGGTGATGTACCGCCTGACATTTTGACGTTGTAGTATCTTTCATTCATACTTGTCTGAATTGTCTAACGTTTTTTGTAAAAAGTACTTTATATTGCAATGTAAATTCTTTGGTATGCATGTATCATCTTTCTATTGTTACCTTAACTCCTTTATCGTCATTCTTTTGGCTTTGAATGCACAAAACGATCCAATTTGCATTTGTTGTCTCCAGATTATGTTATATTTTCCACTGGCAATTTCTTTCAATTATTGAATCTGAAAACAAAAAAACAAGTCAATATTAGAAGTACAAGTGGCAGGGGTATTGGTGCGATAGCGGTAAGGGATCATCTATTGTTTGAATTTCCTCTACATTGCATTATTTTTTTAATTGCATTTTCGTTGTTTAAATATTAACAAAACATATTAAATATGTACTTTTCAGGTTCATCCGAACAGACAATATTTTGCTGTCGCTGAAAAAGGCATCAAACCAGATATAATTATTTATGAAAACCCCTCATTAAAAATATATCGAACCTTGCGGGAAGGAACTGAAGAAGCATATGCTAATCTTGATTTTTCACCCAGTGGAGAAAAACTTGCATCAGTTGGAAGTGCACCTGATTATATGATGACCATTTGGGATTGGAATGAAGTATACATTTTTGTGTTTTTTATCCTAACTCTGCAAATAGATTGATATTTGTTTTTCTAAGGTTTTAGCAATTTTGAGTACGAAAAGAACTGTTTAAGAATTTTTTGTTTTAAACATTAATTAGGAGCAGATTGTTCTTCGCTCAAAAGCCTTCTCTCAAGATGTTTATAAAGTTGCATTTTCACCAGAAGATGAAGGTCACCTGTGTTCAAGTGGCACTGGCCATATAAAGTTAGTACAAAGATCTTATTTATTTCATCTTAACATTGGCAGTGTTTTTTTCATTTGCAGTTTATCTATAGTATCAACAAAGCTCTTGTTTTTTATATTAACTTGTCTCAATTGTATTTTTTGTTTACTAATAGATTTTGGATGATGGCAAACACATTTACTGGTTTAAAACTGCAAGGAGAACTGGGTAGATTTGGTACTACTGAATTAAGTGATATCTCAGGTATATGCAATGTTTTAACTTAACATTTTTGAAAAAAAAAGTTTGTTATTGTTTTACACGATCAAAATCAGTTTAACATTCATGGATACCTTGTCTTAACCTATCTTGTGTTTTATATTTACAGACAGGAGTTGAAAATGTAGTATTTCAGGAAAAACCTACAAACCTGGTCAAATATGGAAACAGGCATAGATAGTCTTTCATTCTGATTAATGTTGCAGTAATTATTTACAAAGAATTTATACATTTTATTAAATACCTTCTATTAGGGGTGAGGGTGGGTTTTTTAGGAAGGAGCATATAAAAGTTAGAGGGACCTATTATTTTACGTTAAAGGGAGGTTTTTATGTGAAGGGTCCTTCAAAGGAAACTAGAAAACCCTTGCAGCTAAGTTTTTTAACAACAATAAGTTTTTTAGATAAAGAAACATGCAAATGTCAGTCAATGGATAAAACAGAAGTGATAAAAATCAGTATTTAAAAGCTAGAAGTCTAGGGAAGAGATACAAACACACAAGTGCAGAAATAAAACAACAACAAAACAATACTCTTCTTGTTATAGAAAATAAAACAAACAAGAGAGCTAGTTGGCTAAAGCTGTGTAGAAACTATACCAAAATCATCACATCAAAATCATTTTAAGTGAAGACAAACTAATGAAAAACAGTAGAAGTCTTAAGGCTATGTTATAAAATTAAAAAGTTAGTAGTAGAGAACAAAATTGCAGTGAATAAACTCGCCTGTAGGTGAACTACATAAATTTTTTCTTGAAAAAAAAATGTGGAAAAAGTGTTTAAAAATTGAAGAAGCATAACCGAACACTTTATTTATTTTTGCAATTGCAACTTCTGGAGAAAATATTTTTAGCTTTTTATTCAAAAGGAACTTTACCTTAGAATGTAGTCCAGAAGATTTTGTTACAGAAAAAAATTTGATAGCTTCGTATCCCTTTAAAATCACATTTTTATCAGACTTAAAAAAGCGTTGAAGAGGACTAAATCAACACGCTCCTCCGTAAAAGGACAATGTCATTATATATAAAGTTTAGCTATGTGTCTTTTATTTAGAGTGACAAAACATACTTAATTGTGACAAATATATCTAGGGAAATTTGAAACAACCTAGAAAATATTAATAAGTCCTCTCGTAAATTTTATATGCTGGGAATTATCACATTATTCTTTAGGATTTGTTGAATTACCTGATGGAAAGGTGCTCTCTGGTTCAGAGTGGGGTAATATGCTGCTGTGGGATGGCGGGTTAATTAAGGTTGAAATATCCAGAAAAGGGAAGAAGAATTGTCATAATGGTAACATTGAGCAGTTTTTCCTTGATGAGGGAGAACTGATAACAGTTGGATTTGATGGATTTGTAAAGGTTTGACTATTTTTTTTTTTAATCACAAACACAATAAAAAATATCAGGCACAATTGTAAACATTTCAAGATGTAGAAATGTTGAATATTTCTTGTATTTTTATTTGATTCTCAGAATGTTTGACAGCTTAAACTCAACCAATAAGAAGTCATGTGTGCACAGTTTCTTACAAATACAATAGTCTCTTATTATTAATACTGAAATATATGCATTTTTTTCAAGTTTATTTATACCTTAAGATCCCTTTTGTTAAGATTTTAGGTGTTAAGATTTATTTCGCTCAGGTATGAAAGCCTTTACATGGATTTGAAATAAGATTTCAAACTGCAAGGAAATTTTTGCTGTGTTGCTACACGGAGTTTTTCAATTGGGGTTTTGCGCAAATTGCACATGTGACATAGTTGTAGACACATGCAACAGCTTTTTAAACATGTTGGGTAGAATGTTCTTATAAAACGCAACAATTTATTTTGTTTTTATGCTATTTTGTGAAACGCTGACTTGTCACGTGACAACACAAGATTATTTAAAAACATTCAAAGTAATCTAATTTTGTGTAACATCAAAATCGTGTGCTCTTGTTGAAGCAAATGTTTTTATTTTCTTCATCTAAAAGTAAAATCAACATTATTATAGATTTTAAGATGGGAGCTAAAACAACAAAATTTAACGGTATCAGACAATATCAACAGTATCGCATTAATTCACTTTAGCGACGGATGCAGGAAGTATTTACGCCTATATTCTTTTCTTAGGTCGACCCACTATACACAAAATCTGATTATTATTACGTTCTATCCACACAAAAAAAAAACATTCAAATTTTAGTTTAGTCGAAAGAAGATAGCTCTTGGCAAAGACGCAAAAATACAGCGTCTTTGCCAAGAGCTACCTTGGAATTTTAAGAAACTTTTAAATTTTTATTAACAAGTTCTTAAAAATCAGAAAGTATATGAAAGTGAAGGTGCATTTGCCCAGGTTAAGAATTTTATATTTATTTTAATTTGTGATGTCTCTGCTTTGTAAAAGACTATTGCAATAATCAATGAATTTTCGACCGACAAATTTTTTCCTAGTGCCATATTTCTTAAAAATAGGTTATTTCCAGAGCAATTTTTTTTGATGTTGCTCTGTAAGAAGGTTTAGTTTTTATTAGCCGAATCATCGATTGTCAATGGCTGATAGCATATGTTTTTTCTTGGGAAGTCATTCTACTGCAAGAAAACCCCCTTATATTGATTCTTTTTTTTTTTGAAATGGTAACAAAACATGCCATTTAATTCTACGCAACAATGCGCACCAACTTGGTACACATGCACAATAGTTGTATTTTGGGTAAATTGTGTTGACATCGATATTTTGAGGAAAAAGTGAAATTTCATTTTGAATTAAAATCAACATTGAAATAAGTTTCATTTCGCCTAAAACCATGTAAACATTTATATAATAAGCAAGAAACCGAAATAAAAATTTTTATTTCCCTCTAAAATGAAACTTGATGTAAAGGCTGCCTAAAAGAACTATGGTTAGTGATTAAAGTTATCCTAATGTACTGTGCAATAATATGATGTTTTTCCATCTTGTTTGTATCTTAGGTGTGGGATTTTGAAAGTATAGATACTGCCGATGCAGTTGATGAAAACAAACTGTTTGAACTTGAACCCATGTCAGAATTAAAAGTAAATATACTTATGATGGTATTCTTTCTTAGACTCTCTGTTGTCAGTCATTTTCATGTAGGATCATTTGCGAAAGGGAAAATCGACTTTACAATTTTTTAGTAGGAAATCCTAAAAAGTAACAATTTTTCAGTAGGAAACCCTAAAAAGTAGACTATTCTTGATAAAATGGTATTGTCATACCCTGCTACTCAGGGTTGTTAAAGCCTCTGTAATATATAAGGTAACATGTTTAGGTTGGTAATGAAGTGAAGTTATTATCTATGGTAAAATCAGTTGACGATGAAGAATCTACCATATGGTATGCCCAGGTATGATATTGTGTTTTTAACTTGTTTTAAGCTGATGCATGATACATATGGTTAGTCAGAATATGTTGATATCTTTTCCTTAAAGGGAACCCGAGGTATAAAATGATGTAGGAGTTATATTATAGAGCTTAAAAAGTTGGTTAACAAGTCTTTTTAAATTTAAAAAGCTCTTTTCGTTCTCAAGATATTCACATTTAAAGAATTTCAGATTTAATTATGTTGCATAATTATGATGTCATATTAAGTAATAGCAAACTTTTACATTTTCCACATCAGTAATTTTAGACCTGTTAAGGGATGTGCATTCAAACTTCATTAATGCATAGATAATATATAGGTGAATTAATTAACATAAAAGTGTTTGCCAAAGTGACACTCGTTTGCTCGTCCCAGGCCTCTTAAATTTTTTCCAACGACCCAGTAACTCGGGATCTGCGACTTGGATTGCAATAACATTTTCCGGGTAAGCTTGTATAGGCCCTATATGTTTACTCACAAAATTTGATTGCAAACCGACCTGCTGAGTTAGTTATTGGGTCGTCAAAATTGGATTTATGACCTGTGGGCACTTTATTCCCCCAGCACCACACTAGATAAAAAAAGCCTGATGTTTATAACGTTACAATAACCCTATTGGTACAAAGATTTTTGTAAAAATCAATGAGTTGATATTAATAAATATTAATCATTATTAATGAATTCGTTTTTTTGTATTTATATTGTTATAGGATGCTTCTGGTGGAATATGGAAATTGGATTTGTCCTTTTCACATACTGTATGTCATGGTATTTTTATGATCAGATTATTAAAGTTTTATATCACCTAAATTCTATAAATCTATCTTTTTTTGAGGGGGCCTAGTGCAAATTTTACCACCCTTATTACTTTTTTTAATCACTTTTGTTTCAGATAAGGCTAGAAATTTTAGGGTTTTTCTTCTATTATTTCCATTACGAACACAAAAGTGGGATTTTTATATGTTTGTTGAAGTAAGGTAGAGCTAGAGAAAATTTGAAACATTTTTTTTATGTATCTATTTTGACCTAATTATAATATAAATTGAAATAATAATAAAAATCCCAAAAAATAACGACATCAATTTTGTTTTTTATTACAATATTTGTTTAAATTAAAATGTATACAACTTTTTTAAAAAATTGAAGCATGCAGACTATAAATTATCATTTTCGTCTTCTTTTTTATTCGTTTATTTAGAGTCAATCTCCTGATAAATTATTGTCATATCATTCTGGGAATATTTCGACTGTAGCATTATCCCCTATCTCTCATTTTGCAGCCACAACTGGACAGGATGGTGAGTACAAATTTGTGTATCTTATAAAACTATTTCTTCTAGAAGGTTAAATACATAAAAAACAAAAAAATTTTCTAGGTACTGTTCGTTTATTTGACTTTCTATCAAAGATTCCACTCTGCCACAAAAAGTTTAATTTTTCTGGATGTTCACTTTTATGGATGCCGAAAATTGTAAGTGTTTTTCTGTCATCCATTATTTCGATGGCGTTTTGTCAAACCCTGAGTTATCCTTTAATGTTTTTAGGTTGACTCCACATGCTCCTCTATCCTTGTTGGTTTTGCTGACGGAGTTGTTCGACATTTGTCAATAGCCAAAAATACGCAAAGAATCGGGCGCCAAAAACACATATCAAACGTTACATTACATTTGACGCAAGTGTTTAAACCGCACATTAAACCAGTGACTTGTATGGCTATAGATGGAACTGGGAAGATTCTCGCAACAGGGGTTATTATGTTTACCTAATCATTTACCACTCTGTGTGTGCCATATTGAAACTAACAAATTGAATGTCTTGAATAAAACTAAACTTCAATTTTTAGAGCACAGATGGAACTGTTTTTTTCTTTACTATGGAAAAAACCATTAAGCCAATAGGATTTGTTGAAACTGCAGCTGAAGTTGTGTCCATTCAATGGTCAACAATTAAAATGGTAAGGATAAAAAATGTTGAAAATTATTTATTTTTATAGACTGGATATTAACATATTCACCGCCTACTTATTTTTGGTCACTCTAGTCAGTTCTCCCTACCAATTGTCAGCCTTAATTTGTCTGTCACACAGACTGATTTCGAGCAGGCTAACAACTAGTTTTTGTCCGTCACACACCCGTGTGACAGACAGACAATAAGTGAAGAATGTACAAAATAGCAATGCCCGGAATATGTGTGACAGGTGTTTTTTCATGGGCTGACGACTATTTCATTAAAATATGGTATCGCTCATTTCGGCATATAAGGTAGGATAAGAACTGCTTTTCATGTACAGTAAAATAATTCTAATATTGCAAATTGTTAAAATATTTTTTCATATATTATATCACATTATAATTTTCATGGATATCTTTAAAATTATTGATTCTTACACAGGGTAACAAACTGTTGGTGGCTGGTAGGGATGGCAGCATACAAGAGTTTCTGCAACCTTCTTCTGGAAAATTTGATACAACCAAGTCATTTCAGTTGCCATTGCAAGGCTTGTTATCAAAAGAATATCAGTTTAAAAGCATCAAAGATGAACTACTGGTATGAATTTTTTTTGCATGCTGTGTATTTTGTTTTTGAATCAAGGTTTTTTTCTTACATGCTCTAAAAGTTGTCTACTCAGTATGGAAACTTGAGAAACTTGGAAAAAAATAGAAAAAAATTCGGGTAAAGATTGGATGTCATTTTAGTCCAGAATCTCAAGATTCTTGTAGGTCAGTTGTTACTTTTTGTTCCTCATGTGATTATATCTTTCTTCCACTTTTCAACTAATACTTTCATCGACTCCTCTATGAGAACCAAATCACCTGCATACAACAATTCCCACGCACACCCTGTTCTGCACTCCATCGACAGCTCTTCTATGACTAAGACAAACAACGAAGGACTAAGTAGAGAACCCTGATGTACACCAACGTTCCTGCTAAAATTATCACTAAGGAAATCGTTAATCCTGACACGACTTTTAGCATTGCTGTATATAGGCTGGACCATCTTAACTAGCTGCTCATTTATGCCTAACTTGACGTGGTACTCTATCAAAAGCTTTCTCCAAATCTACATAGACAAAATAGACATCTCTAGTGCACGCCCTGAAACAAAACCGAATTTCATCTTATCAATATAATTTTTTCCTCTATGTAACTTACCAACCATTTTTTCAATAACTTTTTTTAATTTGATCAACCACTTCAACTTTCTATAATTATCTCTTTATAGGGCATCACCCTTGCCATCAAAACAATTGACTATTGCACTTGACAGCCAGTCTCTCAAACACCATCTTTATAATCCGATTGGCAAGACTTGTAATAAGTTCAACCCCTGTTATCTAGACACTTTTACATGTCTGCAACAACACCTGACACTCCAACAGCCTTGCCAATCTTCATTTCCCCAATAGCCACCACTACCCATTCTGTATTGATATACATAGCTGGCCCCTCTACTGCATCGTCAGGCAAATTATCCTCATCCCAACATGTTAGGCCACTTCTGATAATAGCTATATTTGAAGATTTTTTATTTTTTCGACGACACCTTCATCGTTATGTATACAACATCTTAAATAGCCTTTTTTCTTTGACTTGCTATCTTGAACACCTCATTACGCCTGTTACATCTGCAAATTCGTTTCTCTCTGCTTCTGCAGTACGAGCATGGTACTTAGCTTTTAAGTAGATATTTTTACTACGATTTGACTCTTTCCAACATTTCCTCTTTTCTTTTGTACACGGGTCAACCTCATTAATCCACCACCAGGTCTGTGTAGCTGGTCCTTGTTGTTATGGAAAATCCATTTAAATTGTAAATTTTACAATCGTGTTATATTTATGCATTAAAATCTAAGAATAACCAGGTTAAATTTTCTGTACCCAGCCAATTTTTGCATGCAACTTAATTTTTCTACCTAAATACAGTATTCTATTTGCTTGGTCCTTTTTATCATAAAAGCCTTTCAGGCTGGGAATAAAGTTTTATTAGATGGGAAAATTTTGTAGGTAAGATCTTTTTTTTTTACTTAAAATCTGTGGACACCCTGACCACCCTCGTGCTGCAAAGTGTCATTGAGAATAGCTCCAGCAGTGAGCCGAGACTAAAAATTCCATTCGTTGTCGCATTAGTCTCACACTGGCGAGTAGCTTTTTGAATGAAGCGATAGGAAAATTCTCTCTTTAAGTGAAAAAAAACGTTTTTATGACAGTAACGTATTTGTTTTAGAAAGCTGAAGAAGATATAAGAAAAGCTGAGGAAGAGGCTGAAAGAATACGCATAAGAAATGAAGAAAGAGCTCGTCGCAAGGCGCAAGGAATTGAAGAAGAAGAGGAAGAAGAAGAGGAAGAAGAAGTAAAAGATGATGATGATACGGAACAGACTCCTCCAGTTAAACACCCACAGGGAGATGTCTTAAAAGCATTCTATCGTGGCGACACGGGAAAGTTTGTCCTGACAATGGTATACTATTGTTAAATAGCTAATTAAGTTAAAAAGGAGAATAGTTGGAGTATTGTGATGTTAAGTTTTATTGATGATAAAAAATCTTAGCAAGGTTTACTTTTAGGATGGCTGGGATGCAGGATACCTCTACGAGTGCAGTTTTGAGGATGAAAACGAAGGTTCAGTGCAGGCCATTAAAATTCCAGATATTAATGATGTTCCTGTCACTTCGCTACATTTCAGGTAAAACTTGCATAATGCTATCCTAATCCCAATCAGCCTATACATAAAATAATCTGTGATTTTTTATGATACTTATCAATCAACTGTCTTATTATTATTCATGGTTTGGTCCCAATTTTGACAGTATGTATTTTCATTCAAGCTGAAGTTATTCATGACATTTTCTGTGATTTTTATAAGGGTATTTTAGACAATTGCGATAGAATTAAAAATTAGCAAACTTCAATTACCTTTTTTTGTCTGTATTTTTCAAGTTGATTTTTCAAATTTGCGTTGATTTACATTTGACTACCTTACAATATTCTTTTTCCAGCAAAAATGGAAGGTACCTTGCATTCGGTCTAAAAGATGGTGCGTTACGTGTTCACAGCATGGCATCATGCACATTGGAAAATTTGACTTCATATTGGTATATGAACGCGCACGATAATGATTATGGTGCTGTTTCTGACATTGAGATTAGTTTTGATAGCAAATTTTTGATCAGTGTTGGTAATGATGGCAACATCTTTGTATTCTCATTTTTGGATGAAGCCAAACTGAAAGCTGCTTTAGCTCAATTGAAAACAAACATTAACACAAAGGTTGGTTTTTCTTCCTCAAAATGTAAAAATGAATATTTATATTTGAGGAACTGAAAAAAGGAAAGGCTGGTGGATATTTCTTATTTTATCACTTTATTTCTTTCTTCTATTGGTATTCAATAATTTTATTGTTTATTATCTTGGTTTTCTATTTTCTATTTCTGCATCTATATTTAATTTATGTCATTTTTAGCAACCTCTCTTGTTAACCCTATTCAAGTTGTACTTTTAGTGATGATAATAATAAGCCAGGGATGGGTGTAAGGAGGTGGGGTGACAAAAAGTCCCTTTTCCAGCAAAGAGCAAGAAAGGACATGGTAATATAATAAAACTTGACACAAATGTTTGATGCCTCACAGAGATGCAACTGGGGTAAAAATATTGTATGATGTTATGACAGGAGTTTGTGATTAATTAAAATGTAACAAAACATTGAAAAATCGAAGAAATAAAAAGCGTTACGAATCACAAGCGATAATATTGTAAGGTTTTGGTTGCGATATATAGGTTTTATTTTGTGTAATTTTAGGATGTAGATACGAGACCAGCTGATGACATCGACGATCCGAAACATTACAGGTACGTACAGTTGTGGATGTTGTTGAGTATTTTATTTTTTGTGTATAGATGTTCTTGCACTGTTGTAAGCTGTTGTGATATTTTTTACATGTTTAGTATTGAGTTGGAGAAACAGAAAGCTGAACATGATAGAATGGTGCGTTTAGCTGAAGAGAAAAAACAGCAAGTGAAAAACACGATTGGACAGCTTAGAAGGCAGTTTCGTAAACTTAAAACAAAGAATTCGGAACTTCCAAGCTATCTGCAATTACCAACAAGTGTAAGTTGAATTTTTTTTTTTTTGAGTGTTGAGGATGTTGTTTCGGTATGCCTGTACAATGCTCATAATATTCTGATTTCTTGAACATGATAGTTTAGTAGGTGTTGATGGTGGGTGGTGGATCTTCTGAAACGTTGCCTTCTAATACAGAATAATATAGATTGTTGGAAATTTAAAACTATAGATAAAAACTAGATGTTTTACAATAAACTACACATTTTTTTGTCTTGGTTTTATTTAAAGAGTATTTTAAAAAAGCTACATATTATCAACATATCTGTTCTATTTTTTCTCTTACAAATATCTTTTAATTAGAGCTTGTCCAACCGTAGTTAGAAATAAAACTATAATAATCAAAATAAAAGTAGTCATCAAGATTCTATCCATTAACTCCACAACAGCCCGTGCGTACTTTGTTTGGCTGTATTTCCACTTTCGTCTCTCGCTTGAAATTTGAAGTGACCTGTGTAAGATTTTCAAATACGTTATGGTAGATTTTAACGTATTTTCTCTTTTCTTCTTTCTCAGTACTGGTATCGTATTTTTTCGTGCATTGTACTCGATGAACCAGTTTTTTATTTTCATTTTGACTCGCCTTTGATTTGATTTCTTTGTTAAAATGTTTACAATTTCAACATCGTCTTTTTCTTGCAGTGCTTGTTCTTTTTGCGCTTCCTCATCTTGTGGTTGCTGTGTTTCCATATTTTTATAGCCTTTGTTTGGTGAATTTTTGTTTTGTTTTAGAAATGTGCTCTTTGTGTCCAGTAAATACTTACATTTCACCCCAATTATTGGGAGGTATTTTCCAATCTTCAGCAGACACATTTCAACCGGGTTGTATTTCGTATCTAACTTGTAAATTTGACGGTAGAACATCTTAGTAACGAAAGCTGTTACAAACGTTGACATGGAAACGATAATATTTATACCTGTAAAGAATTGTCCAGCTACTGGCAGATGTTGGGAGTTTATCGGTAAGCTTTGATTAAGTTGTTCTATTATATAAAATACTAAGGTTAATAGAACACGAAGACTGAATATAATTCGTTCTCTACAGTCGATGGGCGTGACAAACCCCAGTAGGATGGTGGTACAGAGCAAACTACTTTGGAAAAACATCAGCATACTGTAGAATTTTGATTTTCGTTTGATTTTGATATGCATGGTGACGGTGGAGTACGGTTTGTCGCAACATTCGTATTTTCTCATATCATTATGCATACTACCAGACATAAGCTCCCACGCAGAGCTCTTTTTGTAATCTATTAGAGTAAACTCACTCGCAGTGGATAAATGTATTCTCGTTGCATCATTGATCCAGGAGGTAAAGGAGATATTGCATTCTTGTTCATCGTAAGGGAAGGAGAGCACGTTGAAATAACATGTTGTGTATGCTGCCAGTGGGAATTTTGATTGGTGCGTTCCGTCTTGTGACATGTGCACTGTGGTGGTGTTGTCAAATAAGTACATGTTGGTTTTGTTGCCGATCCTAATATCATAAAAACAAACATGTAAATACTATATTATAGTGAGTTTGTGCTATTTTAGCATCTCGTCTTATATGATGCAAACTATTAGTGTGCAGTTGTACACCTGCCACGGATCATTATGTAGATATCAGATAAATTAGATATTTAGCCTAATTGAGAAAAATTCGTATAGTAGACATGCTCTTTGAATAAGGGAAATTGTTTTCGTGTATTGTTTTTCGGCAAAATATATCTTTTTTCCACATTATTTATTCATTATTGTATATTTTATTCATCACAATTTACGAATTTTCTTTATCGACGAGTCTGGGCGAAATCAAAAAAATAGCTCAACCTCATAGAAATTGATGCATGAACATGTTTGGTACCGTGGAATAACCTACTAAGAGCCTAATATCTGGTTCCTTTGGTGGGGAAGAGTTACAACAAAACACAGTGGGATTTAAAATTCCAAATTTATCGAAAAAAATCATATTTCAGTTTCCATGCTGGTCTGAGAAGTAATTCAATAAAATATCATGGCCTGGTTCATACCTCCGTGAACAATTACACACTAGAATATGCGAATTATAACTAAAAAAAATTTACAATTGATTTTGTAAACATGTTTTCACATCTACTGATTTATTTACATTACCCCTGAGATGATATTCCATACCACCAATCTCACGTGCATTTTAAAGGCCAGAATTCAAAGAATCAGTAGTTTCCTAAAACATTGATTCATATTTTCCGCAATTCATTCAGACTTATAGAGATTGTTATTGGATCACGCAACTTCTTGTGAAAACCTTAATTATATTTGAAAAAGAGTTCATTAAAGTTAAAAACGCAGAAAATCGATTTAACTTTTTTTCTGTATGGAAAAGATGTAACTTACTCTTGGAGAATGTAAATATCAGGCAACCATAAAAGTCCTCTTTGAATTCTTATCCCTGTGATATTATTGTGTTCGCTTGGATTCCATGTCATTAACTCGTTTTTCCATTTCTAGAAATAAAAATGGAAAAAAACAATTTGATAAAGTTCACATTCCAAAAATTTATCTTCAGTTCGTCTTTAATTTTTTATCTATACGTAGGGTAGTTGGAAATTGAAAGTGAGTGAAATGTTAGAGAGAGAATTTCAGACAGGGAAATCAGAAAAAGTCAAAAAATATTTTAAGGAAAAGGAAAAAAAAGGAAAAATCTAATGCTTCGTAACTAAATTAGCGATTTTGGTCACACTCGTGGAACGTCTTTTGTCCGGCACCATTGTTTTGTACCTGCAAGGTAGGCTTTAATAAAAGAGAATTCGGAGAATTTAAATTTTTGGTGAGTAACTGGTCATCCTGAAACAATGTTACTATGACAACAATACCCTCATACTGATGTGTTACCTGTGATAGCCAGATGTCTGATTGAATGGCTTGTTCTCGCTCGTTCTGTAAGAAACGAAAAAACGGGTATTGTGAAAATAATGTTTAAGGCAACGGTACTGACATAGACACAGTATATTGTAGAATCTCAGATAATCCTTTCAACTTATGTGCATAATCTAATATTGATCACAACAACAATAAAACTATCGAACTCACAAACAAAATTATTCTTCTCAAGTGAACAGTCAATTCCACGGCAACCGAATGATTGCGAAGAATAGTCGGGTGAATATTTTTATTGTATCCTCTCATTAGGTGGTTGATTAAAGTTTCTTCATCTGAAAGGATTGCTGACTTCACACCTGTAACAACAAACTTCAACAAGTAACTGTGGTGTTATGGAATGCAGTATTTTGTGTGTGGTAGTGGGGTAGGTGGAGTTGGTTGGTTGTGGGATGATGTGGAGTTGGTTGGTTGTGGAATGACGTGAAGTTGGTTGATTGTGGGATGATGTGGAGTTGGTTGATTGTGGGATGATGTGGAGTTGGTTGGTTGTGGGATGATGTGGAGTTGGTTGATTGTGGGATGATGTGGAGTTGGTTGGTTGTGGGATGATGTGGAGTTGGTTGGTTGTGGGATGATGTGGAGTTGGTTGATTGTGGGATGATGTGGAGTTGGTTGGTTGTGGGATGATGTGGAGTTGGTTGGTTGTGGGATGATGTGGAGTTGGTTGATTGTGGGATGATGTGGAGTTGGTTGATTGTGGGATGATGTGGAGTTGGTTGGTTGTGGGATGATGTGGAGTTGGTTGGTTGTGGAATGACGTGGAGTTGGTTGGTTGTGGAATGACGTGGAGTTGGTTGGTTGTGGAATGACGTGGAGTTGGTTGATTGTGGGATGATGTGGAGTTGGTTGGTTGTGGAATGACGTGGAGTTGGTTGGTTGTGGCATGATGTGGAGTTGGTTGATTGTGGGATGATGTGGAGTTGGTTGATTGTGGCATGATGTGAGGTTGGTTGGTTGTGGCATGATGTGGAGTTGGTTAGTTGTGGAATGACGTGTAGCACATATTTATGATAAATCTTAGTGCTAACAAGCATCTGATTTAGTTTAGGAGTAGACACGAATTAGCAACGTCTATTTGGAAGTAAAGTGTTGAGGTTGCATGATAGATTTCATGTAGTAGAAACAGAGAAAATATTATTGAAGTAGTGTCAGAAAGCCGATTCTTTTGTGGCCATTAATCTATCAGCTATAGATAACAATCCAAGTAAAATCTTTATTCAGACAGAAAAAAATGTTCATTTACCTGTGATAAGAAGAAAAAGAAGCAGTGATGTAATTGTAATTGTTGATTTTCGTGATATCATTTTTTAAGTTTTTTTTAGAGGATAGTGTCCAACTGTGATTTTAATGGCTTGATTATTCATTTAAATGTGTCCTACATCACTAGCTTTTCTAATTTTCAATTTCCAGTACTGCATTAGAACTTTTGATAAAATTCAACTTCCATTAATTTTACTTGTAACTCTCACAAGCCTGCAAATGTTCTTCGCTCAACTCAATTATATTCAGAATCTGCTGTTACCTTTCAAATTTTTATCCTTTTTTTTCTGCTGCTAAATCTTTTTTTAATCAAGAATCGATACTGCTAAGCATTTTTATAAGTCCAGATTATTCGTGCATTCTCAATATTTATATTTTTGCTATTTAATAATTTAGAAAATTACTACAAAAAACATTGTTTCCTTCATCTCTATGTTTGAATGAGCTTATCTGAAGAATAAGAAATAATTAACAGAAGCAATGGAAATAAAAATAGAAATAATGTCATTGTTTTTCTCCGCTTGAACGTCCACTGTCGACGTTGGAAGCACCTGCTGAGAGAAAACAATTGTCGTTATCTTTATCCTTATCAATATTGTATCGACACGAAAGTTCCTTGTTTGAACTTCTTTCAAATTCTATTATCCCTTTAGCAGGGAAACTGCATGCTTTAAAAATGTTAGAGAAAAGAGTACGAATTCTTTGCTGCAAATTTTTCTTTTCTTTTTTGTCACTGCAAACCTGAGATTGACGACATGGGAATGACTTTCACAATCTTTCACTAACATAAGTTATCTTTTTGAGCGTTGTTTACATTCCCATAGTTGCAATAAATTTCTAAAATATTTTTTTTCAGTTCTAGCTGACTTTTTCTCACGCTACGCGTACTGGGTCGTTATTAAATCTACATTTTTACCACTAAAATTCAATTTACTTCACCAGTTGTGGTCACACGTTGAATACAGATTTATGCAGAATCTGAATTCTGAAACGACTTTTATTTACATTATAATTTTAATGACACTCGTGCAGTAACATTCAAGATGTAATCTTCACACGTTCGGTGACGATTTAAACACGTTTTTTATACACGTTATATATAAAAAACTTTATAAGATACTGACTCGTTAAGAAACTTTTACCAGTTTATAAAAAAATAAAAAATTTTGAGTGAAAAACTTGTTTTATAACATTAATGGCATTTAAATAGCATTCAGGAATTATTACCTGTTATAACAAAAAATCTTGGACAAAAATATCGTGTAGGTTATCCTGACAGACATCATTTTAGGTAATGAATAAAAGGCGTTTCATCATTTCATGTTGGTGATCTTCTCTGTGTTGTGTCAAATTCATGTTTTTGATTGAATGTCCTCAGAATTTAAGACACTTACGAGTTGGCTGATTACTTGATTTCTTATACAAAAAACGTAAAATAACGTATGAATTTTTCATAGGATTTCATTATTGATCCTCAGATGAAAGTTGATCTTGAAGTTGATCGAGAAGAGAAGGTAAAGTAGATTCCGCTGTTTGTCAAATTTTTGTCTAAACTTCTCACAGAGTGGCTGATCAGCCATTTGTTGAGACACCTTGAAGTCAAAGATTTGTTTTCTCGCAGAGAAGGATATAACTGATATACAAATTACGTGTTGCTTATTATTGACAACAGTTGATAAAAAATTATTTGAATATAATTCCGAATCCCGCTAGTTGTTAGATAGTTCTGATTGTGTGTTTATAAACACCGGCTTTGAGTTCAAACCACTCTGTTTACCTATCTTTCTAGCGTTTAAATAACGTTACTGCCTGGATAGCGGTCTCTTGTATATCTCATAACATTTTGTTTTTGGTATTTCATATTTAGATTGAGCTGGTTAAAAAAGAAACTGCGTACGAATCCGAACGACACAGAATCGCTTTGATGAAATTGCAGAAAAGGTTAGTATAACTTTTTTTCTTTAACATAAAAAGTAAAAAAGTGAATGTCTGCCATCACAATTTTTCATTGTAAAAAGAAACAAAAAAGAAACTTAGTCCTTTTCTAGAATATCCTACCCCCCCCCCCCCCCCTCCCTAGAACATAATAAATAAATAAATAAAATAAAAATAAAATAAAAATAAAGATAAAGTTATTTTTTCCCGTTTTTTTTTGTTCTTATTTTAGTTGATAGTACTCGTAGCCAGAATCCTCTCAAGGGTACTAGCAAAATATAAGAATTTCCTAAACAGAGTAATCTTATTTGACACTGAAAACGGATGATATTGACAATTTTTAAATGTAACGGTTTATTTAGACGGATTTGTTTCGAGAAAACAGTTTTTATACCTTTTGAATGTTTAGATTTAAAGACAGTGTGGAATGTGATCGTATCGTTCTTTATGCGTTCGATACCGAGCACAACGTGTCGTCTTATCGTGCAAGCAAACTGACAGAAGAGTTTTTCTCGCTAGTAGCTGATAACAAGCGTAAAATGACACATAGAGAAACTGGTGATATTCTTTCCGGTGAGTTTCGTTTTATTTATATAGATAAGTAACGGGAAGTTTAACGTCTTTAAGGACTCCCTCTCAAAGGCTGCCTTTTTCACCCCTTCGACTGTAACTATGTTACATTACCGCCAGAGATACGTGTAGCATTGTTCTAACTTGCTTGCCTGCCATACAAACCGGTTAGCAGTCAGTAGATTGCACCAAATAGGCTGACAACACTATATTTAAAGTGAACCGAAGTTGGGCTCACACCTTAAATCTTCTGATTACAAAACTATTGCGCTACCACTGCATCGTATCCGTTGTATTACGCTACTAATCTATTACCAAAAACCTCCAGAACGAGATCTATAATTAATTATGGCTAGTCTCTCATGGTGTCACAACATAGAACGAGTTTTATGCGTCTGTTACATAACTCAATAGAAACCTTTGTGTGACGCTCGCTTTTTTATATGAATATGCTTTATGTACCGCATTTCTTGCGTCTCGCTACTGAGGTGCCATTCGTAAAACAAACATGCTACTTCTATACAATCGTGGAAACTGGGCTTAAAGTGTTGCAAATTGATTTGTTTTTAACGCGTCTTGTTATTTTCATTTCTTTATGAGCAAAACATTGACACTATTTAAGATTGGCTTGAACAAAACCCAAGAAATATAAATGTCCGCAAATTGTATGAGGAATCCTGATAAATGCCTGCAAATAAATTGTATGAGGAATCCTGAAGCATATATAATTGTTTCCCGCCATTTTTTAAATTACTATGTTAGGTCAAACAAGAAGAACTTCTTGGAAAGTTGCTGGCAAAATTGCTGGAATTCGTAAAGCTAGTCAAGGTGAAAAGGATGGCGGGAAAGAAGATGGTATAAACGCAGCGGCTCAACCAACAACCCAAACACAAAAACTGGAAGGTAAAATTGCTAAGGTTATCGAGAAAGCTGAAGAAAGAAAATTGAAAAGATTAAACAGACAAAAAGAGGTGAGAAGTTTGTTTATTTCGAGCATGTAGATTAGTGTATCAAAGTAAATAATTTTTTGGGGGGAACTGGTACCGAGGGCGTGGTCTTTTAATTTATCCCTGTGCGTTCTTTAAATCAAACCAAACAAAAAATGAACAAAAAACAAAACAAAACAGAGCGAAATTGTGAATGTTTACTATATCCTTGGGTGTAAATTGGTGTACGTTTTTTGGCCATTTTTCCATGTGGAGACATAGTTAGTATTTACACTCCAAAACTCCGCAACCGTGGGATTGTCAAAACCTATCTTTTGCCTGACGCAAGAACCAGGTAAATAGCACTTTAAACTGTGCTAGAGACAATTTAAAATACTTATGTTATGAAGTAATCAAAAACAGGGTTTGCTAAAGCTTAGAAAACTTTGTTACATATATGTTTTCTAGACACAATTGTCAGCAAGGGGTTTCAAAATTTGGCCCCCTGTTTTTTCGCAAGTCAATAATTGAAGAAATTGTTGCCGCAAGGTGAAATTGAACACAACTTCTGTTCAAGAGGAAAAAACGCTTCCGCCAAAACCATGAAGTGCTTTATTATGGACAGGCTTTTCTTTCATATAGCAAAAGCGAATACTCGCGAGTTTTTGGACACAATCTCTGAAAATAAATACCCGTGAAATTAGAGGGAAAATTTACTACGATATACGTTTTCTTTACGCAAGAAATCATTTGAATACATTACCAACTGAGCTTTTTTATTCAAGCGTAAACATATCTGAGTTTACCTTTATCAGGAGCGTGCATTAGTCCAGTGATTGTTGTGAAATCGCTCATTTAAAAAGGATATGTCATATTTTACAATGTTTGTAGTGGGCGGAGCTCTATAAAAACAAACCTGATGAAAATTACGAGGATCCTGAAGATATCGATGCAATCAAATTTGCAGCACTCACGATAGGAGATTTCAAACTAAAAACAGCCAGTGATTACGTTGTTCCAGAAGCTCAGAGAGTGAACGCAGAGAAGAAGAGAGCTCAACTATTTGATCTGGAAGTAAAGGTTAAGATATTATTTTTACTCACATTTTTCTCTCACATTTTCCTCTCACATAAGCGATGGAACACTACTACCCCAGAAAAACTAATCATTATTTTTAATCGAATTTAGGTGCACGATTTAAAAAAGCATTTCAACGACAGGTTGTTAAAGTTACGTGACCGAAAGATAGCAACTATACAACAGGTAGGAATGTTGTATCAATCATGGAGAGTACTTGGTTTTATACAAAAAAATTCGCAACATTTTTACAAATAACAAATGGCGTTGTAATGTGTCGTGTGAACTTTTCACAAACACAATTTTTCCAACCAGTGTTTTATTGGTAGATGTATACTTTATTTTAGATTAAAGATCTAACAGAAGAGTTAGAAGTTGTACAGTCTCAACTACCAGAAACCAATCACAAACTTGTACCGGATGTTCCTTCTATGAAGCCTGATGAGTTGCCGGAGAAGTGAGGCCTTTTTGTCTTAATTTTTATCCACTGCTAAAGAAGACTTCTTTTTCTCACTCAACTAGGCGTAGTATTCGAGGTTATCGAGTTTCAGAGATTAACAACGAGTTTCTGGCGTGCTTTAGCAAGTAAAATGCCAGACTTAATTATAATGTTAAAACAAATGTTGATAAAATTTTTAATACTTAGTGTTCGGTACTCACAGCACGCTCTAGAAAAGTTTTGCATTTCCTCATCTGCCATATCAGATGAGGAAATGCAGAACTTTGTCTAGAACTTTGTGTTTTGAATTTTTTGGTATCTCGAACACCACAGAACAGTAGACGATTTTCTTTCGTTATTTCAATATCTCGCAAAAAATGTGTTAAACCAAACACTTTGTTTCAGTTCATAAGGTGACGAAATTCAGCCACTGATTTGATCAATGGAGATTATCTGGAATTCTTAAAACTTTTTCATTTTAAAAAATAACCTTATAACGCATATTTTGTTTTCAGCCGAATTTTTGAATTTTTATGCCATTCTCCCAAGAGTTCAAGTTTTTGAGTGTGCTTACTGGTTATATTTTTAGAAATCTTGAATATACAATAGAGACATTGATGAAATTCCGTACTGATGTGCTGGGGTTACAGCCTTTACAGGTTGACGGTGTTGCAAGTAATGCTGGTACTGTCGAGGTTAGGATTTAGTGCAGCAAATTTGTTGAGTTTGTATTAAAAATCGAAAAAAAGTGTGAAACGTCCCTTTAAGGTAATTAATCTTGCGCTTACAAATAGACACGAAATATAAATTGTCCCTTTAATAAAATTGAAAACAATTAACAATATCACGTGATTATAAAATTTTATAACTGCATATAGAAAGTGCGTGTTTTTAAATATTTTTTCTTTTCAGAACCAATCAAGCAAGACTATCTCCAATGCTCGAACAGTCACCAATCCCCGATTGCGATCAACTTCTATTGTTTCTAACTTCTCAAGCATACCACAGTCGGATTCTAGTATCAAAAGTGAAACTCCTGATATCATCGACGAAGAAGTGCAACACGAAGGAGAGTCGCCACTTGAAGTAGCTATCGAGAAAGAAGAAATGATAAGGTAGATGGTCAGCATTTTTGTCAGCATTTTTATCAGCATTTTTGTCAGCATTTTATCAGCATTTTTGTCAGCATTTTTGTCAGCGTTTTTGTCAGCATTTTTGTCAGCATTTTTGTCACCTCTTTTGTCAGCATTTTTGTCAGCATTTTTATCAGCATTTTTGTCAGCTTTTTTTGTCAGCATTTTGATCTGTGTAAGCAACCGAAACAACGAAAATATGCAAGCAACTTTTAGGCCTCAACTCTACTGTCTTCTAAGCAACCATATGTTTTGGGTATTTTTGTTATCATAAAAATAACTGGCAAACTTTTTGTCGGCGTAAAGCTGTGGTGCTAATTTCATTCAACAAAATAAAAAACAAAATTTCACGCAAAAAGCAATCAACTTTTATTTGCAAAGAAAAACAAATTTGAGTACTAGAGTCTACTACGTTTGGTTGGTTTTTTAAAAAAAGCGTACATCACATTACAGCGTCTCATTGAATTAAAATGAGACGCTGACATAATAACCTGATTTTAGACTAACATATCAAAGAGACGAGTTGTTGAAAGACATCACAGGAAAACTGATCAGTTTTGATGCAGAGCTACGGCTTCTCCGCCATGACAAAATACATTTGGATACGAAGTTGAAGAACGCTGAGCTGAAGTAAGTAACATTGTCCAAGTTGGAGCTTCCAGGAAATTAATTCTGCTGTAAAGGAATCTGCAATTCTCAAAATGACTATAAATAGCGTTTCTTTAAACGGAAAACCAGGAAAACTCAGGGAATTTGATATTGAAAACAGAAGCCTTTACATATAATATACATGCGAAGTAAAAACAGCTTGACGTACACTGACTTTATCAGTGATCACTGTACAAATGTTTTTTCAAAGACAGTTAAGGCACGTTTCCATTCGACTGCATTTTCCGCTATAGTAACTTGGACAAAAACTCTAACTTTTCATTTATTTATTTGTTAGATTTTTTGCAAATCTGCGAATCTGGAATATCTCGTTCGCTTCGTAACCTAGGGTGATTAAAATGTGACGAAGAAAGTTTCTGAACTCAAAGCAAGTCAATGTTCGTGAACATCTCTTCAGTTCTAATTATTTTTTTTCCCATGTAGAGAAATTACTCTGTTTGAAGAGCTCATATTACTGAAAGATTTCGAGAAACGTGAAGAACAGTTAGGACAGAAAGTTGTATCGAAATTTCAAGAGAAGGAAGAAATGGAGGATAAGGTAGCTATGATATTTCTGATGTGCGAATACTTATAAAGTTATTAAGAATTTAACGGCGTTGTATTGGCTTTTATTCTAAATACAAGATTATTATAATAAAATTAATATCTTTAAAATCTTAAAGATATTAATTATTTCGCATGTAAATTAATTAATGCTCGTAAAGAAATAATTTATAATTTAATTTAATTATATTTAGGTTCGCTTTTCGTTTGCTAAATTAAAAGTAGTTTATGCTGGATAGGTCCATATAATGCATTGGCAAACGGCAGAAAGCAATTACTGATGATAGGATACTGGAAGAAGAAAACTATGTAGAATCGCCAATTATACATTTTTCTTTCTTACAGCTTGATGAAAGTGAAGAGCTTCTAACTTTAAAGAAGGAAGAATTGGACCACTTGCTTGAACGAGAAAAAATGCTGTTTACTACCTTCTCCAACACTATTGGTGATAATAATAAATTTGAAGGCTTTTTAACGAAAGTGTTTAAGAAGAAAATTAAACGTGCTAAAAAGAAGTCGACTGACGAAGGTACGTCTGGTGGTTTCATGCTTGACATTTTTTTTTGAAATTTAACACCTTCAGATTGGCTAAACCGCTATTGAAATTTGGAAATTGCACGTGTTACTGTCGCTCTGAAAAAAGGGGAGATGCCCCTTCCCCATCTGTGCTCATATAAGCACTGTCATTACTTATTTAGGTCAATCTGATGAGGGGAGCGGTGAGGAGGAGAGTGATGATGATTATGACAGCGATGAGGAAGGTGATTCTGATGAGGAGGACGAATTAGATGATAGTGTTTGTCCACCTGGTTGTGATTTGGTAACGTGTAAATTTTTTTGACTTAACATGACTGCGGAAGTCACGGGGATGTAATGGAGTGTGTGTTTATTTGGTACATAGTTTTTAGATATTTGTGATCCAGCACGCTAATGTTTTCGCTTTAACCTCTGTAAAATGAAACTTAAAATTAATTTGTTTCCACGTAAGTGATTTTTTTCGTGTAAGTGATTTTTTTCATTGTATACGTGCACTGTTTTTGCAGGTTATTTTCGATCAAATATGTCAGCTGCGTGAAAGAAAATTAGATTTAGAAGAGATGATCGTGGATGCAAAAAGGGCTGCAGACAGCACTAAGAAAGAAGTGGACGCTTTGTCGAAGAAAGTTAAAATTGTCACGTCTGCATTGAAAAATGCTGCTTCTGACTTAGAAGCTTTTCAGGTAACATTCTTTCGATGTGATCACCGTAGTAGAACACTGTCTTGGTTTCCAAACTGTTTCAAGTAACATTAGACCGAACCAAATAATTCTAACATTCATTTTCGACACTATTACTTTGACTCTAATCTGAAAGTTTAGAAAACACGTATTTTTTATAAGCAAATTGACTTTTGACTTCAAATGCTAGAAGAAAATGCCTTCAAATTGATAAAAAGGTTGAATAACAGTTGCTTAGAGCAAAAATCGACAGTTTCGAAGATTATCAAAACCTTGTCAAGAGTTACCCGAATGCAATCATAGATGTTTTGTTTGATGTCGAATTCTTACATGATATACAGCAAATAATTATGAGTTTTAAAAGCTGGAAACGATGCTCTTGGGAAAATGGAAGCTTCGGGTCCATTTCACCCTTGATTTGTTCGAATATATTTTTAAAACATTGGGTTAAACATAAAGAAATTGTTGCTTATATCCAGTATAACTTAGACTAAAATTGCTTAGCAATCTTTTGCATGCCAAAAAATACGTCTTTCTGTCGCTATGAACTTTAATAATAGTCATTTCGTCTAAATCTGAGAAAGGAGTCAAACTTCAACTTTGTAATTGAAGGGTTGGCTAAATAATGTTTTGAAATAACTCATGCGTTTTCTACTAAACATAATGGCTTTTATTTTCTCCATGTAGCGCGAAATGTTTTGAAATAACTCATGCGTTTTTTACTAAACATAATGGTTTTTATTTTCTCCATGTAGCGCGAAAAGCAACAAAAACTCAACCAGTTAAATGTTGTTGTCACATTGAAGCTGGATCAAATCCAATATGTTGTGAATAATATTATCCCACATGATTTATCCAAGTGTTTGGTGTTTGAAAGAAATTTTCTAGACAGATTACAAAAAAGAATCAAAGAACTAGAAAAAGAAACATTGAAACAAAAACAGTTATACAGGTATCGTCAGTCCGTTCCTGCGTTCGTTCGCGCGTTCGTCAGTCCGTTCGTTCCTGCGCTCGTTCGTCCGTTCCCGCGTTCCTTCTTTCGTCAGTCCGTTCGTTCCTGCGTTCGTTCGCTTGTGTTCGTTCGCTTGTGTTCTAGCAAACTGACCCCTGTTGTCAACCTACTTCAATTTTCAGAACTAAATTCAAAATTTGTGAATTCTGTATTTCCCAATCTCTTGTACCTTTTTACTAAATTATCCAAATCGGCGAGTTAATTATCGCGAGTTTTCTTATTCGTAAAAACTAGCGATTGTTTTGTAATGACTAAAGTATATGCCTCTATGTATTGCTGTTTATGCTACAGGGAAAGACGTCAACAGCATGTTCAAATGATTCGTGACAAGAAAACTATGGATACGAAGGTAGAGTTGGTATTCACCATCTTTTTACCAACACAGGAGAGAGTGATATTTATATCCCATAGTTATCGCTATGATTTCGCTGTATTAAATTTTTTTGTCAATTTTTTTTTTATATTTTGTTGTTGTTATTTTCGCTAATTTTTGCTGAATTTATTTTTACCAATTGGGCTCTCAGAAATGTACTTGCGGAATTTATTTTTGCTGCGAATCTAATGCCAATTTTACGATGGTATGTGTTTGCGAGTAAGCATTTTTTGGGGAAAAATTCTATGAGGAATAAAGAAATGAAATTCGTACTCTTAATTTTGCGGGATTTATTTTTGAGAATTGAGTACCCACGGCACTTGCTATATCTGTGGTCATTTTGCAGATAAAGGAGCTGGAGGATAAAGTCAAACAAATTCAGATGCTGAAATTCGGCAGAATCGTCGATTTAGAAAAGTTGGAAACAGTTTCGGTTAACCGGGTTGCAGAAGAATTAAAAGAAAAATTACGTGATCAGGAAATGAGAAATGCGAAAGATATCGCCAGCTGGGATGTATGTTCCTTTTTTGTTTTATTCTCACTAATTTCTTGTTTGTTTTATTCTATAGTTCTTAACACAGTCCTACTGTTTATACTCATATTTTACTTGCATAGAAAAAAATCGATGGCCTCCAAACAGAGCTAACTAAACTTATTCGAGAAAATACGAAAAGACTCGATACGTACACGATATTTCATCAAGAAAAGAAACAGCTGGAACACCAATTAGATTCACGTCAAAAAAATTTAGTGAGTATTTGAAAGATTTCGTTAAAACCTTTTGTAGAAAACTGGACTTTTTTAAGTATGCTTTTGTTACAGGGTGGCGAGTTTCGTGGAAATCGCAAAACCGATCTCGAAGAACAACAGCGTTTGGTACAACTTGTGCAGTTGCAGTCACAAGAGATCGATGCATTAAAAAATGAAATTAGCGTACTGTCGAGAAAAGGCGGTCATATCATGCCGCCACCAGGGCCATCTGCACGAGCACCTCGACAAAACTCGACGCAGTAACTTTTATGTTGTTTCACAATTTGGGAAACTGTTAATATGAAGTAAATTCGAATACAGTGGAAACTCGTATAATCATGATTTTGTTGTTGCATGAAAATGATAATCCATTCTTACTTTTTGACACATTCCCGATAAAGAAAATTGTTTTAATCGGTGCCGGTTAGATAAAAAAATATATCTATTAAAAAACTTCTCCACTACGGTCATTTGTGAAACAACGGCCACTAAGCTGGGAAAGTTTTACCATAACGCCCACTGTATATTGAAAGTTGTATATTAATTTTTTATGTTAAAAATAATATATTTTACATGTTACGATATATGTTACAATCCGAAGCCAGATTTTGTTTTATTTTGTATTGTGACCCAAATATTTTTGAGGGGTTTAAATTTGGAGGTACTAATTTTCGTGCGTCCAAGACGCATTGCCTTATTCGTACTTTTTTCGCGTGTAATTTTCGAGTATTAATCACGGAAAGGAGTTTTTAAAATTGTGCGCAAATAATAATACGCACAACACGTCCATACTGCTGAAATGAAAATCAGTGACAATCCTGCTTGTGGTGCTGCAATTCCCCTTGTTATTTTGGTGTCAATTTATTTAAAACTTACAATGGTTGCATACGTGCCCTTCTAGAGATGCTTCTAAACTAAGACTAACCATTCTTGGTTTTTCTGCAGACATATCTAACCAGAGGAGGCAACCCAGTCTTAGTTACCTTACGAAAGAAACAGCGCACTACGGGTAAAATATCTACAGTTTATTTAAAAAAAAACAAAAATTTATCTGTATCAAAACTATACAACCACATGCAAACTATAAGCAAGAAAAAATATCTTGTAGTCAACTAAGAACTAAGACACTCTTTTTTTCAAAATTTAAATTCCCAAAAGTAGTTTTCGTTGTTCTGGTTGAAATTTCGCGGGAACTAAAATTTCATGAAAACAAAAGGAATCGTGAAAGTTTTTATATGACGATTATTGAAATATCCAAACAACAAAACAAACCAATAAACAAAACTATTTTTAAAAAAACAAGATCAGTGTCAAAATCCATGTGCCAGGGGGTAGAGCGGTTAGCCAGGGAGGAGAGCGTGTGACAGAAAATATGACTCAAAAAAAAGGTCTGCGTGATACAGCAACCAACAAAACCTATGTAAAGAGATGTTGTACATCTAAGATGCGGCGCTCTTGTTTCTCCTTCGCTGTTATCTTTTTACCAAAAGCACCAGCCATTAACGCACGCTTTTTGTCTTGTAGCTCCAACATGCGCTCCTCCACAGAGTCTTTCACTATGAACTGCAAAAAAGAGATGTCTGTAATATGATATTGACCTCTACATTTCGTCTGAACTTAAAATTTACCTTAAAAATTTTGACTTCTTTTGTTTGACCCAATCGATGGCAGCGATCAAAACATTGGTCCTCAGAAGCTGGATTCCATGCCTACAGTACACCAAAATCAAAGAAACACATGACACAAAGATAAATACATAGAATTTGCAACAAAATAATCTACGAAATGTGTACGAATTCAGCCAGTAATTTGATTTCTCCGATTAAAACTTAAAATAGATTTTACAATGTCTAATGTGGCTAAACAATAATGCTACCGTAACGGAGTTAATTTTTAATTTTTGCGAATTTCGCGAAAATTAATAGAAAACAGGCTAAACGCGAAAATTAATTCTCGCGCAAACAAGCCTTCCCTATTTTTTTCCTTTCGCGAAATTCACGAAGTAATAGGACTTACAACTTCATGAGAATTAGTTTTAGCAAAATTATTTTTTTGAAAAATTTCTCGCAAAAAATTTCTCGCAATGCTTAACAACTTTTCATTTTCATCGTTAAAAATCTTATTTTACAAATATACCTAAATACAACTAATTTTCATAGGAAAATCTTTTTTTCTTTCCATGCTGCAAATTTAATTCTCACGAAATAAAAAAATGTCAAATAAAACTATAAGCCAAAGCTATGTCTCTTTCCACAAATTACTTTTGATGTATTCTCCATTATGCATAGTGTATGTTTGTTTTGGGTAAATATGAGCCTGAATGTACCTATAAACGTTATGTTACGTCACATAAACTGATATTCAAAATATTTCACAACCTTGAAAAATAGCTGCATAGCGAAGTACAATCCAGCAACAAATATATCGCCCACATAGCGCCCGCCAGGTTTTCAAATTCTATTTTACTGTACTTAAAAAAAAAACAAGTTCGACTCACTGGATCCATTAAAAAGATTCTAGTTGCAGCCGTCAAGTTGATGCCAACCCCTCCAGCTTTTAACGACAACAACATGATTGTTGGCGAATCTACCGCAGTTTGTGAAAACATGTTAATCACGTCAGCTCTGCGACGTAACGTCATACTACCGTCAAGTCGGACAAAATGAAAGCCAGACTGTTGTAAAGGTTTCTCAAGAAGATCCAAGAACGATGAAAACTGAGACACAACCAAACTTTTTCGCAACGGGTCTTCTTCTTTTTCTCGATTTAGTAGCGTTATCAATCCATCAACCTGCGATGAAAGAAATCATGATCTCGTCAGACTTGTAAAATATAATCCTAATTCCCTCCACCATTTTCTTTTTTAAAGATATATCATTATAGACGAAAAAAACGCAAACGTTTCAAACGTCTAAAACTAATTTAAAAAGATTCGCCAATCTCGCCAAAATCTCTTCACGCGAAAATTTCTGCTCTTAAAGTAGCTAGCGCTAATTCTTGGCTGGTATTTTGATAATTGAGGTTGACATTATGTGACAACATAACTATGTTATAATACTACGAACATTACGTGGCGCAAAAAGGTAACCGCAGTAGCGAGACACACGAAATGCGGTAAATAAAGGACGGGCGAACCCGTGGATTTATCCACGGGCCACCGACTAGTTATTTTTAAATTGGTCTTACTAAAGCATTCCACAACGCTAAAACACTCAATTTAAATAAAATCACCTTTGAACTAGAGCTCCAGGTATCTTCACTCTTCTTCTCCACAACACTCTCCTCCACAGCTGGTTCAACCAACTTTGTTTTATCAATATCTCCTCGACACATGGGACACTTTGCACATGCGCGTGCATCTGTTTGAATCACGCTTTCGATACACGGTCTGCAATATAAATGCGCACAATGTGTAATAACAGGCTGGTTAAGCGAGTCCAAGCAAATAGGACATTCTTCATCTCCAGAGCTGAGCAGCACTGCTAAAATTTGTTGAAGTTTTTTCTCAAGTTCGTCTGGTGTTGCGGATGAGGATTTTGCTATAAACAACATTGAAAAATTAAGCGCCTTGGACTACTTAAAAAATTGACTATAAACCTCTGCCTCACTTACCCATATTGGAAACTAGATCCAGGATTTGTGCGCAAAGTTTAGGATGACAACATAACTGTCTCAACCGCATCAAGATGACCAACACATGTGCGTAATTGCTGAGCAAGTTCTTCTCAGCGACGTATCTGAAACAGAAACAACTTGTTTTACAAACCTCAAAGTCATAGACCACAAAATGACAAACCTTATCCAGCAATTCCCAAACTAACATTCGTTTGTTGTGGCAAGACAATGTACTGAAACAATCTTAAAGCATGTCTTACCACAGCGTTAACGTGTTCAAGGTACAACCCTGTCATCATTGTGTAAAGTTAGGATCGAATGAATAAAATACCTTTTCATAATGTTCTTTCCTTCATTTTTGAACGTCTCGTACAACTTCCTTTCTTCTGACGATAATTGAATCTTCTGTATAAATACCGTCCGTTGCGGTAACTCAACAATTTTCTTGCCCTTTACCTCCTGAGTTTTCGTTCGACGCATCGCAATCTTTTTTACAATACATTGAAGTCGACTAAAAATAAATAAATAAATTATTTATTTACTCTGACTTATAAATATAAGGCTCTGGTATTTTCTTAACATGTTTTAGGTATAAATTTAATTTACTGAGAACACCTGTTCATAGGTCTATACCTAATTTCAGACATGACCAGCAACCCTCCTCCCCAAACATTCCGAGTCTTAAAGAAAAAAAAATCCCCAAAAACAAACAAACAAACAAACAAAATATTTGTTTACCTCAACGCAGATTTCTCTCCATTGGATATCGGTCTTTGTATCGTTCTGCGCCACCATTCTTTTTTTGTGAAAGGTTCCAAACGCAAAAAACAAATCACAGACCATAAGTCCTTTATAGAATTTTGAATCGGCGTGCCAGTAATAACCCAACGCCGTTCGGCAATCAAAGCGTGGCAAGCCTTTGATTGGTTGGATTTTGCATTACGTATCACGTGACCTTCATCGAGAACAATGCGTAACCACGTGGTCTTAGTTAGGGGAGAATTTTTCTAAATTAAAATAAATATCACTTAATCATTTAATAGACCACATATGTTTTAAAATTAAAAATTGTATTGAAGTGAATATACGTAATAGCGGGAAATGAAATTCATTGAAATAACTTTTCTTACTCTCCATGTACATCAGTTAGCTATTGCATGTGAAGAACGGCATAATAAGGAAAAGTTTAACTTCAAAACAAAGAGAGAGAGAAAAACATTTCGAATCGTCTAATTAATTTATTTTCAAACTATTTCAAAATAAATTACACAAATAACAACTGAGTTCGCTGTGAAAAAAAAGTCTTCCCGTAGCTACAACAGAAAGTCTTCCCGTAGCTACTACAGAAAGTCGAATCAAATCAAGATCAGACGCGAAACGAGTAGATGTCGTGTTAACACGACACGAAATACACATCTTGACATACAGTTGACTTTCGATAACTCGAATAAAAACTCGAACATTTAGGTAGGTCAAACCTTTTCTTGCTCCCTTGAACCTACAAACCATTTTTCAGGCTACAACAATCTTTATAACTCGAACAATCAAATATCTCGGTTAGTCGAATATTTTTTTGGTCCCTTAGATGATTTCTCTCGATAACTCTCAAACCAATAAAATTCGACCTTTTTGACTTAATAGCTCGATTTTTTGAAAACACAAACAAGGCATACTGAACAAAACAAACTCTCTTGTGTGAGAGAAAGATGGCGCCTGCAAAACGAAGGTTGAACAATACGTCTATTAGCATAAAACGCAAAGTCTTAAATACCTAAGAAAAATGAAATAAAAAACAGGGGTGTGGCTGAAAAATTTGGTGTCCAAAAAAACACGCCTTCTACATGGGTGAAGAATTGAATTAAGAACTTCTTTAGAAAAGAAAGATGAAAAGATGTTGACGAAACGACGGAACAAACGTTTGCTTCAACCGGTGAAGTAGGAAATGCTCTGGAAATGCTGCAAAAGCTTTAGTACACGTGGAAAAGAAATTTTCTCCCATGCACTGAAAATAGAAAGTGTTTTCGCCTGTGAAAGAATTAACATTTTAAAACAAAACTATGTAGTTAAATTTTACTTTTAAGATGATAAAAAAATTTAAAAAATCCAAATTCACTTTTGTCCCCCTTTTTTCTTGTTTTACCAAACTTTCTGAGTTATCGAGAGTCAACTATAACCACGAAATGCAACTACAGTAACAAATTGAAATACGTCACTATGGTAGATTATTTTCAAGTTTGATTCAGAAGTTTAAAGGACTTAAAACTAACATTTTTTTATTATTTAAGTAAAAATTTCTTTTCATCAAAGTTTAAACAAAACCCTAAAAAGGTAAAGAAAATCCACCTTGCTCCTGAATAGATGTTCCCACCCCGCGCTAATTTTGTTGTTGTTGGTTGCAACAAAAAACATTCACTCTGCAGATCGAAAATTTACGGTACATTTCGAGCTAGACATAAACACGCATAAAATGGTGAGAAAAACAGCAGTATTCAAATATCAAAACGGATTAATCAGATCGATTAGAGATAAATTTTATTCACGAAATTCTTTGCTATCAGCTGCTTTTGATACTTGAAAACTCCCACACACAATATACATCTCTGAAAAAGCTTTGCGGCATGTTGGCCGTAATAAGTAAGCTGGATCACAACAAGAATGGGTGCTAATGAAATATATTATGTGAAGGTAACATAAATTTCAAAAAAACAAGATGTAATATTAATCAAGGATAAAAACATATTTCATAGGAAGTGAATGAAGAGTAAATAAAATATAAAAATGAAGAGTAAATACAGCAAGTAAATATAATTTGTAAACATTAGGAAACAATATCAAAGCTACTCAATCAAAATCCACGTTTTTTTATTTCGCACTTTTCATTATCTTTACATACAGAAACAAAGTGAAGCGGATATACTTTGACCACACCTACTAAGAAAAGGTCATACTTTCTATAATAAAAGGGAGGTAAAATATTTAACCGAATGTCAACCAGATAAAAACTTGAGAAAATAAAGGTTTTTAAAAAATGACAAAGCATTTTTCTGTATCTATGCATCTTAGATTTTTGAGTGTCGAGTTGCAGTTGTAGAATAATTATGGAAAGACGTTTGAAATGTGATAAGTTTTGTTGAAAACTGAGAAGACTTTGTTGCGTAGAAGATTTTCAACATTACATCAATCTATAGACATCACTTCAAAGTGAAAACAGCATACTTAAGGTTGCGTTTTGTTTATAAAAAATTATTTCAACTTTTATGTAAACAGCTTAGCCGAGAAAACACACGTGCAAAGATCCACTTCACAGATGAACCTGAATTACAGCCACAAAACCAATGCGATTTGCAGAAGATTTTAGGATTTTTAAAAACATGTGGGGAGTTTTTCAAGCTCGTTTGGTGTGTGTTGAAGACGAATTATGAAGTGGAGACTTTTATAATGAAAGTAAAAGCGTTTGTTCACAAAAGAAATTAGTGTATGGTTTGAGATGTTTAGCGAAAAAATGGCGGGAAATAATGCTTTCGTATTGTTACGAGATAAAAACATGGGCAGCTGTTTTTTAACCTTCGTTATGAATAGATGAATGCTTTCTTAAATTCAACTTGTTACATTCGATATAAATTTTAGGAACAAAATAAAAATGTTTCTGCAAACATTTATATGTTAAGTGACTACACTATTAAAATTTTTTTTGGATAATTTGAGTGATTAGTGTGGTTAACAACAAAATTACTATGATCAAATATTATTTCTTGGTGATGTCAGCAGTCAGCATGAATAGAAGATGGGTCAAGTTAGCAATGCTTGTCAATTTTTATTTGCTTCGTGTCTTCAATGCGCTACGTTAGTGATTCACGCACGAAAACCGTGAGAGACGATGTAAATATTCCAATTTGAACTTCTTTTTACAGCATTGTAACAGGGTGGAGACAAAACTTAACGAGCGCAATATTTCGTAGCATTTAAAATAACAATGTATTCGCGAGCGTAGCAAATTTAACACTAGCCACAGTACAAAATAGACTTGCACTTTAACTAGACAAAACAAAAACAAATTAGTGATCAGACGAAATGAGAATAAGGTTAAGTGAAAGCGAAGTAGCACTTTCCAGACAGAGAAGGGAGTTGAACATTGTATATAATATATTTAGAATTTTTTTTAGGTAAACAAACACAGGAGAAAAAAGAAACAAAATGGCGGTATCAAAAACTGCGTTTACGTTACTTGTTACCATGGATATGGTGTTGTTGTTGATTTCCATCTGTTTACATTGTTTTGGAGTTTACTTGCTTTTGTTTAGAAGAAAGACCAGAAAAAATCAGCATGTGATATTGATCCATTTATCAGTATCAGAAATTCTTGTGTCCGGATTTCGTACAGTGACACTTGTGTATTTTCATCAATACGAAAAACAAGAAGAACTCCTAGTTTATCAAGTTCTGCGGACGATCACCATTCAAGGTTGGTGTGTCTCCTACGTCCTCATCATGATCGCAGTGGCAGTCGACCCTCTGCTTATGATTGTATTGAAAACAAAATACAACAGACTGGTGAGCAGAAGAAGACTCAACATTACTCTAGCTTCCTGTTGGGTCGTCGGTGTCCTATACGGCGCAGTTAGTTTCACGCAAGATTATAAAACACGCGAAGAGATCGCAGCTAAATATACATTCCCTATCATTTGCGCATGTTTTCTTTTGTTCGCAGGTGGCGCGTACTGCGTCATCTATATAAGCGTGCGAAAAGGTTACAAGCAGATGCGAAGGAGAACGCTAACGCACACTAACAACAGAACAGTGAAGTTCAGAGTACCTGTACTTATCATTTTGACTTTTATAGTGTTTGTCGCTCTACCTTCAGGTATACAGTCAGCAATAAAAGCGGAAATCGAAAAGTCGCATCTGATCGCTCTTGCTATTTTATATTCCACAGCGTTTGTATTAGACGCATTGATTTATTTATTTCTGCAACCAACCACGAGACGATTGATTTTCACAAAGACAAATCAAGCGAGGATACATGTGGAAGGCTCCAGTCGCATGCCTTCAGTGGTCGGTCATCGAGTGTACGATCTCCCCCGTAGTTCTGTAGTGTAAAAACACGACGGTGGAGTGTGTGCTTGTTGTCGAAAACAATATTTTGAAGTTCAAGCTATTTTCATACAATAAGTAGATTTGTAAGGAAAAACTTTTTATATTTTATATTTCAAAAATTTCACGTTATATTTATTTTTAAACTTATTTTTTAAGATGACAGTCTACCTGTGGTTACCACGCAAAGACGAAGAAACACATTAGCATTTATATGACGACAAAAAATTGCTACTATTTCTTTCGTTTTCATTATAATTTGCTCAACTCTGCTGAAAAATTAAACACGTTCTTCAAAACATTTTTCTAGAATTTTAACGTAACATAAAAAATATGAAACTACGCAACAAGGTAGACAAGTCATAGTGAAGTGTAACATGAAGCTAGGCTCAGTTTCTGTTCTGTGTCTGCCATTTTGTTTCAACCTGGTTTTACTCGAGATTGTTTTTTGAAGAAATTATTGTGGCGATAACGACGTAACGTTGTAGCCTGCGTATTTCAGTTGATGTTGCGAAAAAGTTATTTTTTTTAAAAAGACTTTGAGCTCCATTGGTTCAAGGGTTAAACCTAGCATTCAACGCTGATCCATGCAGCTAGTATTCTGACTGTTTTAATAATTCAACAGATGCGAGGTGTAAAGTTCGTACGAAGCGATGTTCAGCACGGTTGACCCGCATTTACATCAGCCAGGCTTTCAACGCCAGGACGCCCAAATAGCCAGTCAAAATGACTAAATGTCAGCTGTTTCGAAACTTTACTTCACAGATTTCGGGAGAATATAGTCATCCACAAAAATATATGCTTTAAAATAAAACATTTTAGGACCGAGTGATTTTGCCTAAATCTGCAAAAATAAATTTGCATTCATTTTTTTCCGCAAATGCTTTATTCCCTTAGTAATTTATTAATATATTTTTACCTTGGTGTAATCAGAGCTTAATGTCTGGTACGTAGTCAAGACAACGTCTTTTTGACTGAGAACGTTTGAATTTTTAATCTTATCTCCACCATAATAGGTGTAAACATCGATGGCTCCTCGTTCAATGTGCATCTCAAATTGTTCCTTAAAAATAAGACGTGGTCGAGGTTAACAATCAGTATAAAATTCATTCGTCAACAGTCAAAATCGCTTTGAGCAGAGGCTTATTTCGGCACCTCAGAAACTACATTTTTTTTCCAATGAAGAAATATTTCTACATTCAAGTACAAACTTTGCTGTTTTGGTAAAATGAAATATGAATATCGAATGTTTTCGTTTCATTCGACCGTTTTATCCTTTCAAATTCTTACGATCGTAGTAACATTCGCTTTACGACGAAATGTAAGAAGCTGCCATGAAACTAAATTAATTTACTGACAAAACAAATCTTGGTAAGATCACATTAATGACTGGTAAACATTATATACAGTACTAAAAGAAAAAAGGTTGCTTACTTGCCAAGTTGGTAAAACTGAGAGTGGACAAACAATCAATGTTGCTCGTGGACCAGCCATCTCTGTTTTTGTAACTTGGTATCGTATTACATCGTGTCTTTCTAAACAAACATTCAAACTAATTCGAAAGACAGTATACTCACGTTAAATGAGACTCCCAAGGGACCGAAAAAATCCGTCCCACTTAGATAATGTTGTAGTTATCCGAATCTCCTTTTAAGTGGGCAAAAAAAAGAAGGAAAAACTTTGAGAAGAAAAGAAAATGTCCCACTTGTGGAGAGTTTTTGACGTTAATTTTTATTTAGAGCAACTTGCAGCAACCTGCAATCAATCCACACACAAACACAGTAAAAAAGACTCTACAATTTCTTCGCAAATTTGTTTGTATTCTTTTACTGCAATTTATTCGAATTCAAATTTCCTTGCCTACTAATGGCTTATAAACCGTTTAGCCGGGCGCTACGGGAAAATAGCGCCCGAGGTTGTGACGTCATGCAAACAACGAGGTAGGTTTTGTACAGTTTTGTCGAAGATTTTGATGTCAAAATTAAAACATAATGAGATTCGCATTTTTATATGTGCTTAGATATTTTTTACTTCACATGAAGATACATATAAATGTAAAATACGCCAACAAATGAACAAAACTGTGGACACTTTTTGAAATATAAAGTATCATAATATTTTTAAAGAAGAAATGAGAAAAACTTTTTGTGTTTTTGAAGAGAATAGAGATGAGGATGTTTAATTTGTAGAAGATTTAATGAAAGCTTCAGCTGGAGCACGGTGAAACAAGATTCGCTGATAATTCCCTCATTTCGCTGATAATTCCCTCATTTCGCTGATAATTCCTACATTTTGCTGATAATTCCCTCATTTCGTTGATAATTCCCTCATTTCGTTGATAATTCCCTCATTTCGTTGATAATTTCTACATTTCGCTGATAATTCCCTCCCTTTTGCGGATAAACTGTAATAGAATTTCCTGATCTCAGGATTTCACATTTTTCCCGCCTTCCATACAAACAGTTGATTGAGAGAAGTTCCAAAAGGATGTCAGAGAGTATTAAAAAAAGCATGTGAACACGAACACACCTTAAAAGTGCACTCCAAGATATGATTTATCTACAATTATGACTTCGGCTTATTTGGAGTAAACGTTTACAGGCATTTAAACAATACACTTAGAACACAATACCAGGAATTTAGAACTTTAAAGTTTAAAATATTACCGTTGCTTTTAAACGATAAATTTTTGAATAAAAAAACTCGCAAGTATCACCCGGAACGTATTTCAAATAAGTTTTGGCAGTAGCAGTAAAAGGAGCAAAAAATTAAATGAACCAGCCTTAAAAGACTGGAAGTGAGAGTCAAAGGATATAAATTTATATGATATTTTATACATTTTTAGAAATAAATAAGGAATAAACAATATCCTATCCTTGGGAGAAAAACAAAACTAAAAATCATCACCACATAATCTCCTTATATGAAAACAAACTGATGAAAAAGTTAACCCAAAATCATTAAGTTTTAGGAATATGTTGAAAAGTTCAAAACTGTGAGTGGAGGAGAATAAAATTGGTAAGCATAAACTTCAGTGTGTCTCACTCTGCATAAAAACTTTCGAAAAATGTGCAAAAACGTAAACAAATTTATTTCTGCAATTTTAGCAATTCACAGTGAAAATAATTTATTTAAAAATCAGCTAAAAAATTAAATCCAGGGGACTTAAAAGCGTTCATATTTTCGCATCGCTTCAAAATCACTTTAAACAAACTGGTATTTATTATTTGAAAATTTTTGCGAGACGAAACTAATACCTCCATTATAACCAGACGAGTGTGATAATAATAACTGCATTTTTTAACTATATGTTCAGCATAACATTTAACAGTCATCCATCATATTTTGAAAGTCTTACCTTCTAATCCATCTTTAATGTCCTCCACATGAGTAATAGTACAGTCTGGTAAATCCACTACCTCTTCCATCTTGCATTCTTCAGTTTCTAGATTTTTAAAGATACAAAAAAATTTGCAATCATAACAATAATGAACATGTACACCACATAGAAGCTGACAACAATAAGGAATTATTCACAGTATTTCCCATAACACAGATTTGAAAATTAGCAGGTATTAGTACTAGCTTAGAAGTCCATACTTGGTTTGGGTGTGTTTTTTTTTGTTTCTTTTCTTTCGTTTTGGTTTTTCAGGACTGTCCAGTAACCAATCATCATTGTCGAAATTGTATTTTGGATTTCTGGTTGCTTTTCTGAAATAATTGACCGAAAAGAAAGAATTAATATATAAAAATGAATAAAAACTATATTAACATTATAAGCAAAAAAAAAAAAACTTCACAATATCTAATTTTTTTTTCTGTTGTCAGGTGGTTCTTCTTATTTTTTAGTTATACGAAGGTTGACTTTTATTCATTTTTCCATACCAGAGAGAAAATAAATCTGATATTCAGTACGGAGAAAATAAGTCTGATATTCAGTACGGAGAAAATAAGTCTGATATTAAGCAAACCAGGACATGCAGTATCTGGGTAAACATGCCAGAAATCACTCTTAAAACAAATTGGCATTCCCTCACCATATAATTTTGTTTTTCTTTGACATCTTGATAAAAAAAGAACATTCTTTGCAAAATGTAAGGTTTATGGTTATTTACAAAGATATTGTATTGTTATAATACTATGCTCTTAAGCGTTGTATAATATATCAGCTTCAACAAGTACAAGATTGTATATACGTTAAGTGGAGAGGTGACATTAATAATATTTTATATCACTTTCAAGCTGAAGAAAGAAGAAAGAAAATAAGATCACTGCTTGTTAAAAAAAAATCCCACATAATATTTTAGTGCGCAAATCTTAATTACCTTTTTGGTCTTTGAGAAGATATTGTTTCAACTTCTTTACTTGCTACTTCAAAAGCTGGCTTATAATCGACATCTTCTTTCACATCAAACGAAGGCAACTCAGGCTCATCTTCTTCCATCTCTGATATATCTTCTTTCATTAAACAAATCTTTTTTTCGCATTCATCTAACTTGTTGGTTACACATTTTCTTCCACGTTTCTTCTTGACGTTAGTTTTACCCTTGGTGTTTGTATTCTGAAAAATTCACATGTACCTTCAAATGCTTTTTAAGGGAATATTTAGGTTTACCCAATAGAGTAAAATTAGTCCAAAAATACCAAATATAATTCAAAGATAGCATTCACATAAATAATATACGTCACATAATATTTTTTCACCATACCTTGGATTCCTCTACTGTCACAAGAACGGATTTATCAATTGTTACCAGAGGTTTTTCCTTTCTGAAGTTAGTAACAATAAGTGATATGATGGACAAAGTTTTTCCCAAGCCCATATCGTCGGCTAACATGCCACCAAGCACGTCGCAAGGCTTTTTGGTAGTTTGAAAATTTGTGAGAGAACTTTTGTATAGACCGGTTTTTGTTTGTTCCCAAAAAGGTGGAAGTTCATCAGTGTTCTCTCGCGAGACCATCCATGCCAGAGCTTGTTTCTGGTGTGGAAACAACCCTGTTGTTATAACCTGGAGAAGTGAAAATTTCTGGTAACACATAATGGGAAAAGTATAACAAAAACATAACAAGTAAAATAAATACATGCACATCCAGTAGTTAATTATTTCACAAGATGAATCTCTGGAAGTTAAGAACTTACATTGCTTGGTTCCATTACTTTTTGTTTATCAGCTTCAATAATATTTGCAAATAAATTGTCTAACTCATGCTTCATCTAAATCATGTAATATATCTTTTATTAAATTACAGTTCATTTAGAGAATATGTCTTATGTAGAAGGAACCTGATTATGTAGCACATGGCAAAAAGATTTGTAACAGAAAGATCTCAAATGCTTCCTGCCATTTCTAAGGAAAACTTACTTTCAACTTAATCGACATAAAATGTTTTTGCATGGCAATATTAAATAGAATATCATTAGTTATTTTTTGCTATAAAGCATTGATTTGGAGCAATGAAAAAGCATTGGGTGTTGTTCAAAAACATTTTTTACATAAAAATCATTTAAGTTAACAACAATGACACCAAAATTAATGGTTATCGTCATTGCCAAAACAAACACAAATTCACAAAAACTGCAACCTTTTATACCATTTTCATTATTAAAACAAGGCTATGATTTTACACATTGCACGTATTGTTTTGAAGACCATAGTTTATTTTAGAGTTAAAAGAACCTAAGCTGAATAACGACTTTTAGATAAAACTAGAAATACATAAGTAGTTGCATTGTAATGAGGACAAATTGTTTAAATAGTTGTAAAGTACATAGACCTTTCAGAGAAAGTAAATAAATCGAGAATGACATCAACAAAAGAGAGATTACTTGTTTTACAGTTCCTCTAAGGCATTCAAGTGAATATATAAAACATGAAAGAAATTTCAAACAACTTACCTTTTGTTGAGGTATCTTTACTAATTCACGTGTTGTATTATTTTTGGCTTTATATGAAGCTTGAGGTGTACCTTTATGACCAGGCTGACTAAACGAGACAACATGTCAGTTCATATTTAAGTGTTGCAAAGGTGAGATTATAAACAACAAAGATTTTCCAGCTTTGATACAAAAGTGACTCTTAAGGGATGGTTGAGAACTTCTGTTACTTAGTTGATATGTTGGGTTGATATGTTGGGTAGTAAAGGGGTGTTGGAAGAAGTGTTACTTGCAGAATAGGTTCTGCTTTGAAAAGCTCAGTTACTTCCTTTGTTGACTAGCAGAGTCGTGTCCACTAAGATAGTAGGGTGATAGTAGGTAGTAGGTTGTATGAGACCTGTGTAAGGTGTGTGGATAGTAAATCACGAAGATCTTGACCGTTTAAACAAGAATGATATAAGAATGGTTAGGTGGTTGCATAACACCAGTCTGTTAGACAGAAAGAGTTCAGATGAGTAAAGAAGCAGACTAAGTTTTTGTAGCATGGAGATGTTACCCCAAAAAAATATTGAGTTGGTTACGGCACTTGAAAAGAATAGAGCAGGATAACTGGGTAAAAAAGATGATTCCTGTTGCAAATCCCAGAGGTAGAATAAGAAAGACTTGGCAGGAGGTAATAAGGACAGACTTGAGGCAGAGGTATTTGAGTTTACTTAAACACCTAAAATTATTGAGAATTGGACAACATTTTGACAACATTTTAAAAATTTACAACAACTTCTGATTTCCATAGTGGAAACGCTGTTTAGAACTTAAAAGTATTTAAGGTCCAAAAACCATTACAGCTGACATACAGGTTAAGCTTGGTAACTTTTATCATTCACCACTATAAAGCAAAATGCCCTTGTGGGTTATAAAGATTGGCATAAAAACTAGAGAATTTCCAAATAAAGAATTTTATACATCGTCCTACATTGCAAAGAATTATACACATACCTTTCTTGACCAGGGAATCGTAATGGGTATCCCCTTTTTTTCATTTCATTTTTGCAATGTTCAGCATTGGTGGGTGAACCACGCAAAGTAATTTCACATGGTATCGTAAACTGATTGTTACTTCCAAAGGGAACAACTCTATGGTAAAATCACAAAAAATAATCTACAATTTCTTTGCTTTGTATAACCTATTGGGCATAGAAAACTATATGCAATGAAAATGCTTTCTTACATGCCAAAAAAACATATTACATTTATTTAAAAAAAGCATTTTAAGTTATGAAATTTCCAAAATTTTGTTTAATATCATACGCAACAGATTTTTAGTGGCAAGTATCTTTATATGTCAGTCCAAATTAACCCAATTTTATGGTGGGTGCATAAATTTCGTTTTTTTAACAATTTTAAAAAAATAACAGATTTCTTATATATATCTGTTGATATTAATATGTTGTCTCCATAATATAGACTATAAACAATAGTGAATGTCCTTGGTGGGGCCTCAAGTGGTTGTGCAGTTGTGTTGATATCCAGTTGTGTTGTTGTGTTACGGATCAAGTTGTGTTGTTGTGTTCCTGCTGGTTGTGTTTGTGATACCGCAGAGTAATCAAGTGAGACAATCAAAGTAAGTCATTATTGTTAATTAACAATATATATTTCTAAAATTACCATCAATTTTTCTTGAAATTTTAAGGTGTGACATGCGAAAGATGAATCAATAATTTGAACACTGCTTTTTGTTTTGTTTATAAAAAAACGGGTGTTAGAAATATGAATTTAAGTCACAATAAACAAAAACTAGGCAGAAACAATTTTACCCTTCAATCTTAGCATATTTTCTATCCACCATTTGTGACAATACTGCAGCTTGCTCCCTTTTGATATGACCAACTTGTTGACCATAAACATTATCAACTCGTATAGCATTTCTATCATATTTATTATTTGGTTCGCGTCTCAATGCAACCATTTCATGGTTATTCACCTGGCCACGGTAGTAACGAATCCCAACAACAGCCGCTCGAAATGTACCGAAGGCAATTTCTCCATCATCGTCATCATCTGAATCTAATAACATTGAATGCTGATAACCACCAAAATTTTGTTTCATTGCTATAGATGTCATTGTCTCTGTTTAAATAAAATAAGGATATTGTTATATATATAATTCTAAACAAATCCAACATCTTTAGGAAATATAGAAATTTAAGTATCCCGGCACATACACATAAGAAATATAGATTGAAAACAAGTGTGTATAATATTTAGGACCATTTTCTAAGAAAATCAGACAAAGACTGGAAGTGATGTCTTCAAATTTTGTTCATTTTTGGATATTTTGTGGAAATAAGGATGGTGGACACATTTTTTTTTGAAAGACTCCTTGTCGTTATGGAGATATTAGCCTCTAAAAATTGATCCAATTTGGTCAAAAACCAACTCTGCTAATATATTTGTACTTCTAAATTCCTGTCTTAGGCTTAAAAGCTATTGCAAATAGTTTCAGTGAGAGTAAACTTTGAGTTGCACCACACAAATTCTTTTTTACAATTTTTCTTGGATTAGATGTCTAGATATCTACTCTAAGCCACAAAACTTTTAATTTTCTGCTCTTTTTAGGACTCAATATCTCCTGTGGCCATAAATTGCACATGATTGTTGTTTAAAGTAGGATTTTCATCAAAACAATAGTGAAAATATCATGTGTAAGGGCCTGGGCAGGAATGGCATCCTGAAAATCACTTCTCGCTTAATCTGTACACAATTGGGCAATCCATCATGACTTCATGAATTTTTATTTTTTTTGTCTATTTGCTTTTTATATCTAAAAGAAAATTCATGTGCATGTGCATAGATATTATAAAGGTGAATTTAGGTGCCCTATATGTTTACTCACAAAATTTAATTGCCAACCAACATGCAGATCCCAAATTATGGGGTTATCAAGAAGCCTGGGACGAGCAAACAAGTGTCACTTTGGCAAAAATATTTATGTTAATCAATGCACCTTTATAATATCTATATGCATTGATAAAGTTTAAATGCACATCCCCTAACAGGTCTAAAATTACTGATGACAGAGAATGCCAAGATTTGCTATAGCTTAAATATGACATCATAATTTAGGCAGCATAATTAAATCTGAAATTCTTTCAATGCGAATATCTTGAGAACGAAAAGAGCTTTTTTAAAAAAATTAAACAGACTTGTTAGCAACTTTTTAGGCTCTATAATATAAGTCCAACATTTTATACCTCAGGTTCCCTTTAAAGGGTTGTCTTTTTTTGTAGCACTGTCAATGGGGTTAAAGCACCATTTTCTAAAATAATTCAGGCGAGTCCAAAAAATGTGTGAAAGTTTGAGAAAAATTGCAAAATTTATACAAAAAGTAGCATAAAGTAGCCTTGATATGCTAGCTTATCTGCACCCTCATCTTTACAAGTTTAGTAAGAAAGGCTCAATTAATAATATAGCGCTGGAAAAGTGACAATTTCAGAGTTTAAAATGCAGGAAATGATATTTGTCTGTGTCTTACAACTTAGTTAACATCAAACCCTAATGCTGTGATCAGGATGACATCATTACTGCTTTAAGCTGTCGCAAAGAAGAAATACGCCATATGCCAGGGAGAGCACCGCTCTCAACCCTACTATGAACAAGTAAAAGAAGATCACAAAGGTATTATTAAGGTAAGGTAATAAAGAGATTTCAAATTGCAAAAAAGTTTTGTTGTGTCACATTGAGTTTTTCATATCAGGGTTGCACAAACTGCACATGTGTCACAGCTTTGTACACATGCACCATAGCTTTTTAAACATGTGCATTAGCTTTGTAGCTTTACACAGTTTCATTTCAGTTAAAGCGTGTTTCATAATGAAATCAATACTGAAATGAGTTTCATTCCGCCTGAAACGATGTAAATATTTATAAAGGTTGGAACTTTGTGTAAAAAGTCAAGGAAAACTGCTAAGCATGTAGTTCTAATTAGCCAATTCTCCAAATAAGAAGTAAGTTGAAAGAATAATTAAGTGTCCAGTATATTTAGGATGAATCAATTTTTGGTGAGGCTAGCTCAACCAGTTTCGCCACAAAATTGATTAATTTACCTTTGGAAATGAAGTCAGGGTCTGTAATTTTGCAGTTTTACAGTTTTTTTACACTATAAGTTTCTTTGACGCATATTTTAGCGATTTTTTACCTATATAATTGAGCAATGCAAGCTTTTCGGTCTGGGGTTCGGCAAACATATTATGACTGCGGGAAAGGCGCAGATTCCGACCCCCTCCATAACTTTTTATAAGCTTTAGCAATTTTAGCCTCTGTGTTTTTTTTACCTTATTATCGATTGTCATGGCCTGTTGTTTATATTTCTTCCTTACAAGCAAGAATCCATTATAGCCAATTTCTAAGGGACGATCGCTTAGATATTGGCTATAACTCAAAACTAATCCTAAAAATCTCTATGAAATCTTTATATATAATCAGGAAAATATAGATGAATTGCGAGGTGACGTAATGTTTTGATTTTGCATCAAGAACAATAGAAAGAGATCATTTAATTTTTGATACCAATTGAAAGGAAATCATTTCATTATTTTTTTTACATCATTTCATAATCGTATCATGAAACGATTTTCTAAGAGACTAAGAAAAATGAAACGATTTGGAAACTATTTCGAAACGATTTGGAAAATTTCTGAAACGATTTGATATGATGGTCAAAAGATCATTTGTGTTAATGACGTATCATTAAAACGAATTTTGAAACAATGTTAAACCAATTAAAAACCAATAAACTTGTTAAACATAAATAATTTCTTGGTAAAAGTCGCCATATTCCATTCTAAAACGACAAGACCACAGAACTTAAATAAGCCGTAATTCGTTATAAAATGACAAGAAAATGTCCCTAGGACGCTTAAATATTGCCGTAATTCGTTATATATAAAATGACAAGAAAATGTCCCTAGGACGCTTAAATATCGCCGTAATTCGTTCTATAATGACAAGAAATCTCCCCTACAAAGCTTAAATATCGCAGTAATTTGTTCTATAATGACGAGAAAACGACCCTATTTATAGCTTAAATATCACCGTATTTCATTCTAAAATGACTATTTTGTTATTAATGGAGATCATCTGAAACTGCTACTTTAATCGCAGTAAAAAAGTTTCGAATGCAGTTGTTGTGAAATATTTTTTTACATAAGCATGTGCTTTTTACATGTGAATATCCATTCAATTACTTGATGGATAATTATTTTTTTTACTATTCTTAACACCCTGAAACGATTTTGAAATGATATCAAATGCTGGAACGAATTACATTAAATACAAAAAAGTCCGAATTTAATAACGTCCAAAATTTTTTGTGTCCGAAATTTTTCAAACCACCGTTTTTCGCCAAACTTTTCAAAACACTTTATTTTTATCAATGGAACTTTTTTTTAAGATTTATTATCTATACAAAATTTATTTTTCTTCCTCTTCATCGTCTTCGTCAATGAAAATGACATCACCAATTTCGTGTCTCTCTTCTTCAATTTCATCAGGTTCGGATGTTTCAGTATCATTCTATCATCATATTCAAGTTTCGGTTCATAGTTTTCTCTTATGATAAGACCCCTTTATCTTATATTACAGTTGGAAATAGTACTTTGGATTTCGAAGGAGCAAAATCTGTGCCGGTTAAGGGTAAAGGAAAAGGGAAACAAATAACTGGCACTTTCACTGTTTCTGCCACTGGCAAATTCTTGCCAATGCAGCTGATTTACACTGGAAAAACAGACCGCTGTCATCCGCAATGCATTGAGTTTCCACATGGGTTTCATTTAACTTAATTCTCCCAATCACTGGAGTAATGAAGACCTTGCCATTCAACATGTCCAAGAAGTTGTTATCCCATATGTGAATAAGTTGAAAGAAGAGTTAGGTCTTCCGAACGATCAGAAGTGTTTACTGATCTATGATGTGTTTAAAGGACAGACTACAAAACCTTATGCAGATTTCTTACTTGAAAACGATCTTGTGCATGTACACGTCCCCCCAAATTTGACTCACAAGTTTCAATTCCTCGACATAAATGTTAACGGAGTGGAGAGGTTTTCTGAAAGATAAGTTTCAGAATTGGTACACTGACGAAATACAAAAGTAGTTCGACGATGGAAAAGGTGTTTATGAAGTTGATGTTGACACACGACTATCCAGAATGAAACCCATCCATGCGCGCTGGCTTATAAGCTTGTACGACAAGTTGCAAAATTCTGAGCAACTAATTGTGAATGGTTTTAAAGCTGCCTCAATCACCGAGGCTTTAGATCCTCCAAAAGATTTCGGGGATGAGGATCCTTTCAAACATCTATTGTAAAATATGTAATCAAAGATGTATGTAATAATAAGTTTCACTCTCACTTTAACTTTAATGTCTATATTGGTTCATAGTTTTCCTCGGTTGCTTCAAAATTTTAAGAATTTTGGTGTCTCTCTCAGTAATTTGGAGCTTTACAAAAATTAAGCAAACGTCCGAAATTTGTCCAAAATTAGGCTGAAAAAACGTCCGAAAATTTAAGGTCCAAATTTTTTTGTACTTAATGTATGCTGCGTGAAACGATCATACATATAAACATAAACATAACGATTTTGACACGAATTAAGTTTTATAATGAAATGATTTGAAACGAATCATAAAATATATAATGAAACGATTTACATGTGATTGGAAACGATTTCATTAAAAAATTTTTTTTCTAAAATCGTTTCAAATTTGTATGGCAAGTCGTGTTAATTTAAAAATGAAACAATATGAAATGATTTTTTTGATGTATTGGGCCTAAAAATTCACCATGCAGGTGCCTAATAGATAAATATAAAAATTGAGTAAGTATTATAAACATGCACCATAGCAGAAATGAGTTACATTAAAAAAACCTTACATAGAGGCAGAAGCTGTTCCCACCCTTGACCGAAAATAAAGTTATGCTTTAAAGATGGCGCAAAAAGAATGACGCAATTCGCCAAATTAGGATTCCCTTAACCAAATTTAGATGCATTACGAAATGGTTGTTACCTGACAACGACCCTGACAGAGTTTTTTTATTTTTGATTAAACTCAACCAATAAGAAGTCAAGTGTGCATAGTGTCAGTTTTTCTACAAAAGTGACTATAATATATACAAACTACAAACATATAAATGAAAATAAACGGTCTCTTACAAGCTTGGATAAATACAAGAACAAAGGCTCATAAAACAAAGTAAAGGCTATATAATACGTAAAAACATCTATGTTATATAGTAAGAGTATAATCTGCTGAATGATAAAAGGCAACAACGCTGAGGACTGTATCGAAGACTAAACCAAAAACTGCATAAAAAATACTAAAAACGATTGAATAGCATAAGTCTAGGCAATAGTTGAAGTAAAAAACCCTGGTAGATGGGAGGGAGGCGGAGCATATTGAGAAGAAGAACTGAAGAGGAATGGGATGAAGAAGCATGGCCTATATATAGTTAAAACTGCAAACCTAGTGGTCAGCAGTTCTAAGAGGTCAGCAGTAGGAGCTAACCAAAACAAATCAGCTGCAGTGCTGTGTGAGGACTTCATGCTAGCTGAATTTAAACCCTCATAAAACTTATGAGGAACTTAAACTCAACCAATAAGAAGTCAAGTGTGCATAGTGTCAGTTCTTCTACAAAAGTGACTATAATATATACAAACTACAAACATATAAATGAAAATAAATAGTCTCTTACAAGCTTGGATAAATACAAGAACAAAGGCTCATAAAACAAAGTAAAGGCTATATAATACGTAAAAACATCTATGTTATATAGTAAGAGTATAATCTGCTGAATGATAAAAGGCAACAACGCTGAGGACTGTATCGAAGACTAAACCAAAAACTGCATAAAAAATACTAAAAACGATTGAATAGCATAAGTCTAGGCAATAGTTGAAGTGCCAATCCAAAATGAATAGGTGTGAAAAATAGAAATAAAAATTAAGCTAAATGTGATGTAATAACCTGTTGGGCGGACACGCGCTGCGCCAGGGGCATATGTAGGTAAAGATACATGGCATCGGACTTCCAATCACCCAAAAGTGAGATGACATCTAAAGAAACCCCCGCTTCTAATGCAAAGGTAGCACCACCACGCCGGAAGGAGTGGGTCCCATACTGAGAAGCAGGAATGCCTAACTCTAAAAGTACCTGCTTCATACAAGAGATAAATGACTTATAGGTAAAAACGCAGAGCTTAGGGGTAGAGGAGTCTCTCCAGCAAAAAGCCTGGCTATTAGGTAAGGCTGCCGTGGTAAAAGAAAATGCATGTTGGACAGCTGTAACAGGACATAATGAGGAGCCTGGAATAGCCACCAATGGAACAACAACTGTACGCTGACCAAGTTGAATGGTTTTGCTCCATCGAACTGTTAATGTAATACCTGTCCTAGAATACACAAAGTCTGACCTAGTAAATTGGCGCTTAGGATCAAACGAGGCATCAGAATGAGGAAGTAAATGTGCTTTACGAAACAACCCAAAAAAGGGCACAAGGCAAATAGCCCAAAAGGAGGCATGGCGACTGCAATTTAAATTAAGACAAGACCGGATACGAATAAGCAAATCAGGCAAAATAGGCAACTTGGGTTGTGGAGGTTTACCAAGTGTACGTTTAATACCCTTGAGGACAGTTGATAAAATCCAGTTGTGGGAAAGTGGATTGGGAAAACCCATCTCACGATGCAAGAGCCCAACAAAATTGATATACTGACAGACAGATTGTGGTAACAAGAACCTGGCAAGATAGGCTGCATATATACACAAAAAATTATTACTATTATTTCGGGTACTAGTGACATCGACATGAGATCGCAAAACTTCCTGTAGGTGGCATAATGCATATGGTAACTACTTTTTGTGGATACTTCATAGGTATCTTGACGGAAAAACAGAACATCTGACATCAATCCTAGGGTAAACTGGTCCAAGCCTAAACAGTAATGGAAAACTTACCTAGTAACAAAAAGTAGCTGAACAATGACATGTGATCAAGGGCCGAAAGCTCAAACAAGGTCTTATTATAGTAGCGAACAAGGAGTTCCGCAAAAGCAAGAAAATGCGTGGGGTCGTGTAGACGCGACACATGATCAGCAGTAACATTACTTATTCCCGCAACATGAAATACTTTTAACCGGAAGTTGAATGTTAATGACAGCCAGAACAATCGCCGGAGAAAGTACATCATTATGGGGTTTTTAATGGTACCTTTATTAAGCATGGCAACAGCAGCAGTATTGTCACAAAAAACATGAACCGTTTTGTTGCGCCACAAAGGTGCCCACCGAACAGCAGAGAGTACAACGCAAAGTGCCTCTTTAAAATTGATATGTAAGGGATCGTCTCCACGATCGTTTCAAATTTGATCGTTTCAATTCGTATCATTTTTTTTTTGAAACGATCTCTATACGAATTTGAAACGATTTGAAACGATTAAAACCAACAGTAATTCGTATCCCATTCGTATCAACATTTATAAATTTGCTTTACAATGTAATCGCTTCATATAAATTCGTTTCAACTCCATTTTAAAATCGTTTCAAACTTTTTTGCTTTGTTTCGTTGCCTGTAGATCATTTCTAATTTATCACATTGCAATTATCATGTGTACTATTTGTAGCCGATTTCTATAGAAGTATACTAAGTAAATTCTAATGTTTTTAAATAAATACGCATAGTTTTAACTACGTAGCGCGCTGCACTCGAAATTTCAAAAATTGTGAGAAAGGATAATTCGCAAGTAACTTATTTTTTTTCTTAGATAAGATTTATCTATTTATTAGACGTGATATTCGCATATCGTAAAATCTTTTTTCGCAATGTAATAACAAAATATGGCTTTGTTAGACTTGGTTTTTTTATAACGAAATATGGCAAGAAGTTGATGTTCTGTCGCTATTTTTTTAATACGAAACAGTCCTGGTCATATGAATGCCACAATCAAAAATGGTCGGTGTTATTATGAAGAACGTAAGGTATAGAGAACATTAAAGTCAGCCCCTTTCCTTCATGCTGACACTCTTATGCTCGGCTGGTGCATTACACTGAGACTCGAACGAAAGACGGAAGACCATTTGGAACCATGCCACAAGTCAGTCCGACCTTCATCGTCACAGAGAATACTGCGAGAAGAGTGCGCACCCATGCAAGTTAAATATAACCAGAACATGGGAGAGGTTAGGTGTCCTGTACCTTAATACAGCTTTCGGACGAATGTTCTCGTGATGTAATACCAAAGAAAAAACATGTTGAATAAAGTTTAAAAAATCTTTTTAAAAGGGGAAAGAGAAATCAAATATGTTTAGTAATAATAATCGAAAAAATTGTATATCGTACTAAAAAGAAGTCTAGAAGTTCTGTCTCCCACACGACACAGCGGGCAATAAGTCAGCCCTGCCCTCGGTTTTGTGAGAAGAGATGTTCTGCGAAGACTCTAACAATTGAGTCTCCTGTACAGTTTTGCTTCATGTTAAGCTGTGCCAGTGACAAGCATTTTCGAAGCATGCCACCGGCGACTTCTGTGATATACAACCTAATGATGCCCTAACCTAATGAATTCATCTTGAAACATAAAAAGCCAGTAACATTCGAAAAGAACAGCAGGTGTTATTACGCAATGCAACGTATTCAATTTCTAAAATAATTCATTTTTAAACGCGCATGTTTTTCATTCAAATTCCGAACTTTAAGTCATTTTTTTCCTTGATTTTTAGTATACTAAATAATTACTTTATACAAAAGACATTTCAGGTGCGCATTATTGAAGTGACTAAAGTGTTTTTGGTGCGTGATTGAAAACGCTGCTCCATTGTTGCATGAGCGTGCGGGGGCTCGATCGCGCACCTCATTTAAGTTTTCATCTTTTGGATAACTTTCAAACAACCAATCTAAATCTTCAAATTCACTTTCATCCAACGTCGTCATGATGTTTTAGTTTTTAGAAAAACTGTAAAGGTATGAATAAACAATAAATATAAGATTTCTTTAAAAACGTACGTAGATATAAAAGAAGTTTAAGTTTGTAAATGACGCCTTCTGTAGGATAGACACCTGCTTTAAAATAACTTTTAAGAATCAATTTTTATTGTGTTTTAATTGTTTTTTAATTAAGCTTCAAAGAAAAACAAAATTCGTTTTACAATTCAGAATCGTTTCAGAAGTTGATTCTTAATCGTTTCGGAACTTTGTTTCTAAATCGTTTCCCATTAGTTCCCATTCGTTTCATTTTTTAACTCACAAATTTTATTTTATTTTAAATCGTTTCATAATCGTTTCGTAATTTTAAAATTTGTTTCATGAAACAATCTGAAACGATTTTAAAAAATGATGATACGATCACGAAACGATCATAATCGTTTCAATTCGTATAAAATGTGAAACGATCGTGTAGACGGTCCCTAAAGTACTGAGGGACGGGTAGTCTACTAACAGATTTGAGTAGAACCAGTCACCTAAAAAGTATGCACCGACTGATGAACTGCATGCATCAGTTTGAAATTCAGTAACAGGACGTTTCTCATGAAAATCACATTTCCCATTAAATTGCTGAAGGAAATCATGCCACCACACCATGTCTCTGTGGAATTCGAGTGTCAGTCGACACTTCGAGGCAGAGTTAGGTAAGGAGCCCATGAGGTCAAGAATGCGGCGTAGGAAAGTTCGACCTCCATAGACAACTTTGCAAGCCCAGTTCAAGCGACCGGCCAACTGCTGCAGCTGCCTTTTGGAGGCCCTTTTGCAATGTAAAAAAGAGGAAATAATTTCCTGCAAATCAAGTAACTTCTTAGGAGGCAAGGATAACGTGAGTTCCACTGTATTCAGACAAATACCTAGAAAAATCAGACATTGACATGGAGGAACTACCTTAGGAGGACTAAGTTCAAACCCTAAAGAGAGCAAAAGAGAACATAAAGTGTCAAATGCCAACTTACATTCAGCTTCTGTCCGGCCGATGACTAGAAAGTCATCCAGATAGACAACTACAAGGGGAAAACCCCTCCTAGCCATCATCCGGCGGACTGCTTGAGTCAGGCGATGGAAGATACCTGGTGTACTTTTTCCCCCAAAAGGGAGTCTAGTGTCAACCAAATAAGTAAAATGCTTGTGACCTCTAAAGCGCCATTTTAGACCTAATGCTGACCAATTAGCAGGGTGTACTGGGACAGATGTGTATGCATGTCGTAAGTCAACCTTAGCCATGCAACAAACGAGCAGCATCATCAAGTGTTTGGAATCTTTGCTTCTCAATGTCAATGTAACAGTTGACACCGAGACCCGGAGGCATGGAACAATCGTGAATAAGGCGGAGGTCCTCAGAGTCTGCCTTTGGAACTGCACCAAGCGCACTAATAATGACAGGCTTGGATGGCCAAATTTGATAATTACCTGCAGAAATTTCCTCCTTAATAATGGTTTCCACTTTGTCAAAAGCAAGTGAGTTAACCGTAGAAAAATAATTGTGCATTTCAGCTGGTTTGAGTTCTGCATCCTTTGGAAGGAGTTGGAAACCATTGATAACACCAGATAAAAGAAACTCGTTATCTGGGTCATCAGCCAGCTCAGTAGTCCATAGATTAATGTTAAGTGGAGAAGAAAATTGAGATAGTCAATTGTCGCCTGGGACCCCGTGTGCATGACCAGCATGTAGCTTGCCACAAACATGGGATCCATTCTTCCTATTACAAACATGGGCAAAATGACAATCCTGTTTAGTGCAACCCTTAAGTCTATTGTAGTTACGGCAAATTTCCTGCCCCTCATTAGTATGGGAACCAAAAGGAACACCCTCCTTGCCTGCTGAAGAAATTCCTCCTCTGGAAGAAGAAGAGGGCCCATAAGATTTTGGCGCAGAAGCAGGTACAGCCCAACGTGGCATAAGCATCACTTCATGGAGGTGGCTGTTATCAAAACTCCATGGGTAGCCATAAGTGTGCTGAAGAATCCGATATTCATCATCATGCTTTAATACAGACTCCCAGGTGTATTTACGAGCCAACTCCATGATTTTTATACTATATGAAAGGTAGTCCCTAACATCAGCAGACGTGGGCAGCCTATTACAAGTTAGAAATTCGTAGAAAATACGTAAATTGGCAATAGAATATTGTTCAACCGAAATAGATTCAATTTTTTGCTTCTTTTCACCAACAGACAAAACAAGCTTAGTTTGATAGCCAGAGTCTGATGTAATGACTTTTTGCGAAGCGAAATTGTGGATCACGTTTGCTACACGCGAGGTATACCAAGAGAATTATTGAGATTCTCAAAATTTCGATAGAAAAAAAATCATATAAAATCAGGGTAAAGAAATAAGAATGATATTTTTTCACGAAAAGGTAGGTTATTTTTTTGTCTACTAGAACAAATAAGGGTGGACCGAGCAGCTCTAATAAAAGTTAGCTAAAAATGCCAATAAATAGGCTTTGTACCCCCCCTGTCCCCGTCTTTCGTTCCCCCCGTGATTTCCCGATTTTCCGTTTGCCGGGAGCGAAAGACTGGGAAGTACACTCAAGCAATCAGAAAACGGCTATCGGCTAATTTGAATTATCGTGTATTTTACAGACCTAACACAAATACATAGTTTATACCAAGTCCTGATAATAATTGGCTTAGCTGGCATGCTATTTCTCTTAATATTTCGAGTTGGAGGGCTTGTACCTTTTCTTTGAAGGCACACTATATTAATTTGAACGTTTATAATGCGCAAAAACGTGTTTTATTTATGGCTTCATTAAAAAGAAGATTTTAAAGTATCAAATTATCAGCTTGAATTGGCATGTTTGTGGTATCCTTTTCATACAGCAGAAGAAAAGTGAGTTGCGAAGGTATGGATGATTTGAAAGTTATTTTTACGTTTTTTCCTTGGTTTGATGTAGCTAGCTAACTAAATTACTTTGTGGTGCCTGTGGCCACCATGGAAAATGCTGTCATCCTTCAATGGAATCATTACCTAGCTAGCTACCTCTAGCTACAGTCAGAAGAAGAAAATTCAATCCATAAAGTATTAACAAAACTCTTTCTTTTTAAATTTTATTATACAATTTTTAAATATTTCCCAAAACACAAGTTGCTTCTTTTTTTTGTTGTATCGTGGAAATAAATTTAAGTCACCAATCCAAAACTAACAGGGGAAAATATACACGAGGGTGCCGATAAGCCACCAATGGTTCAAAAAACTATAAAAATTAAAATAAACTTACTATGTGGTAGCGAAGTTCTTAAAAGAACTGTTTTTGATGGTTTTTGATAAGATTTACTTTATAAATAACTTATATATAAACTTTATTAACTCATTTCTCTTCAAGCGCCTTCTTGCAACTGTTGTCCGCATGATGGTATGTTACAAGAAATTGCATTTCGGGAATGCTCCGGGCGATTTCGGAGGACAACCGCCAATTTTATTCGCAAAGTCGCCCGAACTCGCCCTTGTATATGTGTGCGTTTGCGGCTTATCAGCACCCTCTTAAATATACCTCATCATTCTTTAAGGTATTTGCTCATTTGTGGTTAAAAACTTTTGTACTGTTGCTACTAGCGTCTTTTTACTGATATATGTTCTAAATCTGAACTATTTTATCAAACGGTGCCTTTACCTGGAAGTTCTACTTTGTTTACCTACTTTCGCATGTTGTTAAATTCTTCAACACTCGAACCTTGCAATAATTTTTTCAAGAAGTGAGCTATGTACGACGTGTGAAGTCACGAATGACCAAGTGGACTTTTGTTCGATAATGGTGGCGACCGTTAATGTAATTATTATTTTTGGGAGATTAAGTTTGGACATATATAAAAATATTTAAAAAAGATAAAAAATATTCAGGGCTTCATCATTTTCTTTACAACCCTATGTTTTTGCATTGTGTTTCATGAGCTTACAATAATGTGGTATAGCTAAGTTATGATACGTAAAAACTACTCTTGAATGACCCTTTAAGAATGTGAAACCACATAATAGACCTTAATTAAATTTCGTGTTTTTCGTAACTTTTGTGTTCAGTATCGTAGATTAGTGTGCGTGTCAACTGGCCAAAAAAGCCATAAGTATGAGGGCAAGCTTGGGCAAATTTTTAAACACAATTTGTACTTTCCAAATGAAAAACAGTGCTTTCATTTCTGTTGTCTTGGCCACAAAAAGTAGTGATCTATATTTTATGTGGTTAGCCTCATTAATTCCAATAAATTTACCCTGTCAATTTTTTTCCAGGAGGTACAACATAGACGGTTCTAGAGTGTTAAAAAGCTTCCATTTGAGCTACAGAAACCTTCAATAAGCAACAACTGTTACGTGGGATTGAACCCATATGAATAGGAAGTGAACGCTCTACCGACTGAACTACGAATCCCCAAAAGAAGACAACCCTCAAAATGACTTTATTAATTATATCAAGCATATTGTATCTAGTAAACACTTTTTGAGCACTCTGTCCCAAAAAATGATATATATTTGTAGTTTAGAAATTTAGCTCTAAATATCGTCCCTCAAAGGCACTGGATTTTAATGTATTTAGAGACTTTGCTATATATATAATATAATATACTATATAAAAATGTTTTCTGTTTCTTTTTAGATTGCGTACAATTAGAGCGAGGAGAGATGTTATCTTTCAATACGTGAGATAAAAAGAAGAAAGCGAAACCTCACACCGCGTTGTTATTGTTTTTCTGTCAAAAATTTGAAGCTGTTTTATAAATCTTGATAAAGTTAATAAATTGTTTTCGTTTCTGTAGATTGTTTGTTTTTGTTTATTGTTTCCCGTGAGTTTTCGAAACTTATTGCAGCAGATACCGTGGCTTCAAGAAATCGGTTTTCATAACTAATGCTATTATTTTTACGTGAAAAAAAACAACCCACAAGCTGCTTCGTTCGCCCTCTCATCTACGAAGTCGTTAACGCGAAAGTCTCTATTATTATCTGCGTTCCGAGTATTATTTTCCGGTTGGAAAAGTGTACCCTACGACGCGCATCCCCTTAATTCGTGCATTTCGGCACACTACGGATTGCACAACTCGATGTATTGCATTTCTTTCAGAATAAAGGTTTTAACTTTATAAAAGTATAACTTTGCATGGATTTTTGGCGCTAAAAGCTTCATCAATGTTGGATTTACGTCGGCCAACACTGACAATATTGTGATTATTATCAATATTTAATTTTATAATTCTGTGGAAAGAGGTTTTACGAAATTTCTCAGTAATCGTTTTTGTTTAGTTTCGCGCGATCTAAATTTCTCGTACCTTCTGAAAAGAAATATTCCGCATATATATATTGTATTTTTGCCAAAAAATCACTACTTTTGCGCAACGAGTTGTTGTTGATCCGCGGTGAGTTTATTTTACAACCTCGTCCTCAGGGTTTTCTACGTCTATGATATTCAGTTTTGGTGTATTCCCAGATATCAGCTGCAGTAAGATGTTAGCACCTCGCCGTATTATATCAAAGAGAAACAAAAAACACTAGGGACAACTATTGGCTAGTTTCAATTTTGCTTGCAACTTGCGTAATGCTTCGCAACCTTTTATTTAATTTCTAGTTCCTCTTCCACTGGCCGTAGACGAGACACGAAATCGACAATACAGAGTGGCTTACCTTGGCCTGTGTCAGAGGTTCGGGATGGTCGAAGAAACAGCTCAGAGCTCCGCTGCTCCTGTTCTCTAAAAATGGTTCGAATTCGAAATGGTTCGGCAAAATAGACGCAGAAGGAGGAATGGCGGATTGGGTGGAAACGTGAATGGCAGAAGATGCTGCTCGTAGATTCTGCAGGAAGCTTGGCGTTCTGCTATCTGACAGCGTAGGCGGTGTTCTTCGTCAGCAATGCTTCCTTGAACAGCTCTTTCCTCTGCCTCCAAGGCAGCTAGCTCGCGACGGAGTGACACAATATCGGGCGGTGGATGGCGGTTTATCCCGTCCTCCTGTTGAAGATGCTGTTGTTGTGATGGTGGTGGCGGAGTAGGATGTTGTACAGCGTTGGGGCGCGTTGCTGAAGAAGAAGAAATGATACCTTTGGACTGGGACTTCTGCCTTTCGTCAGTTGTGCTCAGCTGCTGTTCATCGTTCAGTTGTGTTCTGCCAGAACAGTGACGTGAAGGGGGTCCAAAGGTATGTGTTGATATCTTTTCCCTGCAATCTTGTGATGGACATCGGAGTCCAGCATGTCTGGAAGTTCGCTTCTCTCTTTCTAGAGCTACTGCTATTTCCTGTGGTGAAACTATAAAATCACCTTCCACAGGAGTCCTTGGGGGAGAGATAGTATGTGTTACCAACACAGCCAGAACAAACCTCCAGAACTGTATAAAATTCATGGTGATCAAGGAAAGGATTGTAAAGATTTCCTTGAATACTCTTGCACAGCTTTAAAACATCAGTTTGACATGTATAGCATATTGAGAAGAAGAACTGAAGAGGAATGGGATGAAGAAGCATGGCCTATATATATAGGTAAAACTGCAAACCTAGTGGATTTACATGTGATTGGAAACGATTTCATTAAAAAAAATTTTTTCTAAAATCGTTTCAAATTTGTATGGCAAGTCGTGTTAATTTAAAAATGAAACAATATGAAATGATTTTTTTGATGTATTGGGCCTAAAAATTCACCATGCAGGTGCCTAATAGATAAATATAAAAATTGAGTAAGTATTATAAACATGCACCATAGCAGAAATGAGTTACATTAAAAAAACCTTACATAGAGGCAGAAGCTGTTCCCACCCTTGACCGAAAATAAAGTTATGCTTTAAAGATGGTGCAAAAAGAATGACGCAATTCGCCAAATTAGGATTCCCTTAACCAAATTTAGATGCATTACGAAATGGTTGTTACCTGACAACGACCCTGACAGAGTTTTTTTATTTTTGAAACAAAATGGCTCCTTATCCATTTCTTTCTCTGTAAAATCGTCAAAGTTTCGTCAAAGTTTCGATTTTATCTTGGTTTAATAGATTATGTTTTCCTAAGCTTAACCCAAATTAGACTTTAATATTCTGCAATTGTGAGAGCAGTATTAAATTAGCAGTAGATGCTTATTTTATCTACTTAGCATTTTCCCCTGACTGGTAAAATATGGTAAAAGCTGCCTGACTATAATGCAAATGTTGTTTAGGTACGGTCTGACTTACCTAGGTAGCTAAGCGTGTGACAATGCCTTGTTGAGATATTTGTTCTTTATCACAAAAATTTGGTGAGCAAAAACAACAACAATACAACAGACAATCTCAACGCACGTGCTTTGCATCCGCAGCAACCAGGTTGAATCCATGTCAAATGAACACGAAAGTCATATCCATTTGTGGAGAGAGATAGGGTTATGCCGATGTTGGGACAAAACCGTGAGCACTTTACCATTTCCCGTCAAATCAACGATCAGGTCCGTTAAATCAACGATAGAAGAGTTTCTCTGTCCCCAACCCCCCAATCCCCGCCGTGACCCCCCCCCCCCCCCCGGGGCCCCAACCCCCAACCCCGCCGTGTCCCCCATAAACAGTGATAGGATTAAGATTCTAAAGAATCTGTCTATAATGGCCCCTAGCTAGTGTTGTAATACCATCAATGATAATAAAACATAAATTCTCAAATAACAACACGCAAGCAGTTTTTGTTATATAATTAAAACATCTGTCAATCAAACGCTTATAACAATAGGATTTTACATACCAGAAAGTTGTTTACATAAGAAAAAAGTCAAAACGAAAGTAGCCGTTGCTAAGGATATTTGGTATGTAAGGAATGCATTGTTCTCTATTGTTATTCCGGTTTGATTGACATTTAATTGACGTCATTCTTTATCTAAACAAATACCATATGAAATAACCTGTTGTCATAGCCATCACAAGAGCGATCTTCTCATCTTCGTGTGTAGGAGTTTCATCAGGAGTATCTTTGTGGTAGGGCACAGTAATATGCTGATCGGTAATGTGTTTATTAGGAATAGGCACAGTAATATGTTTATCGGGAATCTTTTTAGAGGTAACAACCTCTTCGGTTGTTTTTTCAATCACATTGACTTTTCGATTAATCCCAATGGTAAGATCCTCACCAGATATCAAAATCTTGTTATTGTAACCAACCACACCTGTCTTAATTCTGAGATTCATGTCACTGGGTATCATATAAATACCTTGCCCAACGGAATAATCAACCTTACTTGAAGCGTAGTTTAACGTATCCTGATAACGTTTAATGTCATCCTGAATATCAACCCTACGGTTAACAATGTCTTCAAGGTTATTCATAAAAACTCTTTGGGCCGTCAAAGCGCTTGAATCATTACCCAAGATAGAAGAACGGGCCGAGGCTTGCGAACTAAGAACAAGATAAGCATACGCCCTAACACTGCTCGAAATATTTACAAGGCCTGTTTTTGTAAAGCCATTAGATTTTTCCACAATCCATCGTGTCATGGAGTCGTCTGTGAAATAACTCAAGCCCGGAGTTGGATAGTTTTTTACGTCTTTTTTGATATGAGCTGAAAAAGTATTGACCTCTGTATTTCATAGGATTAGAATCGACGTCATATTCACCACATATTTTTAGAAATTCTTCGTTTGAATAAGGATTGTCATATTGATTAAAACTATCCTCAAAAGGTAGAGGTGTCTGCAAGCGTTTTAATGATTCGTCTAATGTGATAATAGACATGAAAACGATATACCGATCTGATCATAGATCTACCTTCTTTCAGGTGTTCGGAACTGACTCCACAAGCACTTGAAGCACACCAAGTGGCAAAATTGAGCTGGGTTTGCCATAATCTAAACGGTTGCTCATTCCAAATTTTCATACGTTGCTCGTTTTGATTCAGTTCATAATTGGTAAAAATATTAGGAAAGACAGCGGGGAAAGAGCCATTTTCAGAGACAATAATTGTCTGTTTGTATAGATCCTTACCATCCAATATCTGAAGGTTCAGTCCTCCATTTGGCTTATAGGTCGCATTCGGGTTATATTTGAAAATGCTATCCATTCTTTGATTTAAATATAATTCCACTCTCTGATATAATAATGTATATCACAATAAATGACATAAATAGTGAAAAGACAATCTATTTGTATCGCCCCATAACCAACCCACATGGCACAAAAGAAGTTGCGATCATGGAGGCGTTTTCAGACAATGTCACATATGAAATCACAGCTCTACTAAAAGTGATAATTGGAAAAGACCGAATTGTTCATCAACTTGAAAAAAAAGGAAAATACACCAGCAGGGAGTTGAACGCATCTTTAGCGGGTGAGGGTGATGTCACATCCACACCATTAATCAAAGACCCTAGAGTAATAAAAACAAATAAGCTAATCGACATAACAGAACTACATTTCAATCTGAATGAATTGGACAATACATTAAATCTTAAAAATGGTAGATATAGCAACAACCTGCTAACATATCATATATCTGAGTATGGTGATGTTACATATATTGAGCCAAAAAACCCACAATATAAGAAACTAAAGAATGGTTTCCTTCAATCACTTACTTTGAAAATCACCGATCAAAATGGAGATCTTGTAAAAGATAGTCTGGGAACAACAGTTGTCCTTCACATAAGAGAGACGGAAGAACCGGAAATTTAGGTTTGAATAAAAAAGGTCATAGGTCTGATGAAGTATACGCTAACTGAGATAAAAGTAAAATAAAATAAAAGTAATAACAAAACATGGAATACGGAAAAAGGTTAAATCCTGAACGTTCACTTAGAACCGCTCATGGTGTAAAAGGATCACACCAAAAAGTAATTGTGACACACAATCCAAGTGAGATTGATCAAAACCAGTTACTTTTGGTTAGGTTTCCTAATTTAGGTAGCGATGATGTTATTGTTCCGGGTACTTCAAAACTAAGTTTCGACGTTGAACTAGATTCAAAAGTAGACACGAAAAGAACATTGGTCTCTAACATTGGAAGAGCGATTGTTAAAAAGTTAGCAATCAAGTTTGAGGGTACCGAGATTTTGAGCATTGATGACTTTGATCTTTTCGGATGCTACAGAGATTTATGGCTAAACAAGTATGAAAAGAGAAACGCAATCAGACAAGGTATCATATCCGGTGATGGGTGTACGGAAAACTGTATGAAATTGAGAGTAAGCGCTTCGGATAAAGATGCATCTAATGTCTCAGACAAAGCAATTTCTGACGCATACAAAACAAGTTCACCATACCGCTGGATTTTGAAATGTTGGATAGCACGATCCCATATTATCAAGCCGGATTAGGGAATAGGTTATGTTATGAGATAACATTCAATAATTATGACAGGGTTGTATTATCAACTCCGGCCAAACCTTCCGGTTCTGCCACGGCACCGGCACCGGATGCTAAATATAAAATCTCTAACATATCTCTAGAATATGAGATTGTGTCACAACCCACCCTAGCCAGATTCATTTCAAATGAATACGAAAACATGGCTTTACTATACGACAGGTTTTTGAGACATAGACAAATTAGAGTGGATAAGTCGGACACAACGTGGAATTGGTCATTCAATACACCTTGCAAATCTTTGAAGGGTATATTGGTTTTGTTTGAAGACGAACAAGCCTACAAACGGGATACCGGTAAGTTCTATAATCCTAAAATTAAAAAGGTATCCGCCATAGTTGAGGGTAAGCCTAACCAACTTTTCGCCCAAGGGATGCAACCATTTGAACATTACAATGAAATTTGCAAGTATTTTGCCGAGGGTAAACCAAGGGATGGCAATGCCGGCGAAATCCAAAAACATTTGCAATTACACGATGTGAAAGTCTCCGATTACCTAACTACAAAATATGCTCTATGGTTGGATTTCAGAACCATAGATGAAAACTCCCTACATGGGACCGGTCGACGCATTGAAAATGCGAGTGAGGGGATCACACTGCAAGTTGAAAAGACAGCTGAAACCGCAGGATCCTTAAACGCCTATATATATCTAATCATGGACGCTCAATTAAATATTCAAAACGGTGAAATTATGGATGTACTATATTAAGATGGACTACATGAAAGATCCCCACACGGCATTATTCGTTGGTCCTACGGGCTGCGGAAAATCCAAACGTGTTGTAAAATTATTAGAGAATGAATACTTTGATCACTTTGATTTCATAGTGATTATATGTCCAACATTAAGATGGAATAAGACATATATGTGTCGAAAATGGTTTTGGAACGACAGATATGTGATTCTAATTGAGCCCAGAGGTATGTTATATGAATGTATTCAAAAGATGACGGATTTCTGTGCCGGATACAAAACATTATTCTTGATCGACGATATCATCGCAGATGAGAAACTAGACAAAAAGAGACAGCCATTGCTAGAGTTGGCCATTAGCGGACGACATCGAAACCACACCATGTGGCTACTCACACAATCATACACCGCTATACCGAAGAATTTACGAAGGCAGGCCAAAATGTTATATGTGTGGTATCCAAAAGACAGACAAGATCTCGCAACTATTCATGAAGAGAATGATGTAATTGAATCACGATCAGAGATCCAGATGGTTAAGGAAAGGCTAAAAGATGGCAAATACACACATTTAGTCATGAGAATGGAACATCCAAGAACTTACGTGATTTGCTAGATTGGAAGTTTTTTTTGTTACAAGACTCTTGTAACAAAAGTATCTAACAGATTTATAAGACTCCTATAGACTCTCCTATAGACTCCTATAAGACTCTCCTATAGACTCCTATAAGACTCTCCTATAGACTCCTATAGACTCTCCTATAGACTCCTATAAGACTCTCCTATAGACTCCTATAGACTCCTATAGACTCCTATAAGACTCCTATAGGACCATGATAGAATATATCAACTTCATATTACTAGTAGTACTACTAGTAGCACTTAGTTTTTGCTTTTTTTGTGTTAAAAAATACCTATCGCTATTGAAAATGGCTGAAACGGCAATTGACAACTTAATTTCTCTTCAGGGTCCTCCATCCGATGATGGCAAAAGGCAAAAATTGCTCGAGTGTGTGTTAACCGGAAATAGCAAGATATACCTGGGTAAAATGTATACGGACGAGCAAATTCAAAAGCTAAAAGATGATGAGGTGAATAAACTCTTTAGTATATATGAAGCCAAACTATCGGGTCAAATGGTAAAGTCATTGGGGCAATCAATCATTCACATGTATTCAATGGGAGCCTGTGTGGTATTAGGAATAAAAAGTCAAAATGAATTGAGGAATGACCTGGAGAATGACCCATTCCTAAACTCTGCCCTTCAAAGGTTCACGTGCGATTTGTATTATAGATTCGGCTCATTCTTATCACCAATCAGTGTAGGTCTAATTACAGGTAGACATTATATCGCTGGAAGAAATTTAAACGCAAATAATATAGATATAGATAATAAAGATGTCAGAGGAAAAGACTCAGACTCCTATTCAGGTGACAACGAAGAACCCTAAAAAGGTTGAAGCGGGTAAGAGGTTGGCGGAATACAACCGTAAACAGAGGGAAGAATATAAAAAGGCGCTCATGGCACAGAATCAGGCACAAACTACGCCTCAAGCACAAACACAGCCGACGCCTCAATCACAAACACAGCCCGAAGATTCAAATGATATTGTAATAGATGTGGATTCTATGAACGACGGTCCTAAACCAGATGGAGGGCCCATGAACTACACCATAATGGGTGGAGGGGTGATAGTACTGGTCTTAATTGGTGCTTATTTCGTGTATAAAAATAAGGACAAAAATACTAAGGTGAAGGGTACCCCACCACCCTCCGGTCCTAAAAAAACCGTGAGAATAAGTAAACTTGAAATGGAATAAAGGGATAATATCGCGATATTATAATCTCGCAGTATAGAAATAACATGGACAAGAAAAGTATAATCAACGATATTTATAAAGCATCAGTCGTCTGCGTTTTCGCTGTAGGCTATTCAATGCTGGGAAAAAAGGTGTTAAAAATGTCACCACCCTCAATTCAAAAGTTTGACTTGGAAGATACTGGAAAGCTGGTCGCCATCGTCGCCGCTAGTGAAATGACAAGGGAATATTTAATTAAGCAAAAAATTATACCTGAAACTATAAATATATAAACATGGCTTCAATTGCAATGATGTTGGGAGGTGCCTTTGCAAACGCTTTGGCTTTTACCGGATCAAGCTATCTCTTTTCAAGTTTATCCAAAGACAGAATAGATAAGGAAAGAAAGCGTCATGATCTGGCCATAGAACAGTTACAAAAAGCCCAGGTTTTGTGGCAACGTAAAAGACAAGAGAGAGTAGACTTTATCAATAAGCAGCTCAGACTTGAAAAGAAGGCCGAAGGAAAATTCATAGAGCTAAATGATGCAATGCGCGAATATAAAAAAGTGTTTGGAGATAGATCAATTCTTACAGATCTACCGCGGGAACCTGTATTGAGCGACTTTTATACACCTAGTAATGATCAACATGAAAGGGAATTGGTCTTTATCGCGCTAAGTATGATCGGTGTCGGTGGTGCCGTGTGGTATTTTGAAAGATAGTACTACCGGTACTACTCTATGTTACATGTATCATGTAACATATAATCTATACAAGGATCTAACGCTTTGTCACGAGATAGGTGTATATCAGACCTCCGATTCCAACTATCAAAGTCCACAAGTTTTGACTCAACCAACCAACGGCTTCTTTCGCTCGATTGAGTATCCACGATACTATTGATCCTATTATACCAGGTAGGGCCGCGGCTGCCATCCCGGCCAACCTTCCCAAGAGAGATCCCAACGCATTCAACTTGTTTTTTATCCATTCCCTTGCACCACCTTCGGTTGTACCATGATTTTGTGCGTTACCGGTGGATGACACCCCACCCCCAGGCGTCAAAGTTTCTACGAGAAGGCCGATAACCATACCAAATGCCGTTAGTACGCTGACAACAGTGATACCTTGCTCACGGAATAGTGTTCGTATCTTTTCACCCAATGTTGTATCTTTGTCAAGTACTTTAGCAATAGTCTCCTTGATGCTTTTTATTTTAGTGTTAAGTTTACCTTTGATATTATCGATCTTCTCATGGTGAAATTTCAACTTATCGTTTAGTTTTTCCAACCTTTTTTTCACTATCTCTCTCTGTTCATCCGTGTATGTTGCAGATCTGTCAGGATCTTCCATCTCTTTCAACTTCTTTTCTTCATAATCGATTTTGTGTTCGGTAGAAACCATTTTAGCGGTCGCAAGCTGAAGACCTCCTCGCACTTTTTGTACGGATTTATCCAATCCGAGCATTTCACGCACAGGATATTTAAACAAATCATCGGTCTGGGTTGCTTCATGGTCTACGGATTGTTGTTTCAACAATGAAATTATATCTTCCGTACTGTTTATCACATCCCCAGATATAGTTTCTAGTTCTTCAACGGTTGCTGTTTCTATTTTAGATGTTGAGGGAAACCCTTCTTGTATTTTGTTTAGCTTAGCTGCCTGTCGGGCTGTAATCTTACCTTTTGGTATGTCAAAGCCTAAATTACGCAGCCTTCTCTTGCCTAATATATCTGATATAGTACCAGTAGCCCTTAGTCTTCCATTGTTTGTCAATGGCCTGTTATCGTCTTTGTAGTATAGTTCACCATCTCTAATTTCAAACAGGTCGGTATATAACACCTCGGGTTTTGGTTGGAATCTTTCAGATAATCTATCATACAACCCTTCAACTATTTCCTGCAAAACTCTAGTATTCTGACTGAGACCTCCGAATGATGTTTCTTCCTCACCCGGTGTGTGTATTTGTACTCGCGTACGGTCCCTGGTGGGTATGAGTGGAAAAGTTTCATCGGTACCTTCATCCGGTCTCCCATGGTCTCCAAAAGGGTCAATGTCAATGTCTCCCATTTTTTATTATTTAGAGGATAGTTTTTCTTTTTAATAAGATAATAAACTAAAATGGCCGAGCTTAAGATTTACACCGAGTATTCGAGGGAGGAAGTCAAGTTTAACACAAACACACTTAATTCCCAACTTGACGAGTTGATAAAATTACAAAAGAAATTCTGGGACAATGAGTGTAAATACGACAAAGCACTAGACCGATTGACGATTTCGCGCATAATCTCAGAAACCTTAGCAGTTGCCAGTTCGATGGCAGCCACCGCTACCATTGTTGTAAATTTTAGGAATTCTATAGGACTTTCCGGTATATGCCTATCCAGCTCCGTTTCCCGTGCCATTATCGTAGCATCGATTAAGAGATATCGAAATAAACTTAACAAGGTCATGAAATCATGTCATGTTGTAACATCTGCTATTGATGTGTTTGAAAGAACTTTATCACGACAACCGTCTGATAATATTAGCCGCATGGAATTTCAAAGTTTGTGTGGTATATATTACGAAGCTCTTGAAAAGATAAGTAAAATAGATGGAGAGTGAGGTTTTTTTAATTATTTAGAGGATAGTTTTTCTTTGTAATAACTAATGGCCGAGCTTAAGATTTATCCAAAGCTACCCACAGCTCCCGAGTATTCGAGTGAGCAAGACAAGTTTAACACAAATACGGTTAATTCTCAACTTGAAGAGTTGATAAAATTAAAAAACAAATTCAACACCAAGTATGAGAAATACAACAAGGCATTACACCGATTAGCTATTTCACTCTACATCTCAGAAACCTTAGCCATTTCCACCGGTATTGGTACGATAGCAACCAGCGCCACACTTGTTGGAATTCCCATTTCCATAGGACTTTCCAGTGTATCCATAGGTGGAGCTATATCCTGTACCGTTATCGCAGCATTGATTAAGAGATATCAAAATAAACTTAAGAAAGTCATGAAATTACGCGATGTTGTAACATCCACCATTGCTGTGTTTGAAAACTCTTTCTCACGAGCATTGAATGATGATAATATTAGCCACATGGAATTTCAAACTTTGTGTGGTATATACTATGAAGCTCTGCAGAAGATGACCAAAACAGATAGAAAGATGGAGAGCGAAACACGCAATCAATTCGAAAAAAGTTTAATGGCGGAGGTTCAAAGCCTAAAAAAGACGTTAAATCAGGAACAAAGTTAGTAATGTGTGCCTGCATACCATTCACATATTTCATGTGCTATTTGAAAAATTAATATTTGAAAGTAAGGAGGTTTTTTTAATTGTGACATTATGTGGCGCGATCCTCAACACTAAACCCTGTGCGATCCTTAACACTAAACCCTGTGCGATCCCCGGCACAATCATCTTTACCAGAAACAGGTAAAGATACTTTTTATGTATCGTCCCCCTTTTTCACCAACCTTGCACATAATCAGGAGGTAAATCTGTATCTTCAGGTATTAATATCAATTCCTCTTTTACAAAAGCCCGTCCGGGTCCGTCTTGAACATAGTACATTACACGGTTACCGGGTTGCGCTATTACCTCACGCAATCTATATGTGTTTTTCGACCATATTCTATCGGTTGCCCGTCTCCGCCCATCATCATGCTCTTCACCAGGTTGTAGTAAATATCTATACAAGCCACCTTGAGGTAATTCTACTTCAGAAGGATAGCTCTCTTGATTAACCAAAGGCACCTCTTTCATTATAATAGCATCTTTTGGCTTCATATCAATCATCTGCGTCTTTGTATCGTTTAGCCTATCAATCAGTTTATACAAATGCTTAACCCATGTAGATGATACCTTTTCCGAATCATTCAGTTCTTGGGCATCTTGTATTTTGAATAAATTTTCGGCAAGTATCTTGTTCAACGCCTCAACAAAAGCCGTGTGCGTATGCTTATATTTTGTAGTCGCTCTTTTAATTTCAACCTTATGCTTCTCCAACAATTTTGATACATCTGCCTTGAATTCTGAACCGTTATCACATTGGAAAGTTTTCGGATAAGTTAATGGTCCTGCCTTGTAGATGTCCTCAATCATAGCGGCAACCTCTTTGGCTTTCTTACTCCTCAAAGGTCGGGCTACTTTGTATCAGGAAGCAGCATCGATTCCCGACAAAATGTACTTATATTTATTACCATACAGTATGTCACCGGGCATGTACAATAAATCGAATTGATGTAAATCATTAGGGGTGGTAACTTCATAATGTGGTCTTTCAACATGTTTTGGAGCGGGTAAATGTACTTGCCAAAATGCTTGTTTTGATAGCCACTTCTTAATCTCCTTTGGCTTGAAACCGAATACTATTAAATTCCGAACAGCCTTTTGTCCTTTCCATAAATTTTGAGGTTGATAGTAAGTCTCTTGAAGTTTAGAGTTTGACATGTTTTATTTATGCACACCTTTATTTATCTCCTTTTTGTTATGATGTGGTACGATAAAAGTGCTTAAAAGTATTTTTACTTATTATATATAAAGATGTCTGACATAACAAATCAAACGGATCTACATTGTGATACCACCAATGGTGGTGTACCCGACTACAAATTAATGAAAATTAAAGAGTTGAGAGAAGTGGCCAAATCCCGTGGGATTAAGTATATTTGCGGAATGAATAAAGCTAAATTGATTGGGGTGATTGAGAGGAATGATATTGATCCATCCTACACCATCGACCCGGATATCAAACAAGCATGGTATGGATACTGTTCAAACTGGAGGGTGAAAAACAGGGAAGCATATCTAAGATGTCAAAAACGTTATAACGATAAGCGATCTTCCAAAAAGTGATTGGACCTAGAAACGTATTCTGTTACTCACACGAGTAACAAATGTGATGCTCTAGCGACCTCAGAGGTCCTGATTTTTTCCCTGGGGGAGTACCCACCAACTATCCATGGTGGAGCGATGTCAGTATCATAAACCATGTTTTACCACCACAACCCTCGGCGGTTTTTATTCGAACGAAGCCCCTCACGATCCTCCACCCCGGTTTACGATTATAAAAACATCTTAAAGATTCATAAATCGTATATCACAATACGACATGACTTCGAGAAATACCTATAACATGGATCTCGAAATCGATCGAAATGCCTATGACATGGATCTCAGAAGACGTATAATCGAATTGTGTCATGATATCGGAAACCTTGATCGAAATACCTATAACATAGATCTCGAAATCGATCGAAATGCCTATGACATGGATCTCAGAAGACGTATAATCGAATTGCGTACCGATCTCAGAAGACGTATGGATGAAGTGAATCGGGATGTTAGAATCGATCGATATTACCTTGCACTATTGCCGTATGGCGCTGATCCAAGGGAATTTTTATATCGGCTTCAACGTATTGACGATGATACCGAAGGGATGCCGATTGTCAATAATGATCCACAGCGACAGCTGCCAGGGCCGGCGTTAAATCATTTCAGAAGACGTATGGCTGAAGTGAATCGGGATCTTAGATTCGATCCATATTACCAGGATACTCCCCCACCGCAACCTATTGTGTCGTTGCCGGTTCCGATTGATGATACTGATGACGAGGACATTGATGATGAAGACAAATGTATAATTTGTCTTTCTAAAAGAAAGAACGCCACCATTGTGCATGGTAGAACAGGACATATGTGCTGTTGTTTGTCATGCGCGTATAAATTGGAGGTTAGGGGAGATCATTGCCCCGTATGTCGCGCGCCAATAGATCTTGTCATTAGACAATATATTTAAGGGGGTCGGATTGTTTTTTGTTACTCACTCGAGTAACAAATTTTATGAATCTTTTTTTTGGTTGTATGATTATAAAAAACCATCTTAAAGGTTATATATCGTATATCAAAATCCGATATGACTTCAAGAAATACTGTTGCCGAATTAAGGGATCTCGCTAGAGAACGCGGTCTACGTGGATACTCAAGGCTCGGAAAGGATGAGCTGATCGAATTATTGACACCCACTACCGTGTCGGCACCGGTTAGACCGGTACCCGTTCCGAGACCCACCAGACCGGTACCAGTGCCGAGACCCGCCCCCACCGTGAGGCCCACCAGACCGGTACCGGCACCGAGGCCATTTAATACACCCCAAGAAGACATGGATTTGTTTGAGGAGCAAGAAATGGGGAAGAATCGGTCCCCGGTGAAAAGCAAGTTGATTGAATGGAGATACTGGTTGATGAAACATGTACCGAGGGCCATCAAGGATAAAACATCAAAAGCTTTCAAAACCATGAAGGATAAGATCATGGGTTTGTATAAAAAGTTAGGTGGGGGACCGGCTGTACCGAAGGAGGAAAATCCATATACCCCTATTGAGGAAGCGTTTGATGGTTCATATAAACGCTTCAAGATAAACTCGGATGGTAAGAAGAATGTCAGGGTATTTTTGAAAAAGGTTAATCCAATCGTTAGGAGATTGATTAAGGACTTGCTCGAACGGAAGAGGTCCCTGAAGACTCAGGCGACATTGTGGGTGAGGTGGGTAAAGGATGATTTATCCGGTCCTGAATCCATGGCAATGTATGTTGATAAAGCTTTCAACAGCCATATGGAGATAATCCACAACATGTATGACATTTCCGATGTAATCCTTCGTATGAGTAATAAGATAATCAAGCAGATTGAAAACCCCGCACTACCCGCCAGTGGATTCACCATTGATAAAATCTTGCATATGCATGTTGACTTTCACAAACTAAAATTAACCAGAGGTAGTTCTTATTTACCCCTACCTGAGAATTTCGGTGGCAAGAAATCTGTCATAAATCCCAAAAATGAAAATGATGAGGAGTGTTTCAAATGGGCCGTTTTAGCAGCCTTATATCATGATAGGATCGATAATCATCCAGAACGAATCTCAACCCTCAGGAAGTTTGAAGACAAGTGTAATTGGGATGGTCTATCATTCCCCATGGCCCTGAACAAGATTGATTTGTTTGAGAGAAAGAACCCTGATATCGCTGTGCATATTTTGACAAAAGATGATGTGGATGGTGTCTATATGTGCCGTAGGTCGGGGCATCTTGATCTTGGTTTTGTTTCTATTGTGTAAGGATGAAAAGAGGCATTATATCGCGGTGAAGAACCTGAGCGGTGTGCTTAGCAAGGGCAACTCCAAGCACGAACATAAGGAGTATTACTGTTTGAATTGTCTCAATGGGTTTTCCAATGCACAAATAAGGGATGAGCACTTTGAATATTGCAAGGACAATGGAGCAGCCAAGATTCAACTCCCTAAGGAGGGTAGCACCCTTAAATTTAGAAATGGTCAGCACCAGCTCAGGGCCCCATTTATCATGTATGCCGATTTCGAATCGATTCTCAAGAAATGCGATGAGGAGATTGGGAGATCGAGCGGATCTACTCAGATCGTCAACCTACACACCCCATCCGGCTTCTGCTGTTACTCCAAATTCGCGCACGGTGAGGTTTCAAACCCTTTGAAGCTTTACCGTGGTGAGGACTGTGTTTCACGATTTGTTGATCATGTGGCTTCCGAGGCCAAAAGGTTGTATAATATGTTTCCACATAATGTGCGTATGCAGGATCTCACCGATGAGGAACTTGATGACTATGAAAATGCCACCGAATGCCACATCTGCATGGGATATTTTAATGACAAGGATGTCAAGGTTCGAGACCATTGTCATTTTACAGGTAAGTTTCGCGGATCTGCCCATAGGGAATGTAATCTCAGATATAAGATACCCAATTATATTCCGGTTGTCTTCCATAATCTTAGCGGATATGATGCGCATCTATTTATCAAAGAGCTTGCGAAGCAGCATGGGGAGGGGGGTATGAGCGTAATCGCTCAAAACAAAGAGAAATATATCTCTTTCTCGACCGATGTCAAGGTTGGTGAATACGTTGACAAAAATGGGGAGACCAAAGACAAAAAGATACAGCTTAGATTCATAGACTCATTCAGATTTATGGCAAGCGGCTTGAGTTCATTGGTAAACAATCTATCTGACGATCAATGTAATAATCTTCGAAAATTCTTCAATGATGATGAGCAATTCAAATTAATGCGAAGAAAGGGTGTATACCCCTATGAATATATGGATTCTTTCGAAAGGTTCGATGAAGGTAGGTTACCATCAAAGGATTCCTTTTACAGCAAGTTGAATCTGAATGGTATCAGTGATGATGATTATGCGCATGCCAAGGAGGTGTGGAGGGTCATGGAAGTTGAAAATATGGGCGCTTATCATGATATCTATCTCAAAACGGACGTTATATTACTTGCCGATGTATTTGAAACTTTCAGAGACACATGTTTGACAAACTACAAATTGGATCCCGCCCATTTCTACACTTCTCCGGGTTTAGCATGGATGGCCGCCCTGAAAAAGACTGGGATTGTGCTTGATTTGATTTCGGATATGGATATGTTTCTATTCATGGAGCATGGGATTCGGGGAGGTATCACCCAGGCCGTTCATCGACATGCGGTTTCAAACAACAAGTATATGGGTGAGATGTATGATCCCACAAAAGAGGATTCGTACTTGCAATATCTTGACGCGAACAATCTGTATGGTTGGTCCATGATTCAGAAGTTGCCGACCGGAGGGTTTGAGTGGGATAATCCCGAGCGGTTCAATACCGAAGTGATTTCTATGTTGGCTGAAGAAAATGGTGAAAGGGGGTATATGCTCGAGGTGGATCTGAAATATCCGAGGGAGCTTCATGATGCTCACAATGATCTTCCTTTTTTACCCGAGAAGAAGACCATCAATGGGGTCGAGAAGCTGACGCCGTGCCTTTTCGACAAGAAGAATTATATCATTCACATCCGTTCCCTCAATCAGGCGCTGGGACATGGTCTTGTTCTTGAGAAGGTTCATCGGGTGATTGGGTTTGATCAACGCGCATGGTTGAAACCGTATATTGATTTTAATACCGCGTTGCGGACGAATTCGAAGAATGACTTTGAGAAAGATTTTTTCAAGTTGATGAATCTTTCCGTGTTTGGGAAGACAATGGAGAATCAACGTGGGCAAAAGGATATACGTTTGGCCACCAATCAAAAGAAATACGAGAAGCTGGTGATGAAGCCCAATTTCAAGGGTGGTATTTGGTTCTCTGAGAATTTAATGGGTGTCGAGATGGGCAAGATCAAGATTGTGATGAACAAGCCAATCTATCTTGGTTGCGCAATCCTCGACCTGTCCAAGAATGTTATGTATGAGTTTCATTATGACTATATGAGACCCAAATATGGTGACGGAATTAAGCTTTGCTATATGGATACGGACAGTTTTATTTACCACATCAAGACGGAAGACTTCTACAAAGATATCGCCGATGATGTTGCCGAGAGATTTGATACATCGGGGTATGATGGGAAAGATGGAAGACCTCTACCCATTGGTAGGAATAAAAAGGTCGTGGGCCTCATGAAGGATGAGCTAAGTGGGAAGGTTATGACGGAGTTTATCACATTGCGGGCCAAGACATATGCATTCAAACGGCTGGAGGGGAATGAATTGAAGAAGTGTAAGGGTGTGAAGAAGTGTGTAGTGAAGAAGACCATTGGATTCGACGATTACAAAAGATGTCTCTTCGATGGTGAGAACATTTATCGCGAGCAGTTGACCTTTCAATCGATTAAGCATGACATTCATACGATCAAGACACGAAAGCTGGCGCTCAATGCGGATGATGATAAAAGAATTATCATTGATGGTATTACAACACTAGCTAGGGGCCATTATAGACAGATTCTTTAGAATCTTAATCCTATCACTGTTTATGGGGGACACGGCGGGGTTGGGGGGTTGGGGCCCGGGGGGGGGGGTGGGGGGTCACGGCGGGGATTGGGGGGTTGGGGACAGAGAAACTCTTCTATCGTTGATTTAACGGACCTGATCGTTGATTTGACGGGAAATGGTAAAGTGCTCACGGTTTTGTCCCAACATCGGCATAACCCTATCTCTTGGAGCTCTTAAAGCCCCTTCACCGCCCAAGAGTCGGTATAATTTTTGGTGATGGGCCAAGGAAGAAAACTTAAGTTTTTAATCCATTGAACTTTGTGATGTCGTTATAATTTATATATAAAACTTTGATCCAATGCGCCAAAAAAAACATGGTCTATTTGCGCCGTCGGTTTGCGGAGCCGTCATGAAGCCTTTAATAAAGCATTGGAGAAAAGGTCACGGATTATTATTGATGATTTCTACCGTTCTCGTCCTCAGAGCTCCCTGATACAAACTTCGAGGTTTATCTTAACGAACTCCGGAGACGAGAATAGATTTCACAAACCAGCACCCAATCCGATCCCAGGGCTTTTCGCGTCAACCACATATAAAAAATTTGAAAGAGAAAGCGAAGGGCGCAGTTTTGCGACAATGGTTTCTAGATGAAAAACGCATATTTAATGATAAGGCAAGACCTTTTTTAATTCAAATATCTCTTTAATCGAACATTTTCCCGACACGACCCTTAACAAACTCTCACCAATGGATTCCCATGATTCCAATCATATTTAAAACACCTACATCGAACCATGTGTGTTTATTTGAGTTTCTCTTTCCATTTCAAACACCGTCAAAAATTAGTCGTGTATACGGGGGTAAAATGTAATAATTGATCCGGACTGCTTATAATAAAAATACAAACTTTAGACGACGCATTATCATGCTTGGTATCATGGATACCTCAGGACACTAACAGAAGTCACACTTGTCCGTTTGCAAATGGATTAAGAATTTCGAGAATTTTGCAAACACATCACTAGAATAATAGTTCAGAGAAAAATTTGTTGCTTCTCCGAAACTATTCAGTGGTGAAAACCGCATTTCAAAAACTGCCTAACAAGAAAGCTGACGTTTATTCAATTCAGTCTGAGTTGTACACAAAAGACTATATAACTCCGCCGAACACCAAAGACGAATTAAATCAGGTGAACTTCTTCCTGAACTTCTTCGTCGTATTTTTTACGCTTATAAGACACTACTGGGTCAGGCACAGTTTTCGCAATAATCCCACAAAACTTTATTTAGGTCAGTTTGGCCATCAAATTTGCATAAATATTCCACTAAAAAAGACTAACCAGGCTGTGTTCACACACATATTTACATCTTATTACGCCTATGCCTGGAGAGAATACATTTCAACTCTTCTAGAATTTTTACTACAGATTTTTGCTATAGCAAAATTTTCCAAGTTTAGAAAAAAAGTTCCAGTTTTCCTTTTTTTTCAGAATTTTGTTAGTCCGTCTGAACCCTTAGAAGCGAAATTATTATCCAAAAGAAAAAAAACGCACCAACAATTCCATAAAAGCATATTTAAAATTAATTCTTTCAAAATTACATCAAAATAAATATATATTAAATATGTACAAGATAAAAAAAAACTTTATGCTTTTACATCTGAAGTAATAGATTTATAACTAAAATTCTGCTAGAGAATTCTGCATAACACTGCGCGCTGGTAAAACTACTTTCGTATCACGAAAATTAAGAATTGATCTTATGCGAAAAATTCTTCCCTCAGTGGGATGGCTACTTTGTTCAACAAGATATAATTCTCGTTTTGATCATGGGGAATCCTTTAAAGCAAAACAAAATTTCCATAAAAATTGAGGAAATCTCTCACTGAAGGATGCGTTACGTAATTGCACTAGTTCAATTATACACAGAATTTTTTCCACACAAACAACACTTAACAGAACACATTCAACGCTGGTCATGTAAATTTGAACCGAAAAACATTAAGGTGTGAAGAATGTGTTTTAAGGTGGTTGAAACATAACATGCATGTTATCAGCCAATGAAAATCGTGCACCATACGGAGAACTTGGAAAAACTTTTGATTCTTTTGTAAATGTATTACCGACCATCTTGGAACCGTTTACGACAGGTGTTGGTTGCCATGGCGATGGATATCTTTGTTAACATTAAGAACATGTAAAACAATACGGCTAAAAAGTTATGAAAACCGCAAGGCAAAATTTTCCTGCTTTAACCGTCAGATTTGAGAGACTAACAAAGAATTTCCATGGTGCAACTTGGCAGCCAATAAAATTTGAGATTCACTCTATCACTTAAATAAGACGTGACAACATTCGAAGAAAAGATACATGTCGGTTATTGAGTCTGCATCTCTATCCCTTCTCACATTTTTCAACCATTCGGCGTGGCTTTGCAGCCGTTTCTCAGTGGTGGCAGGAACATTGTGTAAGCCATTCGTTGATTTGCGAAGATCGTCTCTAAATATGTAATTACATTGCAGGTTTCATGTTAGGTAATATTTCGTGTTTATATACATGCGCTGTTTAAATACCGTTCATTTTGAGCGTGTGGTTGTTACGTACTAACTGTGTACTTTGCTTTGCGGTCAGATAATAGTATTTACGCCCGATACGAAGCTGAAGGCGTAAACGACACTGAATAAAAGCAAATCAAGGCTTAAGGGCGCATAAAATCTCGAAAATGAAGACATGTTATTACAATAAGGGAAAAACGATGTTCCATTCCAACAAAAGCCGGACTGATAATGATAGTTCAACGTACCTTAGAAACACAGGCTAACTTACAGTGCATTTACTGATGCCGATCATGGGCTTTAAAGCTGGTCATGAAATCAGGGAAATGACCACAAAAGTTAAATTTTGACTACAGGCGAAACACTTACAACGCTGACGAATGACCCCATGATGGAGTAGCTTTAATCTGCGAATACGATGGCATCAGGCGATCTAAAATATAAAAAGGTTCATTATTATTCTTCGCTTCGCTTGTTTTCAAAAATAAACAGAGAAGACCTATCAAAAGATAATACCAACCTCCGAAATATTCCATCCATTTTTTTTCCAAACGTTCTTCCACAGTTGGAGTCTGACGACGTCTTATCGGGGTCGGCAAGTCCTCATAATTACGCCTAAATAAAATAAAGACGTACCCAAATAAATAAATAAAAAAAATTTGTAGTATTTTTTAGAATGTGATTTTTTTGAAAAAAATATTTTGTATGCAGGTTTCAAACAAGAGGCATGCTCCAGCTATGCAACTAGTTCCTTCTCAGTTACGTCTGAAAAACATAAATAATTACAGAACGAACCTCGGTTTTTCGTCATCAACAAAATGTCTACCATGCCCAACATCACGCAAAGACTTGATTTCGTGCAACAGATCACCATTACGTCTTCTAGTATCAATAAGCTCTCTTCCTCCTGGTTTCACGGAATCTCTTTTATTCACTGAACCACGCACGTGTCGCGGGTATAAATTATCAGCTTCAACACCAGGATCATATGTCTGCCGATATTCCCGTAACGCTCGGTTGCGACGTTCCTGACTTCCATTAGTAGCCTTATCGATCCATGGTCCATACTCTATGTCGTCATCATATAGCCGCTTCTGTTCTCGCAAACGACGTAACTTGTATCTGATTTCAGCGTCTTCAACGATATCCGAAAAGCGTTCCGATTCATCAGGACTTGAAGCCTAAGCGTCAAAATAAATACACGGGTTGAGAATCAAAAATAAATGAAACAACAGTTGTTATTTTTAAATAAAAAATGACCGAAAATAACAATTGAAAAGTTATTTTTAAGCTATCCATTATTGGCTCTGACTTCGCATTATTTTAGTACGAATCTTCGTAGATTTATTTAGTTTTACTCCAGTACAAGTCTTTAGATGGTCCACTGCAACTCAATACTTACAGTTCTTGCGTTCAAGGCGTTCTCTAATAAGCGCAAGTTGCGTTCTTTGCGTTGCACAAAATCCTGACCCTCAGCTATAGTGTACATTGCATCGTTTATATCAGCTGCTTCCTACACCAAAATAATAAAGCGTTCTGATAAAATTGAAAAATATCAACTTTCTACGTAGGATTATTGCTTACCTCGTCGAGTTTCGTACGAATACTTTTCATAAATTTGTTTGCTTCATGACTGACATACATTTGCTACAAAATTAACATGATTTTTTTCACCGAAAAAAAGTTTTTAGCTTAAAAGCAGCGGTTTAAAAGAGGAATAACGTTGTTTGAAAGTAGCGCACATTTGTTTGAAAGTAGCGTACATTTGTTTGAAAGTATCGTACATTTGTTTGAAAGTATCGTACATTTGTTTGAAAGTAACGTACATTTGTTTGAAAGTAACGTACATTTGTTTGAAAGTATCGTATATTTGTTTGAAAGTAACGTACATTTGTTTGAAAGTATCGTATATTTGTTTGAAAGTATCGTATATTTGTTTGAAAGTATCGTATATTTGTTTGAAAGTAACGTACATTTGTTTGAAAGTAACGTACATTTGTTTCAAAGTAACGTACATTTGTTTCAAAGTATCGCACATTTGTTTCAAAGTATCGTATATTTGTTTCAAAGTAACGTACATTTGTTTGAAAGTATCGTATATTTGTTTCAAAGTATCGTATATTTGTTTCAAAGTATCGTACATTTGTTTGAAAGTATCGTACATTTGTTTGAAAGTAACGTACATTAGTTTGAAAGTATCGTACATTTGTTTGAAAGTAACGTACATTTGTTTGAAAGTATCGTACATTTGTTTGAAAGTATCGTACATTTGTTTGAAAGTAACGTACATTTGTTTGAAAGTAACGTACATTTGTTTGAAAGTATCGTATATTTGTTTCAAAGTATCGTACATTTGTTTGAAAGTAGCGTACATTTGTTTGAAAGTATCGTAAATTTGTTTCAAAGTATCGTAAATTTGTTTCAAAGTATCGTACATTTGTTTGAAAGTAACGTACATTTGTTTGAAAGTATCGTACATTTGTTTGAAAGTATCGTATATTTGTTTCAAAGTATCGTACATTTGTTTGAAAGTAACGTACATTTGTTTGAAAGTATCGTATATTTGTTTGAAAGTAACGTACATTTGTTTGAAAGTAACGTACATTTGTTTGAAAGTAACGTACATTTGTTTGAAAGTATCGTACATTTGTTTGAAAGTAACGTACATTTGTTTGAAAGTATCGTATATTTGTTTCAAAGTATCGTACATTTGTTTGAAAGTATCGTACATTTGTTTGAAAGTAACGTATATTTGTTTGAAAGTATCGTTCATTTGTTTGAAAGTATCGTACATTTGTTTGAAAGTAACGTACATTTGATTGAAAGTATCGTACATTTGTTTGAAAGTAACGTACATTTGTTTGAAAGTATCGTACATTTGTTTGAAAGTATCGTATATTTGTTTGAAAGTATCGTATATTTGTTTGAAAGTAACGTACATTTGTTTGAAAGTAACGTACATTTGTTTCAAAGTAACGTACATTTGTTTCAAAGTATCGCACATTTGTTTCAAAGTATCGTATATTTGTTTCAAAGTAACGTACATTTGTTTGAAAGTATCGTATATTTGTTTCAAAGTATCGTATATTTGTTTCAAAGTATCGTACATTTGTTTGAAAGTATCGTACATTTGTTTGAAAGTAACGTACATTAGTTTGAAAGTATCGTACATTTGTTTGAAAGTAACGTACATTTGTTTGAAAGTATCGTACATTTGTTTGAAAGTATCGTACATTTGTTTGAAAGTAACGTACATTTGTTTGAAAGTAACGTACATTTGTTTGAAAGTATCGTATATTTGTTTCAAAGTATCGTACATTTGTTTGAAAGTAGCGTACATTTGTTTGAAAGTATCGTAAATTTGTTTCAAGGTATCGTACATTTGTTTGAAAGTAACGTACATTTGTTTGAAAGTATCGTACATTTGTTTGAAAGTATCGTATATTTGTTTCAAAGTATCGTACATTTGTTTGAAAGTAACGTACATTTGTTTGAAAGTATCGTATATTTGTTTCAAAGTATCGTACATTTGTTTGAAAGTAACGTACATTTGTTTGAAAGTAACGTACATTTGTTTGAAAGTATCGTACATTTGTTTGAAAGTATCGTACATTTGTTTGAAAGTAACGTACATTTGTTTGAAAGTATCGTATATTTGTTTCAAAGTATCGTACATTTGTTTGAAAGTATCGTACATTTGTTTGAAAGCAACGTATATTTGTTTGAAAGTATCGTTCATTTGTTTGAAAGTATCGTACATTTGTTTGAAAGTAACGTACATTTGATTGAAAGTATCGTACATTTGTTTGAAAGTAACGTACATTTGTTTGAAAGTATCGTACATTTGTTTGAAAGTATCGTATATTTGTTTGAAAGTAACGTACATTTGTTTGAAAGTATCGTATATTTGTTTGAAAGTAGCGTACATTTGTTTGAAAGTAGCGTATATTTGTTTGAAAGTATCGTATATTTGTTTGAAAGTATCGTACATTTGTTTGAAAGTAACGTACATTTGTTTGAAAGTAACGTACATTTGTTTGAAAGTATCGTATATTGTTTCAAAGTATCGTATATTTGTTTCAAAGTAACGTACATTTGTTTGAAAGTATCGTATATTTGTTTCAAAGTATCGTATATTTGTTTCAAAGCAACGTACATTTGTTTGAAAGTATCGTATATTTGTTTCAAAGTATCGTACATTTGTTTCAAAGTAACGTACATTTGTTTGAAAGTAACGTACATTTGTTTGAAAGTATCGTATATTTGTTTGAAAGTATCGTATATTTGTTTCAAAGTAACGTACATTTGTTTGAAAGTATCGTATATTTGTTTCAAAGTAACGTACATTTGTTTGAAAGTATCGTATATTTGTTTGAAAGTATCGTATATTTGTTTCAAAGTATCGTACATTTGTTTGAAAGTAACGTACATTTGTTTGAAAGTAACGTACATTTGTTTGAAAGTATCGTATATTTGTTTGAAAGTATCGTATATTTGTTTGAAAGTATCGTATATTTGTTTGAAAGTATCGTACATTTGTTTCAAAGTAACGTACATTTGTTTGAAAGTAACGTACATTTGTTTGAAAGTATCGTATATTTGTTTGAAAGTAACGTATATTTGTTTCAAAGTATCGTACATTTGTTTCAAAGTAACGTACATTTGTTTGAAAGTAACGTACATTTGTTTGAAAGTATCGTATATTTGTTTCAAAGTATCGTACATCTGTTTCAAAGTAACGTACATTTGTTTGAAAGTAACGTACATTTGTTTGAAAGTATCGTATATTTGTTTGAAAGTATCGTATATTTGTTTGAAAGTATCGTACATTTGTTTCAAAGTAACGTACATTTGTTTGAAAGTAACGTACATTTGTTTGAAAGTAACGTACATTTGTTTCAAAGTAACGTACATTTGTTTCAAAGTATCGCACATTTGTTTCAAAGTATCGTATATTTGTTTCAAAGTAACGTACATTTGTTTGAAAGTATCGTATATTTGTTTGAAAGTATCGTATATTTGTTTCAAAGTATCGTACATTTGTTTGAAAGTATCGTACATTTGTTTGAAAGTAACGTACATTAGTTTGAAAGTATCGTACATTTGTTTGAAAGTAACGTACATTTGTTTGAAAGTATCGTACATTTGTTTGAAAGTATCGTACATTTGTTTGAAAGTAACGTACATTTGTTTGAAAGTATCGTATATTTGTTTGAAAGTATCGTATATTTGTTTCAAAGTATCGTACATTTGTTTGAAAGTATCGTACATTTGTTTGAAAGTAACGTACATTAGTTTGAAAGTATCGTACATTTGTTTGAAAGTAACGTACATTTGTTTGAAAGTATCGTACATTTGTTTGAAAGTATCGTACATTTGTTTGAAAGTAACGTACATTTGTTTGAAAGTAACGTACATTTGTTTGAAAGTATCGTATATTTGTTTCAAAGTATCGTACATTTGTTTGAAAGTAGCGTACATTTGTTTGAAAGTATCGTAAATTTGTTTCAAAGTATCGTACATTTGTTTGAAAGTAACGTACATTTGTTTGAAAGTATCGTACATTTGTTTGAAAGTATCGTATATTTGTTTCAAAGTATCGTACATTTGTTTCAAAGTATCGTACATTTGTTTCAAAGTATCGTATATTTGTTTCAAAGTAACGTACATTTGTTTGAAAGTATCGTATATTTGTTTGAAAGTATCGTATATTTGTTTCAAAGTATCGTACATTTGTTTCAAAGTAACGTACATTTGTTTGAAAGTATCGTATATTTGTTTGAAAGTATCGTATATTTGTTTGAAAGTAACGTACATTTGTTTGAAAGTATCGTACATTTGTTTGAAAGTATCGTACATTTGTTTGAAAGTATCGTACATTTGTTTGAAAGTAACGTACATTTGTTTGCAAGTAGCGTACATTTGTTTGAAAGTATCGTAAATTTTTCAAAAATATCGTAAATATGTTTCAATGTACGTCATGTTGGTATTCCCCTTTTTTGTCTTGACTTAAGGAGTTAAAAATAAAAAAACAAAAAGTTACATACCGAATGCAGAGAATCAAGTCTCCATTCTTCTTCTGCTTTAGTAAGTGCCGACTAAAAAAAAAACAATACTAAACAGTCGTCGTTTCGATCCTGTAAAGGGGGTTCTAGTGCATTTGAAACTCCCATTTAAGTTACGGAAGCCGTGCAAGTACGGAAATCGCTTAACTAGACAGCCGCCTAAGATATCAATCCTATTCTCGTGCTGAACGCTAAGACGAAAAAATCAATTTATATTTTTTTATGACAAGTGTTGCACTGGAAGTTCTACTACAAAACTTTTTAACTGTGAATACAAGTTGTGATTAAGAAAAAAACAATTATTTACCTGTCTTTTTCTAATATTTTCTTTATTTTTACGAAGAAATTGCCTTGCTCTCTCAATTGCGTCTTCTTCTTCGTTTAATTGCAAATCGACCTCACTAAAGAAGTAAAGCTATTTGTTGTCATCGTTCATAATTTTTAATGCAAAAACATGTAGCATTTACATGTTCCACAATGATCTATGCCTTGTCCAGTATATATGTATAGTGTATACTCTATATAAAAAGGTATAAAAATATTCACCTGCTATCAAAAATTAGTATTTTAGACTTGAGCAAAATATACGCTGATTTTTTGGTTATATTAAGCAACAACGCTAGGTAGCAACAAGTGGCCAGTGTAAAGTAATACCGGATATTGTGAAAAAATCGTGCAAAGCAATGTTTTTAAAAATAACTAGTAAAAAATATTTACGTTGGTCTTGATAAGTGCTTGTGTCGATATTTCTCAAAGTCATTCATGCCATAGTTTAATGATTCTGAAAACGAATCAGCTAAAAATAAAAAAGTAGTGATTGGTAAGAATGAATTTAAATTGTACTTGTTTGCACGTATGTAATAAATCTAACAGGTTATTCCATCCAGAGTTAAAAGACGCATTTGAGACCATATCTTCCAATTTTTCTGAAATTAGCAATACTTTTCGAAATTATCCAAATTTTTAAGTAGGAGAAAATCTAAAGATACGACTTGACATGTATCTGTTAACTCTGACTGGTGTCATCCGAACACCAAATTTAGGGGTATTGAAAAAAATATCGAGTGAAAAGATGACAAGGTGCAAACTGTTATGACGTATTCGAAAGAAGAAATGTTTTACATTCACTCTCAATATCCTTCCAAGCCAACTTTTTGTGATTTCGACTCCTTTTTGTTGGCGATATACCTAATAGACGAAATGCGGTCATTGAGAAGCATGCTATCATTTAACTAACATAAGAAGTTGTAACTCACCTATCGTGTTGTGTCTTTTTGATATGTGCTCTAAACTCTAAAAAATTATAAAATCAGCTTTACATATGAAGGAGATTAAGAATAGGTAAACTTAGTAACCAGTTAGTTTGTAATGCAATGTACAGAAACAAAAAGGAGAGCTACATAATGTGACCTGCTCTGTATCCTGTACACGCAAACTTAGTTTTAACAAAATGGAAGAAATATTTTGTTCCCAAATTTTTGTTCTAGTAATTTTGTGACAGAACCAAGAAAAGCCTTTGAGTGTCTACAAAGTTCGTAGAGATTTTTTGAGTTTTTTTGAGTTTTTTTTAAGATTTTTTTGCTACAACTTTTGTGATTTTTAAAGTTCTGAAGCACACAAACAAAAGAAAAATACCTTAAAATATCATTATACCCTTAGAAAGTTTTTCTCTACAGAATGCTAGATAGGTTTTTAAAGTCACCTAGTGTGGTTTGAGGGGTTTCAAGTTCCAGCAGACACTGTGGCTTATCTGTAAAAATGATAAAAACATTTCTGTTCACCTGATCTTGTTCTATATCACTGTCTTCTAAATCTTGCAAACTCAACGAAGATCTTCCGTGTTTATTTTCATCTAAGTTCTGCTTCTCAGCTTTTATCTCATTATCATCATTTTCTTGAATGTCTCCATTAACTAAAGGTTCCTTTTTTTCTAATAGATGGTGTACACCAGAAGATGGTTCATTATGAATGACCGTATTTTGGTTTGCATCCTCTCTTGGCGATGCTCGTTTTTGACTTTTATAATCTTTTAGTTCGGCTGTGTTTAATTTTATTTTCTGTTCTAAATTTGTGATCTCTTCTCTTAACTGTTCAATCTGTTTACTTTGCTCAGTCTTATCTGACTTAAATTTAGTCTCCGAGATAGAGATCTCATCGTTGAGTTTCTTTTTCTGATGCGTTAGTTCTTCAATGTCATTTTTTATCACAGATTTACAGTTTTTCAACATACTTATCGTGTCCTGTAACTCTTCTATAACTTTTTTAGAATTTTCAATTTCGATCTGAAGTTGAGATTTGTCATACAATAAATCTGCTTTCTCTGTCTCCTCATCTCCATTTTTAAAGTTCTGTTGTGTTTTTTCCTGTTTTTGAAGTTCTAACTCTTTTTCAAGATTTCTTAATTCTTCTTTTTTTGCATCTAACTTTTTCTTTTGTTCTTCCAATTCTTGCATTTCTGAGTGATATCTTTCTTGCTATAAATAAACACTAGACCATAAGGAAAACATATGACAAAGCAATTGAACCAGCAGCCAGAAACAAAACAATGCACTATAAATATTTGAATTTAAACAGCCTAACATTTGTTATCTTGAAAAATACATCTTGAGGACATACCAGAAATTAAGATTTACACCTTACATTTAAAATAAATACGAAGATGAGTTTCCCCCGGCTGTAACTAGAAGATAGCCACTACATGTTCAAATTTTCCTTTTAAAAGGTTTAAGGAATAATTAGGAATATTTTAAAAATGTAACCATTCTTAAAATATTATTTGAAGAACAGAAGTAACCTAACTACAACGTTTTCTATTGGTCAATTATACCTTAACAGGACTTTGCTGATATTTTGTATATCAAGATTAAACATACAAAGATGCAGGCTACCTCTTCTTGAATTTTTTTCTTTAAAACATCAACTTCTTTTTCATTATTTTCTTGCAACAATTTCACTTCGTTTTGATGTTTAATCTGCAAGGTTTCCTTTTCTTGCAAATGTGACTTTTGAAACTGAAGGTTTTCTTTCTCATTCTGAAAAAAAACACGCTGAATCAGTAACTAAATAATAATACAAATGATAGAAACCTAAACTCAGAAAAAGCGTCATTTCGAGTGTCATAATACTCAAAATTCTTTAAATTATAATAAAAACAAACTAACAAAAAATTGTTTAAAATCGTGTTCGACCTTAAAAAATATGTAAGGAATAAAAAAAAAAGCTGGCTTACGATGTTAAAACTTAACCCTATTTATATTTACAGAAGCTTACTCGTAACTAAAACACGAAACTGCTACAATGAGGATAAAACCTACTATATCAGGGTGTCTAGCGAATTCATTGGATCAATTTTAGGTTATTCAGGGTTTTTACTGAGTAATAATGTGACTTTTCATCGTTTTTGTTTAATTTTTGAGGGTCTTCACAGCAGATTTTAATCTTAAAAATTATAAAAGACTATAATGAAACCGCCGGCATAAACAATGTTTTGTACACTTTAAAAGTAGAAACGTCCATTCTAATAGTGTTGGCAAACTGTACATTCCAAAAGTTTCAGGGTTTTCTAGGGCTATTTAAAAAAAATTAATCAAGGCCACTTGTTCAAATTCAGGGTTTGCAAGGTTTCCAGGGTTTGCAAGGTTTCCAGGGTCTGCTAGACACCATATATCTATTTGGCAACATTTCATTAAATTTCACTTTTAAATCCACATTTTGAGAGTGGCCATGACAACGGTGTTGCTAAATGTAGTCTGAGAAAAAAAAGGATTTTTAGGCATGGTTAGTACCCACCAACTGCATTGTTTTGAAAGGTATGACAAACCAACCTGGCAAGATCGCTGACATCGGTAAACATTTAGTTCCTTCGATCATTATCTTTCATGCTATTGTGTATTTTTGCCATGTTTAATTAATAGAACTTTAGCCATGTGTTATGTTATTTAGAAATGAAAAAGTAAGCAAAAACAGGTAAATGTTCGACCATGTGTTTTGCAACACCAAATAATTGATTATAACACCTCCCCACCTTATCTTTTAATTCTTGTCTCAAACTCTTTAATTGATTCTGCATATCAATTTCCAGTTTTTCGACATTTTCTTTTTGTTTATCTTTAAGTCTTTTTACTTCTTCTTCAAATGCAGTTTTTAAGATCTCTATCTGTTCTTCATGCTCTTTTTTTATATTTTCCAATTCTTTATCATATTCCTCTTGCTTACTTTTTAAGTCAGAAAGATTTGGTTTATTAAATTTACTTTGATTTAATGAATCCATGAATTGCATTTCTTCAGGACTGTTTAGTTCTTCCATCTCCTGACGTATGTCTTTCACTTTCTTTTCTTGCTCTTCTTGTAACTGAGTGCGTAGCTGCTGTAGTTCATATGCCTGTTGTTGTCTCAATTTCTCTGCTTGCTAGATAACAAATAACAAAATTGTTAAAACTATTCTATTAAATGCAACTTTCCATTGTGGTTGACACTATTTCGGTATTTCGTTTTTCTAAGTTACAAAACGATAAAATATCTCATCCACTCCAAAAAAAATTGTCATTTTAGAAAACTATCATGTTATTATTATCTTCGCATTTTATTAAAAATAAATTGAGTATAAAAATTACATTTGTAGGTAACATAAAAAGTTTATGTTTGCACTCAGACAGGGACTTCTCTCCATGGAACACTTTTAAGGAAAGCTTTACATTCTATTGACTACCTTAGAAACTAACTTGGTAACCCTTGCTGTAATAAAACAGAGTCAACAAGAAAAGGGGAAAACATCCAGAAAACACAAACTAAGTGTAAAACCAACATAGAATGTTTTTTTTTCCGCTTTCAACAAGCAGATGTTAAAAAAAAACAGAACAGACTCGGCTAGTCAGAACTTACTGTTTCCTTTTCACTGAGCAATTCATCTTTTAACTTGTCTATATCATTTTTTTGATTCTGTCTTAGTTTTTGTTCTTCGTTATTAAACTGCTCTTTCAGCTTATTTTCAAGATCTTTTTTCTCCTGGCTATTCTTTTTTGTTAAATCTGTTTTCAATTTCTCCAGTTCTGATTTGAATTTGTTTTTTAGTTTGTCCACTTCAACTTCATTGTCCTTCTCCATTTGGTCTTTTTCTTTTCGTTTTTCATTTTCACTTTTGGTTTTCAGTTTTCGAATAAAATCAGCTTTATCCTCCTGTGAAAGAACATTAAAATTAACATTACTCCATAAATATCACTTGTTTGGTTAATCAGTGGTATCATACAGTATACATCTTCAACTAGATTTAATGATGAAAAAAAATTGAGGGCAAAGTTCTATAACATTTGGTTGGCAAAATTGCCTTGGCAGAAAACCAATAAACTTTATTGGTATATTTTAATGGTTAATAGCTGGCGTAAGTTAAAAGAATGTATATTATCAGTGGTCGCGTCCAGCCAATGAAAGTTGTTTTACTGCATGAGTGTGTACACTTACATTTCTTTAGTGTTTATTGGTACCTTAACTCACAGAAAAACCATAGGTATGCAAAACAGTTCTCATATTTCAAAGTTTCATAGACCTGATTAGCAATTCAAGCTGGAAAATACATTGCACACTGCAAATACAACCAAATATTTGGTATAATTTTAATGTACATATGTTTTAACATAATAAACATAATAAACAAATAGTAACAAGCAATTATCCGATCCAATTTAATGTAAAATCACCATTGAGCATAATTACATGTGGTTGCTTCTTATAAAGATACACCATGTATTTTTGCTGCTCCTTTTTTTAACCTATTTTGCACAATGTCACGTAACGAGAGGTGCTAAAAGTATAGTAGGGCTTTTACTGATAGACAAAAGACATGTATGACAATATGGTATAGCCATTGTTTCTAACCGACACTTTGCTAACTACATCGAAAAAGTAGCAGCAAAACCAAAAGTTGTATCTCAAAACATGCAGCCACAGAAAAGTCAGGAATTATAACTCGCAATATTGCACTAATAACATTAAGGAGTATTAAATAAACAAACAAGGACTCACTTGTAGCTTAGCTTCTTCTTCTAACTTTTCCTCATCTATTTCATTCTTTAAGTCTGAAAGAAAAAATGTTACTTGAGTTCGAACTTTTAAAAAAGCACGTATATACTATACACGTAAACAAAATAACCTACACTTCATCGCCAAGTCATGAGTGGCTCGAAGTTTCTTCTTTTCTTCTTCCTCCTCATTTTTTAACTTCTTTTTGAATTCTTCCAAATTATCTTCTTTTTCGTTTTCCAAATTTAATTTAGTCTTTAGGGCTGTGTCTTGCTTTGGGTCTGCTTTACCAGAAGTTAGCTTTCCATCATTGTTAGGCCTACATTGGAAGATGAACTAGATCAATAATGAACAGTACTTAAGCTGCAAAAGCTTTTTTAATGCACGCACAGCAAAAAAACAAAACAAAAATATTACTTTACAGTCCCAATACAAATATTATATGTCAACCAAGCTGATGGAACTATTAATTTGAGCTTTATGTTTCTGCATTTTTAATTTTGAAGCAAATTTTAGATCTGGATTAGATTTTTTATGACAACGCATTCCAAGCTCAAAGTTGACTTATCCTTAAATTCATACTTTGTTTTTGTGTCGTTGTAAGAAGCAATTGTAGATTCTTGTGATGCAAACAATCGTCTAAATGACAGCAAATGAAAATATCCAGACAATTAAACATTTCTTTAAGTTTACATAACATTTACTACAAAACAATCAAATTGAATAAAATAGAAAAATTGTCTGCAAGTTTTTAATTCACATACTTCTCTGCAGCACTTGCTAGCATTTCTGAACGCTTCTTTCTCTCCTCGTCAACATTATCCATGAATGCTTTGATGGTTTGGTCAGAGTTCTCCACTTTCAACTGACGAAAGTTATCAGTTGATGACTGTTTTATGTCAAAATCACTTTCGTCACTTTCATCTCGATATGTATCAAATGCAGGTAGATTGTCAACACTCATCATGTCTAGACGGGCTGCTAAACCAGAATTGATTCCGAAATCCTGAAAAGGTTAATAAAAAGAGTACTTAACACCAAATTGGAGTTTACTTTGCCTAAGGAGTGTTAATATGAAGAATTAGGGTGGTGAATCAATTTTAATTTTCCCTCACTTTTCTATGACTAAAATGTTCTTAAATTTGTTTAATAACACAAAAACAAACTTTTAAATGCAATGTATTCAAGTTCAACTTAGATATTTTACAGCTGAGTTTTGCACAATAAAATGAAGTTCCGCCTTAAGATTACTGAAGTCATTGCATCGTGCTTATAAATTTGATAACTTTAAAAAGGGTATTGATGTCAGTTACTTAATCCTTAATTTGGGCAAGGATTTTGCAAAACTGGGTTACCCGATCTGTTTAGAAAAGGACGAGTTGATGACAACAGCAAAGAACCTAAATCCTTTATTCTTGAATTACGTAAGCTTTTCCACAGGCTAGTCAACTAGTAAGAAAGCAAAAAACAGCAGAAATTCTTAACACATTTTAATGCTAAAACCAAGTCTGTTTGCCTGTCTATTTGGGTTTTTTTATTTCCTGTTGACTTGTTAGTTTGTCTGTGTTTTAACAAAAACATTAAAACCTACCACTTCAGTTTCCTCATCTTCGACTGAATCAGATTTATCCTGTAATTCATCATCTGAATCCTAAAGTAGAACTTATGAATAAACAAGAAAACATGTCCAAGGAATTTATCTTCCTGCGTACACAACTTTTCAGGTGAATGAATCTAAATAACGTGAAAATTCAGTATTTAATATTTAATTTTATTCCTGAGGAAGTTTAACATCCTCAAGGATTCCATCCTAACAGATGGCTCTTTCTTCTCTCCGACTGTAATCATAACTGCTAGAGAAACATAATAACATTGCTCTAACTTGCTTGCATGCTACCCAAATCGGTTTGTAGTCAAAAGATCACTCTTAATGGGCTCTCAACACTACATTTAAAGTGTACTGGAGTGGACACTGGAAGAATACAAACCAAACTACATTATTTCTGCACCAAAAAAACACACAAAGAAAAAAATGAAATTTGAGGTACCTTTTTGTATAACATATAGTAAAGTAGAACCCACATTATTTTGGCCTACATGGTCACACATATTCACAAGTGCACAATTGTTTACAATGATAATAATTTTGAATTAGAAAGTCTGTAGTGCAACACAATATTTTGGCTGTTACAAACCTTTTGAAAAATATTCTCCCCAAAAATGTTATATACAGGAAATTAAAACTGGCACAAAAATCAACTTACCATGTAACCAAGATTAGCAACATCATCTACTCCGTCAATACCAAGATTGAACTTCGGTTTACCATCAGAGTACTAACGTTAAAGATACTATAAACTTTACAAATTTATAAATTATAAATTTGTAAGTCAGTAGACATTTATGTGGAAATATTATGTGAAATAAATGATTATTAAAACTGTATGTAATATACCTGACTTATTTCTGACAAATCACCAAGAAAGTTAATGCTTTCACCAGTTGTGCCAAGTGACATACCAAAACCACCACTACCCAAGCCATGATCTTTTGTTTTATTCTTCTTGTCACCTGTCTTCTTCTAAAAAATAAACAAAAACAACAGTCACCTTCTGCACCACAGATAGTCTGTTACAGTTGGCAATGAGTTGATTATACATTGCAAATTAGCTTTGACAAAATATTTCAATTGTATATTTAATATACTATTTACCTTTTCATTTATGTTTGTGCCCAGTCCTTTTACTTTACCAGGTACCGTCAGAGGACTAAGAGTTCCACCAGTTGATCCAAGGGAGCTTGGTGCTGTTGATGATAGAGTACCTAACTTTCCACCAAGTGGTTTTAATGGTCCAAGATTATTCTCAAGTCCCAAGGTTGATGCCTTAAAATAATGTCAGTAGCATAATGTTAGGTTTGTCTCACAATCTTAATTAAGGGTAAGTACGTAATTTATTTATCAATAGCAAAAATATACCTAGTAACAAAGTAGCTAGAGCTGAAAATATTATGTAAATACATGTTTGTGTGTTATTAAAAGATTAGCACAACGCATAGGCTTACACGAGAGGCTAACCACCCTGGAGTATTGGAAATATTTACAAACAAAGCTAAAACAGCAGCACAAAAATCACAAGCACAAGCATATAAAGACATCACCTCAGACTGATCGAATGCATGTTACTTAAGAGTGAGGCACAATTTCAAAAATGGTTGATCAGGGTTGGTTTCAACTCTGATGTGCTTTTATACACGAGTTTAAAGAGAAAGAGAGATTGCACTTCATTCCATGCTTTACCAGAATAAAAACAAAGTAATTTTAAAACATAAACAAAATTGGATATGTTTTTTCGTTTCTCAGTGTGCTTCCCCTCTAAATAAAATGGCTTAAAAAACTTGAATGCGAAGAAGATATATAAGGTCTAGCTTAATGTATTTTATGTTGGCAAAAATTGCTGATGTGAAATGCTAGTTGCCTACATTATGGTGACAATCTTTTGTTTTATGTTTTCAATTAATATTCTTGTTTTACGATCGCACTATCGCATTGTAGCAACAGAATAAGTGCAAAACATTAGGTTATAAACAAGAAAATAAGGGCAAATGTTCAGTTTCATCCAACTTCAGCGAATTTAATGACATATTTTGAGATTTTTTGGTAATACCGACATGAATTAGAAAGGCTGTGTTTATGTTTACTTTGCTACAACTCGCAGTTAATAAATTATCACTTAACTAAACATATACAATGTTGCAAACAAAGAAATTCGTTCATATATTGGACATTTCCTATGAATTGACAGTATGTGTGCATATGACTGGCTATAGCTAGCTAAAATGTGGTCAGTTTTAATAAGATCTCGGACAATCCAAAATCTTAAATACACGGCTTTTTATATTTCTGCTTATGTATTGCAAACATATTTTGTTTACATATACACCATGCTCAAATTTTCTGCAAAAATTGTTTATTCATTGTTTACATCAGGGTGCAGTCTTAAATAAAATCGCACCTGTTAGTTTTTTCACAAGCAAAAAATGAAGTTGTGGAGGTTAGTACAACAATTTTAAATAAGAAGTAAAAATAAAGTAAATTGTAAACTGTGTTAATATGCTTTCCTCGACACTTACCGGACAAAGAAAAAACTTGATTTTCCCTGGGTATTTTCATAACAAAACTGTTTTCAATGAACATTATGAAATTTGCTGAATTAGTATTAACCATTATATATTTATTTTTTAAATATAAAAACTATATATACCTTCGCTGTTTTTTCCTTCTTCTTTTCTTTATTTTTCTTTTCCTTTGGTTTGCTTTTCCCTGCAGTTTTAGGACGATTTTTTAACATCTCACGCTCTTGCGTCACCATGTCACGAAAATGTTCATCACAAGGATGATCCCACACACTATCTCCAGTACTGAAGTTGAAGTAGTATATTTCGCCACTGGGATCTTGACTGTAAATATCAAGATAGGAAAATAATAAATATATAATAATACTTGTATTCTGTTCAAAATGTTTGCAGCTCAGCTTTATTTTTGGTCCCTTGTAGAGTAATCTCATTACTTTGTGTTATTGAAAGACAAAAATGCACGTAATACTGACGCAGAAAAATCTGAGGGCCTGAATATCTATGAACGTGAGTTAGTGAATTTCTCTAAAACCTAAGACTAGTTCAATAAAAAGACACTCAATACAACATGGTGGATTTTGTGTTCTTTTATTTGTAAATGTTTCAAGCAATTGAATAATCAATCTGAATACAGGTGAAACTTCATAGTGATCTAAGTTATGATAGTTATTAAAATGTTGCCTTCTCCAGTGTGAAACCATTTAATATTAACTTTCTTTGCACATATATATCTGGGAGAAGATATCTTTTCACTTGTTTTTTTTTCTAGCAAATCAAAAACATTACCATATTTGTAACATGTTTTGTTCTTTGAAATTTACGTTGAAAATATTGTCTTTCATTTCATTTATTATTATTTTAGTATCAATTAATACTTTAGAAATTGCTTGTTGACTGCATTTAGGAGTTGGCTGCTTTACACAGTAGCATTTATACTGAAAAATGCATCAGGGAATCAATAGTGGAATGGTGGTTGTCTTATAGAAGTGACCAAAAAGCACTCTTTGACCATAATGGGTGCAATTGTACAGAATTTAATACTGCAAAAGTTTGGATTACATATTATTAAACAGCTTAAAATTATTATTATTATAAAACAAGTAATTAGCCTGTTGTAGAAAATTCCATGGGGATAGCCTGTTGCTCATATTCCCAGCATAGCTATTTCATGCATTAATGCCTGCCCGTTAGCATAAAGCTCGCATACAGATAATAAGCCAAAAAATCTGCCAGAATAACTTGAAATCAGATGGCAACACAACTGGTATTTAGGGGGTTGCAATTTAAATTGTTACTATTATCGCACTAAAATCATATAAATAACCGCTGTCCATGTAAATTTCATTGCTTCATGCTTTACAGGCAGGCAAAGTTGCACGAAATAGCAATGTGGAAAGTTTATACAAAGAATATTCCGTGGACTAAGGACTAGTTTAATATAAAATACAATGCACAAACAAAAATATATTCAGTAGAAATTTTGATGTACATTTAAAATTTGAATTAAAAAAAATCTTACCAGGGTTTCCAGTCTGGTGGTAGTGGTGCAACAATACCCTGTCGAGCAATGTATAATAGCTCTGGTTCCTTATAAGGATTGATTCCAATAACTTGAGCATATTCAAAGATTTCTAAATTAACATTCAGTTTTGAATTGAAAAAAAACAATTATTTGGTCAAACTGTGAAGTAAAGTATGAGTGCTTGTTTTTGTTGCCTTGCTATTTCTTACTTGTCATGATTGGCCAAACACGCAATTTCAAAAATAAAACACAAGATGCAGCCATTACCAAGTAGAGGCAGATAATCAAGGCACACATTTTAAAATACTGTGAATGAAACATATTTATCAGAAATAATGTAAAAATGACATTTTATCAAAAATTCTGCAAAAAAATTTTTGTGCCACCAGGTATGACAGTTATCCTTAGTTTTGTTATCGGAAAAAAGAATAGCCAAATATTCACAAAATGTTCAGTTCCTGTTTCGCACACGAACTTTAATTAGCACATGTAAACCCATTGTTATATTTAATTATAATAGCATCATGGGATTAAAAGAAAGAAAATAATATAAAATTCAAAGTCATTCAAAACTTTAAAATTCCCATATATAAAACGACCGTGCAATGCTTTGAAATTGACAAGTTTTGTTCTAATATAAAAAGAAAACCTCTCTGCAAACCTTAAAAATCGCTATATTTCATTCTAAATCGATGAGAAAACATCCTGTTGAAGATTAAAAAATTTCCGTATTTTGTTCTGAAAAGACAAGAACAGAGTTAATGCAAAGAAATTTGTGTTTAGAACTAAGGTTTAGAACTAGAACAGATTGGAAGATAGCCATTAATATACCCTGTCCTGCGTATGCTAGTATGGAAAACAGGCTTTAACCAGAGAATGGTGATGGTGATGATGATGTGTATGGGTGGTGGTGTTTAAGGTGTTAAAATTAATCAGCGTATGAATGTGTTGGGTAAGGTTATGAAATAAATTAAACTGCTAATACCTTCTTCGGTTGGTTGATAACTTTCATCATATTCTTCATCTAAAATAAGTTGATTGTTGACAGACACCATAATGACTACATAATCACAATATTCCCATACTATTATATAGTAATCTAAAAAAAAAAAAAACATTGCAGTTAACAGCTGCAAGTTTACTTGATTTTTTTTACACAGACAATGCACAAAAATTCCTGAACACAAAAATACAAAAACAAGGCCTAGTTTATCTTGAATATTTATTCTACAGTCAAAGAAAACAGCTTAAAACAGGGATCCAGCAACCCAAGAAATTCCATAAGACATATGTGATCGGACATGCAACAACTGTCCAGGTGTGCGATTCATTGCAAGTGCCAAACAAGCCTTTTTGCTTGCATGAAAAGCAAAACTTTAATAACAACAAAATAAGTCCTAAATTGATTGTTTAGAGAAAAGTTATATTGCCCATTACAGCAATGCATAAATCATTTAACTATTAAAAGATCTATTTTAAAATTCAAGGTCAAACATTTTGAGCTTTATCTGCATTATCAAAAACAATTCAAAACAACTTGTGGTATTTGTTTTTAAAAGTCCTAAAACGGCATTAAATTGAATGCCGTCCTTTTTCTTTTGGCGGTTAAAATTACATTATTTGTTGATAATTATTTACGTATTTGACTTTCGTCGCAGCCTCGGTGTGCCTCATTGTTCTCTTTGTTTTGTATTTAGTTTTACTTGCAGACTTCGTATTCTTTCAGTTTAAGGATCTGATTCTGGCCTTGTCTACTAGTTTAAGTGTGGTGGCTGTAATGCCACTTATTATGGCAAAACTATTCGCTACTTTAAGGTCAGAATGTGTAAGCACTTACCAATATCGCATCTTACTGATAAACTTGTTAACAATTCTTATCATCTGTCTGCTGTTCGGGATCATAGATATGTGACGATTTCAGGGAATTTGATAACAAGTTATTTAGCGATAATTTTTCATTATCGATCACTTATAGCGCCTGATCGCTAAGCAAAAAGCTTTATCGATAATTTAGATTAAAAGTATAAAATTATCGATAAATATCGCTCAGGGATTTTCTTTTTTTATTTATCGCTATTTATCGCTATTTTGCTAGGGCTAAATTAGCATAAATTAAAATAATAATGACAGCGGTACTTGATAAATGCTAGCGAGCTAGGGAAGCCGAGTTTTGATCCCTTGCTGCGAAAAGTTTCATGCGCACGGGGAAAAACACCGTGCCTGAAAGATATAATATAATTAAATTGCAATATAATTGCTCCCAACCCTTACTAACATTAGTAGAAATGGAAATAAAAATACTAAAAATTTCAGAATAAAACTATGTAGCGAATCAGGGACTTTAGGGATATTTGATGTGTTATTTTCTTCTTTTTAGATAATTATTTTCTCGATAAGGAAAGCAATCAGAAGATTCAAAATTGACCAAGAAAGTTACCTTGATTTTTAGTCAGGATAAATTTTATTTTTTATAGGATCATAATCTAGAGAATAAATCAAGAGGATAGCCGTTGAACATGTGGATAGTTATGTGTTTTGTTTACTTCAACAGCGCTTTTTCATGTAGTTCTTGCTCTAGGAAACTGTATCACTTTTTATTTTCAAAACAAAGTTTGTAACAAAATCAGTAAACCAAGGAATTTAATAGGGCGCGCGTTTCATGTACTCTTTGTTACAAATAAATAAAATGTGTCACTTTCTATCCCAGACAAATTTTGTAACAAGGCTGGGGAAGGGGTCATTGGCTATTTTTCTTTCATAATGCATAGAGTCATCCTTAAAAGGACGTCCAAATTTTGGGGGGAAGAGGGTCTTTGTATTTTTATTGATTACGTTGTCTTTTGGGGGAAAATAGAGGATTATACATACAAGTCGTTTTGTTCTCAATTTACATGAGAAGCATTTTAAATGGAAATCTTAGTGTGTTTTTTATCCAGGGAATTTTTCTGCTTAACTTCAAGAATGGAAGACCATATCAAGAAGGACATGGGGAGGGGATGTTACCTATGAAGCCAATGGCAACACAGTTGTTTTTCTAATTTAAGAAACACGTTTATAAAGAACACAATACTGACACTTAACGTCCTTACTAGTAAGTAAGTAAGTAAATACATTTATTTGTTAAGTTAGATTACAAAAATAAACTTTTTACAAAAATAAATTGACTAGAGTATAAATAATGCAATAATCCTAGTCAAATAGATAAATCTAAACTGAAATTGGTAAATAATCTTGTTCTCAGGTTATATTTTATCAATTTTAAGAAAATGTGAAAAAAAATTTGAAACCAGAGGCTGCATGTGGGACTAGATAATGATCTGCAATAATATTTTAAACCATTTATAGAAAAAAGTAATGATAATCATCTTAAATCCAAAAATGTTACTTCCTAGTATTTATTTATAAATAACTGTGTAAAAAATCAGAAAATCGTGATGAGCGGACCTAGAGAAAAGCTTTGACGTATGAACAGACCCTAATTTATAGGTAACTTCACTATCGCGTGTGACCAAAAATAAGAGGCTAAATTTATTTTTTGGTTAAAATACATTACTATAAATATATAACTCAGGAGTGGACCATGGGAACCATCAAGTTTCTGAAGCACACAAAACTCTTCTCCACCATGTAACACCATAATTCTAAATATAAAGGAATATGCAATGCAAATTTTTTGCCCAAAAAATGGGTATCAAAATATCAAATTTCTGACGACACCTATTTTCCATAAATGAAATGTCCGATACAGGATTTTACTGGCACTCCAAAAAAAATATTAACAAAAAGTTACGTAATTCAACAGGTGTGGGAAAAATTAATTACAAAATGACCACGCACTAGCTTTATTGTGTCAGTGTCTAAAAATGATATTTTTGGTACTGCAATTTTGTGTAATATAAAGAAATCTCCCGGCATGCAAGCAGTGAAAAAAATCTAACATGGTTAAAAACAGGACTTTCCAGTAGTGTTTTGTATGTTGTGTGGTTTGTGTAAGCAGGGCTTTAAGTGGCACAAACAAAAACACCCCCTAATTTGGCTGTATCAATTTGCATATATAATATAATTTTTGAGACTAAAAGTTTGGCAAATTAAACAATCACAACTAAAATTATTCCAAAGCAACAGCTGAGGCTAGCTAGCTAGCTCCCTTGATCCAGACTTGTTTTAGTTTTAAGAAAGCTATAAATTCACTGGTGTGGGGACTTTTATACAAAAAGAAGCTTGTTTCTTACTTGTCATAAAGTAGCTAGCTAATTCAATAAGGTTTTGTTCCTGCTTTTTGTTGAAAGTTTGGCAAATTATAAACGATCACAATTAAAATTATTCCAATGCAACTGTTAGAGGCTAGCTAGCTCCCGTAACTCAGACTTGTTTTAGTTTTAAAAAACTAAACTAAATTGGCGTAGACTTTTATACAAAAAGAAACTTGTTTCTTACTTGTTATAAAGTAGTAAGTTAATTTAATAACGTTTTGTTCCAGCGCAGCCATTGCGTCCAAAAGAAGAATCTAAAATAAAAGGGGTCTGGACAGCGCCGCATGTTTACAGCGTGCGATATTTTGCAGAACAAAAAAAATTAAAAGAGACTAACTAAATTATTTTTTTATTCTTTACAGCGATCAAACAAATTATATTTACGATTCTAAAAAGAATATTAATACACTTTATGAAAACATAAAACAAACCGTTTTTGCTGTTTTGCAAGTTATTTAATCGACAAACATTAAAAGAAAGTTGTCTAGCTTGCTTTTCGCATAATAAGCTAAAAAATTTATGCATCGGCCATATTGCACTATTATCGATAATCTGCTGACAAAGCAAATCAAATTAGCGATAATTATAGCTCAGCATTGTTTATCGCTAATGACCTGATCGCTAATCCATTTTATTTATCGATAATTCTGTTCTTTTTTTCATGAATTATCGCTAAATAGTGATCGATAAGTATAGGTTGTTATCAAATTCCCTGGAATCGTCACATATGCAATTTTTACATAAATTGACATGTAATTTTCAGAAAAACCTTTTGTATGTGATCCTGGTGTGCAGAAGCCACCGGAAATTTCATCATCATCATTATCACTCGTTTAACGTGACTTTTTCTCATTTAAGAGGGTTGCACGGCAATATGTTCATTCCACACTTTCCTGTTGTCTCGCACAATGTCATTCCAGTTTTTTCTCAGTCTTCCACAACCACGACTAGCATCTACTTTCATGTCCACTGTTTGTCTATTGCAACCTTCATTATGATAGACATGTCTATACCACTGTAACCTGTTATATCGAATTGCTGATATTTAATAATATCGACCATACCTAATTATGTCACCAAAGAATCTGAACTAAAATGAGCTTCCAATCTAACGTTGCAGGTCTACCATAACATATTTTCAACAGTTGGCGCCCAGCATTCACTTGCATAGAGTAACACAGGACAACTCAAAACATTATGTCACGCTGCAACTCATCTACATGATATGTATAATATACGTAGTGTATATTTGTACGCACTTTTGCGTACGTATATGTTCATCCGCTATTCGTACGTAAAGTGCTTTAGGGTTAGGGTTAGGATACTTTTTTCCTTTTTTCCCGTGTAAATATGTCATATATTACGTATGAATAGCGCTACGCACTATTAATACGCACTTTACGTATGAATAGCGGATGAACATATACGTAGGCACCATATTAAAGTGCGTACGAATATACACAGTTCCTATAATATACATATATGGAGCTAATTATAAGCACCTAATTTAGCTGCCTGTGCAATATATAGCTATATATTGCTAGTCCTAGAAACACCTATTTTTTTTGCTTATTTCTGACTTAAAGAATAACTTCAGATAGAAAAATCACTTTTAACATGCATGTGCACCACGAAACGAAGGACACAGAAAAGCTCCAAAAGGAAAGACTGACACTCATTTCAAAATAGCCAATGATTTTATTCTGCTCATTCAAAATGATTACTTTTTTACTCATTTAAATGTTTAGCTACATTCAGAAACAAAATACAAAACTGTGCTTAGCTATATAATAGCTGGCTAGCTAATGCTTTATCTAGCTTGGTATCATTGTGGCTAGCTAATCAGCCAAATAGCTATAGCGAACAATTGTATAGCCTAGCTAACTTATTTACTGTGAATTATTCACATTTTACATGTAAAGTGCAGCCTAGAAATGGGACATTGTTTATTTCTGTCGTCCATTGGTGGTCCACCATCTTATCGTCGTCGACGTTGAGTTGTTTTGTTTTCCTTTGGAGCCAAATTTTTCCGCCATTTTTATCAAATTTCATGACCCATCTACTCCAACCATAAAAAGTTTTGTACCCGATTTTTCATTATAACCTGCTCGCGGTCCACAATATCTCGAAAAATAAACAGAGCGAAATGATCAAAATTTCTGATTGGCTGGCGAAATTTCCATCATGCAAACTAATTGAAGATAGTCAAGATCGTATCGCTCCTCCTGCAACCGATCACCGATCTAACGTGAATGTAAAAATAAATGTTTTCAGCAAGTCGCGCTAAAAATTAGAGTCAATAAATTAATAGCTCTCCAATATGAAAACGCCTACCATTATTGACCCCAGACCTCTTTGAGATAAACCTCAGAGCTACTTTCAAGGTTTTAAGTTTTAATCTGAAAGAACTCTGGGTGCGAGAATAAACGCCTAAATTAGAAAATTTTTCATTGAATGCGTATTTAACGAAAAGCGCATGTAAAATGTTTTCTGTTGAAAAATAATGCAAGCAATACGGTGGCGTTTACTGACCTCGATTCGCTCTATAATATCAAAAAGAAATGACCACAACTGCACTGCAAATTTGTGTTCATAATTAGAGGCAATAAATTAATCTGATTTTCGAAAAATAGTTTATTCGCGGTGATCGATTAAAAAATAACGGTATGTACCAGGTCTGTCAAGTAAAATCTAGCATCTGTGCAGCACCTTATTTGACACTGTCAAGAAATATTAAGCATAAGAGTATATTACTCTACTAGCACTATGATGGGGTAATAAGAGAGTGAAGGTATATTGACGTGAACATCTAAATTATTTTAATGCATCCACACGTTAGTACACAATCACGTACCGGGGGCATTTTTCCTTTTTGATTAATTTGGTCACTACTCTGATGACGAGGATCATTAGTACAGCCATGCATTTTTATGTTTATTTAAAAGGAATCTTTTAAAAAACACATCACTTGTCAGAGTCTCAATGACACAAACAAATTACGTAACCTCGTTCTCAGCGCCTGTTTTCTCTTTTTTTATCGGGACGGCGAGACGAACATGGTCCTGGAGGAGGCTGGTTCTATACAAAACCTGATTGGTGCAGATGTATCGCGTAATTGTTGAGTCACCTAAAACATTTTAGAAAGGCGGGAGTAATTAGGAAGCTAAACAAATGTCGTGAAGTTTGCTGGCTATCGCCTTAGATCATGTTTGTCTTTGTGGACTTTAATGGGTGTGGATGAAAACTAAAAGTGACTTCAAAAGGGTTTAGTCTAATACATCTAGTGAAAACTTTAACGTTTTCTTACATTTATGTTCAACCTGTTTCGCATATTGATCAGACTCAATTTCACGACAAGTGCAAAAGTCAATCTCTATCCGCAATGTTTGAGTATATTTCTAATTGCATGTTTGTCTTGCAATCTCGGTTATAAAAAAGGTAACAGACGCTGGGAAGGAGTTCAAATGTTGTATCCTTTTATTTTTGAGGTACTCTGGTTATAAATTCACTACAAAAAGGAAAAGCCAGTATCTAGTTTTTCAATATTTTTCGTGAATAGGTACTGATTATCGCGAAATTGGCGAAAATGAATTCCCGTTAGGTATCTTATTTTGAGTATTTATGTATTTGAGTATTTATACAACTTTATATCTTAGATACATTTTTACGTCGTATAATACACACAATTCTACGTCTTATAATACACACAATTCTACGTCGTATAATACACACAATTCTACGTCGTATCATACACACAACTCTACGTCTTATAATACACACAATTCTACGTCTTATAATACATACAATTCCACGTCGTATAATACACACAATTCTACGTCGTATAATACACACAACTCTACGTCTTATAATACACACAACTCTACGTCTTATAATACACACAACTCTACGTCTTATAATACACACAATTCTACGTCTTATAATACACACAATTCTACGTCTTATAATACACACAATTCTACGTCTTATCATACACACAACTCTACGTCTTATAATACACACAATTCTACGTCTTATAATACATACAATTCCACGTCGTATAATACACACAATTCTACGTCGTATAATACACACAACTCTACGTCTTATAATACACACAACTCTACGTCTTATAATACACACAACTCTACGTCTTATAATACACACAATTCTACGTCTTATAATACACACAATTCTACGTCTTATAATACACACAATTCTACGTCTTATCATACACACAACTCTACGTCTTATAATACACACAATTCTACGTCTTATAATACATACAATTCCACGTCGTATAATACACACAATTCTACGTCGTATAATACACACAACTCTACGTCTTATAATACACACAACTCTACGTCTTATAATACACACAACTCTACGTCTTATAATACACACAATTCTACGTCTTATAATACACACAACTCTACGTCTTATAATACACACAATTCTACGTCGTATAATACACACAATTCTACGTCGTATAATACACACAATTCTACGTCGTATAATACACACAATTCTACGTCTTATAATACACACAATTCTACGTCTTATAATACACACAACTCTACGTCGTATAATACACACAATTCTACGTCGTATAATACACACAATTCTACGTCGTATAATACACACAATTCTACGTCTTATAATACACACAATTCTACGTCTTATATACCATTTTACCGTTTATATACAATTACAATAATTTAATATTATATAGTATTCTCTACATTATATACATATGTTAAACTTATCCTTTCAACGAGTCTAATAAATGAAATTCAACAACTTGCTGGCACAAGCGCTCGAACATTTCTTCATTCTGTTTTTATATAATCCACAATGTTCACTAAGTCTTCTTCTGGGAAGTTAGCCAAAAGCAATTTTTCTTCCTCGTCATAATTGTCGACAACTTTAGCAATGTTTTCCGTCATCAAACCGGCATCTGTAAACGCCTTAACGAAGGTTGCTCCTATCATTGATGAGTACATTTCGAACATTCCACAAAGAAGTTTATTTAGGAATTTACCTCTAACGTCTTGTAATACACACAATTCTACGTCGTATAATACACACAATTCTACGTCGTATAATACACACAATTCTACGTCTTGTAATACACACAATTCTACGTCTTATAATACACACAATCCTACGTCTTATATACCATTTTACCGTTTATATACAATTACAATAATTTAATATTATATAGTATTCTCTACATTATATACAGATGTTAAACTTATCCTTTCAACGAGTCTAATAAATGAAATTCAACAACTTGCTGGCACAAGCGCTCGAACATTTCTTCATTCTGTTTTTATATAATCCACAATGTTCACTAAGTCTTCTTCTGGGAAGTTAGCCAAAAGCAATTTTTCTTCCTCGTCATAATTGTCGACAACTTTAGCAATGTTTTCCGTCATCAAACCGGCATCTGTAAACGCCTTAACGAAGGTTGCTCCTATCATTGATGAGTACATTTCGAACATTCCACAAAGAAGTTTATTTAGGAATTTACCTCTATGTGAAGGCAATGTAAAGGCCTCTTGGGTTACAACAATGTGGTTATTTGAAACCATTCTTTTTACTGTCTCTGTCAGTGAATATTTTCAACATCATGCCTGTAGTAAATGTCTTGTACATTAAACAGAGACACGCTACTAACTCGCCATCTTTGAAGGCACCGCCCCAAACACAGTTTCCTTCCATTCCTTCTATTCCTTGTGTTATGTCAGTTTGCCTCCCTGCGGTCAAATTTACTTTGAAATCTAAAAGAGCAAAATGAACCTATGAATGAAGGAGATTGTGGATACAGGCAAAGAAATAACCCATTTTGTTAAATTAACTTTTTTGATCTGCTGCTAACACATGGAAATGAAATGTTAAATCAAAATGTATATGTAATTTTTTTGCCCACTTCAGGTCATTTCAGCAATAGGTTAGGTAATGCTGTCTTATTTGGTTAAAACACGAAGTTTATTTTAACAACAAAACCTACCAGATAGGTCACTAGAATCCCACTTCCAATTGTGTTCACTAACCACCATGGAAACCATTTTCTGTGCCATTTTTACATGTTTTGGATTTGACAACAGCTTGAGTTCATAATCACCATAGCTGATTGGTTGGCTGTTCTGTTTCACAAGTTGCCAAAAATTGTGATGGTTTTCGTGTGCATTATATGTGTATTTTCTCACAACAAGTCGGCGTGCTATTAGCTGACTCGTTTGTCGTAAGCTTGATTTTACAGCAAACATTTTATAAAACATAATAAATATTCTTTGCAGAGAATAAACGTTCCTTGCCAGCTGGTCTTCTTATTGCTGTGCATGCAACTTACAAATCTGAAACGACGCCCTTTTTTATACCTGTTACTTTTATGTTTTTTGCGCATGCGCACTTGTTGATTTATTGTATTAATAAATCCACATTTAAAAAGTATTGTGTATTTCAGCCTAATGTTAATTCTCGTACCTCAATACAATTGTTCCTGTTTAGAAATGCATACGAGAATGTTGGTTAGTAATACTCTCATCCCCAGGATTTTTTTGTCTTTTTGATATGAGAGAAGACGTCAACTCTCGTATCAAGAAGGCAAAAAGCCCTGGGAATGAGGTGGGTTAGTAATTGCTGTGCATTTTTGTTCCGCATACCAATACATGAATGGAAAGTAAAAAATGAAATGTTACGTTTTATTTTGTTAATGATGATTCATATTTCCGTATAAACAAAACTCCTGATTAGTGTACTCTTTTCCAGTCACATTAGATAGCAGGAAAGGGTCAACTTAAATAATGCTTGTGGGAGAAAAAAAAAGAGGCATGCGCGCGTAGTTCATTTTTCACTCCTTTTTTTGTTTTGTTTATTTATTTGTTTGTTAGGGATTTTGTAAAGATATTTTGTTTCGTCTAGTAGAGATTTATTCTTGACCACAATTAATAAACTACATTTTGATATGATCTTTAATTAACAGAAGTTGAGTAGTATTAATTAACTTTTTTTTCCGGTTTGTGCTCCTCCATCCTCGTCCCCAGTGTTTGTTGCCTGATGTCAAAGCCGCTAGCGCTTACTTGACCCATCATTGTTTCAGGGTAACTTGACTCACGAGTTGCTTTCACGGAAGGTGGTCCCCGAGACCCCACGGAACCGGATTGTCATTGGCGTTAACACAACAATTTACAATAACTTTTAATTTAATCACAATTAACTTTGGCAACGGGAACACTTTTTGCGTTGTTTTTTTTCCTCGTTGGATAATCCCCATAAGGAGATTATCAAGGAATTTCTTTCATTGTCGTCACATGGAAATCATGTCGGCGATTAATTCAAAACAAACCCCTTTTAAATGGCTGAGAGTTATGCGGAATTAAAGTGAAGTATTGTAAAAAAATAAAATAAAATAAAATAAAACGAAGTCGGTCTTTTAACAGGAACTGCCAAAATACGCTTATATTGTGAACGTTTTTCGAAATCATTACGATAAAATATGAAACTGAAGTAAAAACTAAGAGCTTTTATGATGTCTTTCATGAAATTGTACGAATTATACCTTGGTAGCCGTGAATCTGTTTGTTGCTTCAGCCCTATTATTTACCGAAAGTCCAATAAAAGTTAGGAAAAGTCACAAAATTTCAAGGAATTTCATCCAGTAATTAAAAAGTTATGAGACTTTGAAAATGCCCAATACCAAATAGGGTTAAGCGTAAATAATTAAGCAAGCAGGTGAGGTGGAAGAGTTGTAAATAAAAGGTAAATTTTACAACACAAACTTTAAATTGTTTGTTCTGATGAATTTTCACAGGAGGTAAGATTAACATTATATTATAAACAAATTTTCATGATTTCTTCAGACAGTTCAACTCGACCAGGTTTTAAAATCGCCAACTCGCTGCATGTGCTCAACCCATAAGTATCAATATTTGAATGTTTAAGCTTTTATTTTTGCCAACCTTTTGTACAAGGAGTTAGGAGTTTGTTAATAAGGCTACTACAGTCTTTTTTTTGATTCCACCATTTTCAACAACTCTAGCTAAACCTGAGGATATCATATATCTCTATATTCTATATTATAACAGTATAAATTTGTATTTATTCATAATTACAAGACTATGTTATAAAAAATGGAGGATTCCTCCTAAGTTATAAACTTATAAATTTCCAGATGTCTACATATCTTTATTTCGTGAGCATAACATTTATCAAAATATTGAGCTAACCATATTGCTCAGTTTTGGTGATTCCTTCTGTGTTTCTCGTTATGGATATTTTAATTAGAAAATATTTTCTCTTTTTGCAATATACTGTATGAAATTGGTTTCGTGTAATTCTGTAGACACATATTCTTACAGAAGCAATAGTTTAGCTTTTTTTATTTCAGCCCTTGTAAGTTGGGGACGCTCTCTTAAAAATACAGGTATATAAAATGAAACTCCAATTTCTTCAAGCTTCTTGCTCTCGGTTTCTTCTTATCTTTCCTGACTGTACTCGCCATCGCGAAATAATAATCTTCTTTTAAAAAACAAATATGTATTACTGCAGGAGGTGAAGTTTTGTTTCAAAAAACCTACAATTCCCTTAGAAAAAAACAATACGATCGTTCATAACACAAAAAAACCCAGCTCATTCACTAGCTGAATTTTTAATGTTTACAAGTTCACCAAGAAGTACCTCGTTTTCATGCCGCTAATGTAATCGAAAATTAAATTCGGGAAAGGTGTACTAAAGTAATAACCCCCGTCCAAGCAAATTTCGTTGCTTCATGTTACCAGGTGGCAAGGATAGCCGAAATAGCGATGTAAGAATTACAGTAGACTCTGTATAACTTGAACTCGCACGGGGAATTTGCGTTATGGAACGTTACGGAGTGTTCGAGTAATAGAGAGTTGCCCTTTTCACTACTTTTTATGTATATAGTCACTATATGGCCATTTTTAGATGCTACTGTGCATTTAAAATCATTTTATAGTCACTAAATTTGACGTGAACATTAACGAATGGAATACAGACTAATAAGCTCCAAAGACTTTCCAAAATAAAAATTGAGTCGACTACCCAAGTTCATAATGGCGGCTGTAATAAAAAATATTCTGTATACCGTGATTGGCTTAAGCAGCAACACGTGGAAAGACGTCGTGAGAATCTACCTAGTACATTAGCAGGCAGCTATTATATTCGTGGAAATTAGTGAGGCTAGCTAACCAAATAAAATATAAATCACCTTATCTATATAGCTTTTACCTAATAAACAAACAAGTTAGCTAGCTAGCTTTAAGATATGCATTTTTTTACTTGAGGAGACAACCAAAGCCACCACTCTTTTGCATAAGAATATTCTGGAGTCCAATCAAGAAGAACGTTAACCGATCGTTTGGGCAAGTCAAATTTGGCTTCTGTGACTTTAAACTCCAAGGGAATACTTCAAGAGAATACTTCGCAGGAAGATATGGGATTTATACAGTCTGAGTTCCCATTAGCTAAAAATAAAATAAAGCATTTCTCTTGTCTTCTAAGAACCTAAAAGTCAAGATTTCTATTTGTTGAATTTCCAAGGCCAGGGTAAATACTTCATCTGGAACTCATGTGTCCGTGCTCTGGGCTGTCTCTATCATTCTATCTCTCTATCGTTTTTCCAGGCGACTTTAAAGACTCCGCCTTTCTCCGGCGGAATGAATTTAAGGTCCACCATACTTAAAATTAATTTTTGTCAGAAGTATACGACTATTTTTTTCGTCGCATCACAGAAAGGCGTGTTACTAGTCATCATAGAAAATCTCAAGCTCTAACTCTCAGTAAATCGTTAGATTTTAGGCAAGCGGCAGATACTTTTTTACGTTGAGGAAGAGCGCAGTCAGTAATTTATTTTAAACTCAGTAATTTATTTTACCTATGACGCTGCGCATATGTTATCACGACCATGTTTAAACATAATTTGAAATCTCTCGGAGTTGCTGGTTTACAATGTATTAAACTTCGTGTGATTCCGCTCGTGAGGATAAATTTTAATTCAAGCACGTGGAAACAGTGTTATTTATTTTTATTAATTCGTTTAATTGTTTTTTTTTATTTATTCTCAGTTGAAGAGTAATAAGGACGAGTAGTGAGTATTAAGGGGGCAAGTTCTTGCTGTTGTCTATTGTCAGATGGTATGTTATTTAACGTACGTGTGTACTAAGAAACAAAGCTGATTTGTGTAGAGAAGTTCTAAATATGAATCGTCAACGATTCATATTTAGTTAAAGCGGCGACGTTTTAGCGGAGTTTTACACACAGGTAGCGCTACAAGATTTGCTATCAAAAAATATCAAATTTCAGGACACGCTCCTTGGTCAACATCTACCCAAAGAATATAATTAAATATTACGATAGCCTGCATCATGGCTGAGTAAAGGATCACATTAAAATTCAGATATACTTTACTGGACTGCGATGGCGACGTTCTTGTAATTAAGGTGGCGAGACCATAACAAAACAATGGTGCTGTTTGTAGCAAATAGAACACATTGCAATGCTCCTTGAAGCAATTTAAAAATCCTTTTTAAAGTGCTTTGAAAACAGGTAAGTTCTCGGACTTCCCTTAAGGCAAAAGAGGACAGCAAAAAGTCATGCCCGCGTTAACCTCTACTGCGGTTGCAAGCTACGTTGGTTATGATACCACAAGAAAAATTTGTCCTCTTTCAGAATATAAAAACAGATAATAATAAAGACTGGGCCTTGATCCTCATTTGGGAGCTTTTTGGGTTTTCTAACCACACACAAGACAAGTTGCTCCCGTGCGGTTCAATATTTTGCAGGAAAGGAAAATTAAATATACTAGTCGTTAGCCCGTGGAAAAATCCACGGGTTCGCCCGTCGCAGCTAAGCTACCATTTTGCGTGACAGACAGACGGACGGACAGACGTATACGGGCATTATAATATAGACTAGTCGTTAGCCCGTGGAAAAATCCACGGGTTCGCCCGTCGCAGCTAAGCTACCATTTTGCGTGACAGACGGACGGACGGACAGACAGACGTATACGGGCATTATAATATAGACTAATTGAATAAATTACTAACCTTAGCAAACTAATTATATCAACCTGAGTGTGCGCTCTGACATTCTCCTTTTTGGGCATTCCGCAATCTTGGATAGCAGGCCTCCCAGGGGAAATTGTCATTCAAAATATATGAATATATGACCAAAATTAGGGCAAATATATGGGAATATATGAATATTTTCAGGTAAATATATGATAAATTGACAAAATATATGATAAAAAGTAGGTTTGAAAATAAAAACTAAGTCAAATACCCGTCGAAATTGGGCAAAAAAAAATGGATTTCAGATATCGTTATAGAAGCACGTTAGCACTAACAAAGATTGGTAAAATAGTAAATTACTAGCTTAAATACAAACTTCAGAACTTAAAAACCTTTTGACTTATTGAGATGAGCACAATTTACACAAGATCAACAAGAACTACTAATAAGAACGAACAATAATAGGTAATATAATAATAGGTAAAATAATAATAATAGGTTAATGATAGAAATCAGAAACAAGAAGCCCTGCGGCTTAAAGATTTCCGCCATTAGCAATAATCTGAAAAAGTACTGAACTTTGAAGAGGACTGAGTAATATGGGGGAACAAAATCATTGAATATTCTAAACTTTAAAAATTCAATTTTTGATTATTATTGTAACTGGAAATCATAGCTAACTTAACTTACATAAACTTCATTTCTCTATAAGAACAATTTTAAACCTGGAAATTGATGAACAATAAAAACAAAATAAGAACAACGGCAAGGCTGAAAATTTATCTATTTTCTCTTTTTCTCTGAAAAACAACTTGGAAAATATCTTTAAAGGTGGCAGCAAATTTTTTTTTACATAATCAGTTACGAAAGGTTATTTTCAGACTACATATTCTTATTTTTTCTTTTATAACACACTTGTCGCGATTTTATTAATACGTTATCTTTCACCAAAAATATTCAGCCTCAACAATTCCTCTTTAAATTAAAATCATGAATAATTAATTAGTTCTGCTGAATATAGCCATTCTCGACCCCAGAGCTCTTTGAGATAAACTCGAAAGTACTTTCGAGGTTTTAATCTCAAAGAGCTCTGGGGACGAGAATGGAATATAGCTTTAGTCTACGTGCTTGCAAAATTGTACAGAAGGAAATGACGTAACTTTTAAAGGGAAACGTTAATAACATCAAAGATGGCTCATTATAAGACGATTTTCATTATGCTACACTGCACGAGCTTTAACTTTCGATAGCATATAAACTTTAAAATAAAGTATTGTTCATTGGATAATAAAACAATTTGATGCACTGTTAGGATTCTTATTGGCTTAAAACTCACTTTAGCCTCGTTCTCAGAAAAAAATCTTTAGCCTGGATAAGTTTCGGGCGTCCAGCCTAGCTGCGCTGTCTCTATCTATCTCCCTATCTCTCTATCCCTCTATCTATCTCCTCAGGCGATTTTAAAGATTCCGCCTTCGCTGGCGGAAATCAACAAATATATCTAAAAAAACAAGAAGACACAGTCAAAATATATGATAATATATGAAAAATCTCCAAAATATATGAAGATATATGATAAATTGGATGAATTTCCAAAATATATGAAATATATGACCGCTGGGAGGCCTGAGATAGTAGCCGACGGCTTGCCGTTAGTTTAAGTGGAAAATTTTCTTTACTGCCAAAAGTTACATACATCCATCTTTAATTTTCTTGTAAACGTGTATTTTACGGACTAGAATGTCAAGATTAACATGTGTGGCTAAAAAATAACTACAATTATGCATGCCCTACTATAGGGATAAATTTTGGAACTAAATGTCGAAAAAAAACTCCCAATTTTTAGCCACTTATCCTGCTTACTTCTGTCTTGTCCACGACCTCCCAAGTTATTTTCCTTTGCATGTAGTAAAGCGTATATCATCTTATACATTCTCCATTGGTCTTTTCCTGTTATTGCACTATCAACTGACGATTTCTATATGATCTCTGACTTTACTACCAAACCGAACTGAAATTAGCAATTTTTTGGCTTTGATTCGCGAAAATGTCTTCCATATAAATTTCTTCTCGTGACATTTTCTTCCATTAAAACTGTAGAGTAGGTCGTCAAAAGCTGGCAATTGTTTTATTTTTCTCCATCATAAAATTTGAAACACCATGAATATAAACATATCAATACAAACACGGATATACCTCTGTTATAAATAATCAACTGTACAGAAATAAAAAATATCACCCATAATTTTTGTTTCTGGAAAATGAATGACTAAATTTATTTGCTTATTTGATCAAATTTAAATTATCTCAACGATTAACTGAACTAAATGTTAAAAAATCCTCTTTTGGCAATAAATATTTTCCTAAACGACAACCCAGCTATATTTATTGAATCAAACTGAAAAATTAGAAATTGTTGAATACAATAAATGATATGAACACAGGTATTTCAGTATATTCCAGCTGTAAAATGTACGTCGTTCTTTTCTTACAAAAGGAAGTTCACATAAACGCAACACGATATGCGCTCTACAAACATTGACAAGTATGATCTCGAAACAAGTTTGGATTAACCATTAAATGGTCGGTTAACCATTAAATTCTCGCACCAATTGTAAAACTAAACTCATATCCATAAACACACAGCGTGTTAGGATATTTATTCCGGTCCACTAGATGCACTTGTACCAACTAAACCAGAATCCTTTGCCATTCCGTAAAATATACCCTTGGTAGATAGCAAGTTCGTAGGTGAATCGAATTCGGCAATATTTCCTGCGCTCAAAACCAAAATTCTAAAATATAACGATGGTTGGAAATCTCAGTAACACATCAATAATCTCGATCGACAGAAAAAAGATCTGGGAAAAAAGTTAAATAAGATTCAATAAGGAAAATTGCATACGGCATGGATGCCCAAGGCATGAACGTTCATATGAAATTTTTTTTTCATAGTTTTAATATGGAATATCATTTAAAGAGAAAGGTTATGATAAAAATATTACGTAATGAACAATCGAGTTTATTCTGGGCCTAGAATAAACTCGCTTGTTCATAACATGATAATATTTATAATATTCAATAACAATGACTGAACAGATAAGTCGTAAAAATTTTAGAGAAAAAAAAGTTTAAATCCGACAAAATATTTTTATTTTAAACACACGAGGCAGCTCACAGAGTGCAAGCTCATGCGCGTCTTATTGATGCAGTATTTAGTTGATTACCTGTCGTAATCCAAAATAGTGTTCAATCGATGCGCTATAGTCAAAATAGTGCAGTCACTAAATTCTTTTCTGATGGTCTCTTGAATTAAAGCATCGGTTTCCATGTCAACTGCAGCTGTGGCTTCGTCCAGGACGAGAATTTTAGTTTTGCGAAGCAAAGCTCGCGCAAGACAAACAAGCTGCCGTTGACCAACACTGTAAAAAAATAAAAAATAATAGTAACTAAAAAGTTTTTAAAACTTTTCAATTATATCCTCAATCTGCTGACGCGTGTACTTAGACACGTCGCTATAGGTGGACCTATGAAGCGCTAATAAAAAGTCGGAAAGTTCCCTCTGTTTAGGGTCCCAAGAACTCGCAACAATACACGACGCATGCATACCATTAAATATTTTGGGTACAAATCTGATGAATTTGTTAAATTCAGCTTAGCTATCTTATCTCTTGACTGAAACTATCCCTACCTTAAATTTTCTCCTCCCTCAGCCACTTCATGTGACAATCCATCAGAACATTCACTCACAAACGAACTCAAATGCGCAACCTTCAAAACATTCCACAAATCAGCGTCAGTAAACTGCTCAAATGGATCCAAGTTAAAACGAAGAGAACCCGAGAACAAAACGGGATCCTGCAATAAAAAGAAATAAAGACATAAATAGAAAAATAAATAAAGCTTCCACCTTTTCTACTTCTCCACAAGTAATTTCCCGAGGTGACAGAATATCTATCCATGTAGAATTTTTTAAACGCCAGTGTTAACAGTAGATAGACAGGCTATCTGAATCGCTTACAAAGTTCTGAGTGAAGTCAAAAACGTTATCACTATGGTTTTACCCAAGTCATTTAAAACTCCTAAATTTCAGGGTTTTCTTAGAGTCAGAGTGACGCTTTAAGTTATTTAAAAGTTAAAAGTTATTTAAAACTGCTCTCTATCCTCGTACCTGTGGTATAATAGTTAATTTTGATCGCAAATCCTTCAGACCAATACTTGAGATTTCTATCCCATCAATGGATATACTACCGCCAGCAGATTCAATGATTCGAAACAAAGCGAGCGCTGTGGAAGATTTGCCAGCACCAGTTCGACCAACTACACCTATCTAAATATCAAGAATATTAGATGCTTAAGCAACTCTAAAAGTAAATGCTCAAAACGAACTAACGAGCAAGCAAGCGAGCAAGCGAGCGAGCAAGCGAGCGAACGAGCAAGCAAGCGAGCAAGCAAACGAGCAAGCAAGCGAGCGAGCAAGCAAGCAAGCAAGCGAGCGAGCAAGCAAGCGAGCAAGCAAGCGAACGAGATCTTCTAAAATTTCACATCCTTACTTTCTCAGTTGGACCAATATTGAAACTTAATCCTTTCAGAACTAAATCTAATTCAGGTCTATATCGAACAGAATAATCTTGAAACGTCACTGTACCAGTCTGAGGCCATTCATCCTTTGGTCGGTTCTCGGGAACTACAGCGGGAGCCTAATAACAAAGCATGAAATGTCACGTGAGGAAATGTTTGTATAATTTTTACTGTGTTTTTAGTATGTTTGCAACATTAGGGGAGAAAATTATTTTCGGAAGGAAGGTAGCGAAAAATTAATTTTAATAAAAGCAAAATCAGTACTGTATCTAACATAGCTTTCATAATTTGAGGTATTTTCACATAAACAACAAAGGACTCGACAGTTTAGGTCCTACAGGTAACCGAAGTAGGATGAAATGAAAAATTTATGATAAAAATTGCTACGGATACAAGAAAATTTTGGCGTACTTAAGAAAATTTTACAGAAGAGGTTCTTTCCGAGTCCAAAACATCTATTTCTAGGAATTCCAGACTGTGTAAGAACACTATCGCATGTCGTAATAACTTTCATTCTACTCCTTACTATTTCGGAATTTCGTAGCTAAATTACTATATCGGTTGTGATATCCTTTACCACGTCTGTATAAAAAACAACTTTTATACCTCAGTAGGACATTCTATGTATTCCTTCACTCTTTCCACTGATATAATGTTGGTTTCAATTTCACTGGTCATACGAACTAGCCAATTTAACGTTTGAGTGACCTAGAACAAAAGACACGTAAAGTTTTACGAAAAAAATTATTTTGCTTTATTTTACCTGCGTTTCATGGTCCTTTTCTACGCGTAGTGTAAATTCTAGCAATAATGCATAACAAATCCGATAAAAGGTGTTTCTCTAGGAGAGTTTGAACACGATTGTAACAGCGTAAAAAGGTTTCATGAGGTAAGTAAAGCCAAGGTTTGACTTGCTTTTGTCAAAAAGAATAACAACAAGAAAACTACTGGGTCATTAACCTGTAACGCGTAAGAGATTGACAATCCAACCATTCCTGCAGATATTTTGTTTCGTTGAATAATACAAAACATAGCAGCAAAAAAAGTGATCATATTTCCACAAAACTCTAGTCGCATAGCAAGCCATCTAAAGAAAGGTAAAGTTGATCAAGAAGTAGAACTTTGAAAATATTTCACTGATTTTAAGGCAAATAGTATTTCCTAAATAACGAAAGCAGTGACTTCTCCGGGGGAAAACATTCCTGCTTACCTAACAAAACTTTTGAGTACAATATCAACACACAAAATTGTTACATTTATTTTGTTGAATATTTTTAACAAGTATAATCATAATTTACTGAAACAAATATCCAGATTATTTTCTCAATTTTTTCGTGATCGGGGAAATTGCTATCACGTTAAGGAACTCTTTTCTGACATTTTCCTGACATTTCTCTCATGTTTCAAGCTCTTTTGGGACGAAATTTCATACTTATTTGAACATTAGATTACCCTAAAAACTTAAATCTAATTACAAGTGTACGAATAAATTATCTTCATCATCTGTGCTCGGCTTGATGTCCGTTTTCTTTGCTAGTAAGGGTTGTTTGACAGAGTACAGACAGCAAAAAATAAATGCTACTTCTTTAAGAACAGAACTGAAATTCAATCATTGACGACTATTTAGGCGTAAAATTCCTGACATTTTCCTTTCATAATCAAAGAAACGTTTGCATTCATGACTTCTTCATGGCATTTTGACAATATTCTCGCAATTGCTAAAAAAAACCCGACTTTCCTGAGCGGACACTCTACATTGCCTTTAAAAACATCGAAGCTCAATACAGGAAAACCCGGAATCATTACCAAAGACAAACCATTTGGGAGTTATTTCTTATTAGTAAGTTTCAGTGTATGGTACAACCCTGTTTACAGTGATTGAAATGTCGTGATGACGTCAATGATTAGCAATGTCGTGATGACGTCAATGATTAGCAATGTCTTGATGACGTCAATGATTAGCAATGTCGTGATGACGTCATTGATTAGCAATGTCGTGATGACTTACCTGTTTGATGTAACGCTTGGGTAATATGTAGCTTGATTGTCATCAATTTTACTTTCATTATCAAATACAAACTCTTCATCCTTTCCATATGCTCTTATCGTGCTCGCACCGTTGATGCTTTCAAAGAAGTGATTGTATATGGGAGAGCGCTTTACAGATTCAATGCGTTTTAACTGACGAGATGAAGCCACATAAAAACGCTGAAAAAGAAAGCAACAAAAAATTACAAAAACGATTTAATTAATCAGATTAGAACGACAGACATCTTCATAATTAAAAAAACTTAAAGCCTACACAGTTTGCAATTTGCAAAAAAACTTCTTGAAGAAACTGAGACATATTTATGGACCAACATGAGAAATAATAAATCACAGAAAAAAACAGAAATTTACAACTTTCCATATAAACAATTCCATATTTACCTGAGTGAGAACATAAAGAAACGCGATTGGCACCAACACCGCCACAAATATAGGAGTTGAGTAGGAGATGACAAAAATTGTTCCAAGCATCGTCATAAACGTAGTTATGAAAGATTTTGTGCTTCGTGGGATGATCTCATCAATAATGTTGATATCCTTTGAAAACCGATTAACAATCCTACCCATGGGCGTGGTCTCAAAGAATGACATCGGGCATCGCATAACATTCCAAAGTAAAGAGTTATGTAAATTCTTAGATGCTAGAATTGAGCCAAATGCTAAAGCATACGCCTGCACGAAAACTGCCAAACCTTGGCCCAGACCTAAACCGCCGTATACACCCAAATAAAAATCCCGCTCCGAATTGGTGATATTAGTCTGAGTGCTCCAATCAGCCAGCCATATGCGGGAGCCAATCAAAAGAGCTTCTGATACTATGCCGAAAAAACAACGAATATAGTGATGATAACACCAATTGATTTCGCATAGGATACAAATACTGAACTTTTTACCTGCAAAGCAAATGAATTAAATTAAAAAAAGAAGTTTAGTGAAATAAAATTAACTGCAATCATAGATCAGATAAATACATAAATACATATAAAACTGAGTAAACAAGCAAAAAATGAGCAAGCAAACAAAACAACAATACATACACGCCCTGTCTCTGAAGTTTCTTCTTGAATTATAGAACCAAAAAGTTGTTGGTCTTGCCGATCTAATTCTTCACGCCTCAGTAAAAGTTCTTGTACAGCCGCTTCCTCGGTAGCTATGCCATCAATACCATCAAATAGTGAATAGGTACTGGCAGTGACAGCTTTGCTTTTTAACAACTTTTCGCTGCTTGACGAATCTTTTATCGTAACATCTGGAACATCCAAGACTGGAAAATATAAAAAAAAGAACAAAGTGGTTTGTTTGATAGGTTTCTATAAATAGATTGTGACTACCACGTGACCAAGAAATAGTTATAGTACTTACTGTCTTTGCTGGGTTGTTTTATCGGACTATCAACCACGATATTATCTAAAACATACAAAAGTAGAAATAATTTTTGTTCATAGACTATACTGTTTACTTTCGAAATAATTAAAAAAGGAGCCCGAACATAAAAACCAGAAAATATACAGAAAACTTTTTCTCACATACCTTGTACTTCCTCGTTGTCACCTTCATTATGATATGTTCGTAGAAACTCAGCAAAATCACCATCATTTCTTACAAGCTCATCATATGTACCAACCTGATCAAAACAAGAAAAAAATTAATGAAAATGACCCAGGGCAGCCAACGAAAAATTCGACAACAATTCGAGGACATTTTCCCATTTTTGAAAAATGGATTATGACAGCAAGAAAACAAACAGTTCCAGGATAAGCTTCAAAAAGTGGCTATTACCAAGTACATTTCCAGTACCAAAGAATTAGAGAAAAATTTAAGGGATTCGAGAACACCTTGAAAAATTGATCCAATATATTCCATTATATATCTAAAGACTATCAAACATATATCTTTCCAGTGCTGGTGGCAAAATATACTTTATCATTTTAATATCTCAAGAATACAAAGTTTCTCCAGAAAGTCTAATACAGTAATATAAACAAAAGTTAGTAACGGAAAATATATTTTAGTAACCTTTCTCACTCTAAGGGAACGCAATGTTTCTGTCCCTAAAAATATTTTTCTTTAGCTATTCTACTGCCCAGGACTGCAGGCCACAAACGCAAGAGCAAGCCTATCAATTCTCCACAGGTATTAGCTAAGGGTTTACTTGAGGTATAAAATAAGGACCAAATTATACACCGTGATAATTACAAATTCACACCTCAGAAATGTGATGTTTCTTCAACACAATGATTTGATCAACATGGGGTAAAAAACTTAAATTGTGAGTCACCAGAAGGCGTGTCTAAAAAACAAAGAAACAGAATAAACAATGTGAAAATTGCTTTTTAACTCATTGGGAAATACAGGGGTGCAAATCATCCCGTTAATCAGGTTGCACAGTATATTTATTTAACAAACTTTAGTGTATGTAAACAGTATTTTCTGGATCAGACTGTTAAAGGGAACAGAGGTCAAATTGTGTTGTTGTTTTTTTCGGTTGAAATGAAAGAGTATGATTAGACGATAACAGAAATGTGTTTTCTATTATCTATTTTTACTCTAATGTTGAATAAGCTTCCTGTATCATACTCATAGCTAGTATGTAGATCAACAAAATTGAGACCAGCAAAGCTAGCAGGTGACCGCAAACAGATATGTTGACCCAGACGCATATCTATACATAATAAATTGATAATACACATATAACAGTAGGAAGATGAAAAGACACAGCACGTTTAGCTTCCAAATGATATGTGATTTCATTAAAACGACACTACCGATATGCATCTATTACTTAAAAAAATGACCTTTGTATACCTTTGTATTTCTAAATGCTTGTATTTTGCTCAATATACATAATTTTAAACAAAAATTCCAAACCTCTGTTCCCCTTAAGTCACATGTAATATAAGGGCAAAAAAAGCAGCGTATTTAATATTATATTAAAAAATGATCTGCTGTTGCAAAAGTATACTACGTGTATGCCGCGCAACAGGGATGAAGATGCACTAGGCATGAAATACTTGAGAATTGGACGTACACTGTTTTCTAACTTAAAAAAAGGGCGAACCCTGTATTGTTTGCAAAGATTCTTTATTTCATCACCTCTTCAGTAAAGACTAGCACTTAAGGTACAATAAAAATAATTTTGTGTTATCATTCATCCTTGTTTATTTTGTTGCACATGCAGAACTTTTAAAAACATCCTGAAGCAAACTGCAAAAAAATTGACCTAAAGTCAAAAAACATTGGTCCTTTAAGGTACGACTTCCAAATTTAAAAGTGTAATCCTAAATTTTAATCTGATATTATAATAATCCTTTCATTTTTATTTAATACTGTGATTGATTTTTTAGAGAATAAAAGTATGAACTGATTTGTCGTCTAAAGACTTTAGTTTAAGTGCTTGTGATTTCAGGGTTATTGATTTTTGACGTTCAGAGCAAGAAAATCTGATGTCAGATTGAAATTTAGTGTATACTTTTCGATTTATGAGTTATCACCAAGGTAACTGTAAATAAAATAAAATATTAAACCTTATTCTTCAGCAAACCATTAGGACCAATGACGTTTTCAAAAATATGTTTTCCAACATGTGCATCCACGGCAGACAGTGGATCGTCAAGTAAGTATATATCTGAATTGTTATACACAGCTCGAGCTAGGGATACCCGCTGCTTTTGACCACCACTTAAGTTGATACCTTTCTCACCAATTTCAGTCATATCACCTATAGGTAGCACATCTAAATCTGATTTCAAGGAGCAAGCTTCTATGATGTTCTGATATTTCTGCGTGTTAAATCTTTTTCCAAATAAAACATTTTCACGTAATGTTTGGTTTTGTATCCATGCTTGTTGAGCAACATACGCAATGTTACCTTGCACACAAACTTCTCCATTTATTTTGCGAATCTCACCCAATATAGCAGATAACAATGAAGTTTTTCCTGTTCCAACCTGTCCTACAATTGCTGTTAAACTACCACAGGGAACATTTAAACTCAGTTCGGTTAAAACAGGTTTCTCTGGCTCAGTCCAGGTAAACGAACCCTCTTTAATAGTGATAGCATTTTCACATTCACTACTCGGTTCAATTCTAGTTATATCTGTTGTGTCTAGTTCTTCTCCTTTCAAAAACCTTGATATCCGCTTCACTGACACAATATACTGTGCTATATTTGATATCACCATAGGCAAAATAAACAAAGGAAATCTGATAATGTTGAATAAAGCTATGGACACAAACGCCTTTTCAGCTGTCAAATCGTTTCCAATTAAAACGTACACAGCAAAAGTGGCACAAGAAACAAAAAAGGGAGTACAAGAAAGTGTAAAAGAATAATTTGCTTTTAAGTACATAGCCTTCTTTAACTGCTTTAGTTCATCATTTCTAAACCCCATCACTTTGGATATAAAGCTTTCCTCCCAAGCATAAAGTTTAAGGACCTTGATTCCAGCTAAAACTTCATTCATAAGTTTGCTACGCGCATCCTTGTGCAACATTTGTTTTGTATGTATTTTCTTTTCAATTGAAGAAACCCAAATATTCAATGGCATCAATAACAACAAAACTGCAAAACCAGCAAGAACAGACACGCCCATTAGATTGTAGAGAAATCCAAGAGCCACTAAAATTTGAAATGGTCCTGACCAAATCAAGTTCAAATAAATCATCAAGTCATTTCCCTTCTGTGCATCCACTGACATCAAGTTCACCATGCTACCTGCTGTAAATTCTCGACGACCAGCATTGCTTAATTTCAGCATCTAAAAAAAATCTATTTACAGGCATCTAATGAAAAAAGAAAGAAATACACAACAAGAAGAATGATACAACTCAGGGTAAAACCTACTCTACTTAAAAGTCATCTATATCTAGCATAAGTTGTGCTAGTTTTCTGTGCCTTTTAATTAAAAACTCCACCTAACTTGGCCTTCTAGGTTTAACACTGTAAAATTCAAACCGTTTAAAGATCCTTGCACAAGGCAAAGGAGATTTTGTTATTCTCATCAACATGTAGAAATTACCATTTCAACTATTTTTGACTTAAGTAAAGATACCGATTTTGTCTATTACCATTGAAGGTCTGATGTAACAAGAGTCTAATGTCATGGAGGTATAAATTTTATACCTCCATGGTACAATTTACCTTTAAAGATTATTCATGCAAGACAAGCAAAATAAAAACTTCCTTAAAAATATTAACCAACCTTTTTGTACACAGCAGACAATAGAGCAGATCTAACCAGCATTCCAGTTGTAAATGCATTTTGAAAATATTGATGCAAAGCCAAAGATTGGAAAGTCACTGTCACAAACAAAATCAAGGCGTATATGTATCCCCAAGTGTTGTCATCACCAGGCTGTTTGACAAAATTGATGAGCTTCCTAAGAAGTAATAGTAGAAAGTCAAATTATTACGGAAATTATATAACTTAAACAAACTTTAATTACAAGTGATTAAGATTTTATATATTCTTTCACAATCTATGGTGTAATAAAGAAAATATCACTTTGCTTGTAAAAGCTGAGTTTTTCAGGTTGTTTATAAGAATTAATTTTTAAATGTTTTCAAAATTAACATTATTCTTTAAAATTCCTCATCTTCAATATCTTTAATACCTGTTTTATTATTTCAAAAGGAAAGGGCAAGAAATTATGAAACGGAATTTTTTTCAGTTATCGGCTAGCAAGTCTCAGTCAGTATATACAATGTTTTTGCTAAATACTACTGTTTGGGCAGTAAACCTTCACATTACTTTCACATTAAGTTCTCCTTAGTGCTCCTTGTATGATGTCAAGAAGGAAAATATGAGAAAAATCTTGTTTTTTAAAAAATCGGGGTTACACCTCTGTAAAATTGACTGGTGATATTAAATTCTTAAAATAGATTCTTAAAATAGATAAACTTGTGTTGAATTTCCACTGGAATTTCTAGGCACAAAAAGTCAAAGAGACAGAGACAAACAACCAAAGAGAAAGAAAATGTATATATATAACTTTGAAATGTAGAAAAATTAAACAATGTGAAACGCGCAATATCGAAATCCAATGTTGTTTCATAAAATATGTAATAGCTTTTAAGTCTTATACATTTTTTAAACAACTAACTTGATCAGATAAATAAAGAAAAAAATTCTTACCCTAATAGAAACGGACTTACAAACAGCAAACTATCATGTATCAATTTGAAAAATGCTGCAAGAGCATAAATTTTTCCAAAAGCTCGGACTAAACTTTTAGTGATGGACGGTTTATATTGGTGTCTCTTTATGAATTCTGGTTCTAGTTTGTCATCATCACTTACAGAGGATGTTTGGTTAGCATTTTCCATAAGGTTTTCTATTTCTTCGCTGTCTTTTTTGTCTTTTTTCTTTTTTTCTTTGACCTTCTCGGTAATCATTGGGCTACTGTAACAAAAGAACAGATTGCATTTTTTAACTCACTACATATGAATCTTGCATTATTTAAAAACTTACTTTGCGCAAAACGGAATTACAGAAACAAAATCCGAAATGTTTGTTTCATACTTGTTTCATACCCTTGTGTTATATCTTTAGAAAAGAAAGTTATATCTTTAGAGAAGAAATGAATACAGCAGAAAGGATTGCAAATAAAAAGTATGCAGAATTAATGTTGCCTTGTATTTAAAAAATTAAATTCTGCAATTTTCAAATACGGACAGACATTCTCAACTTTTTATTCTGCATCCTGCTTGTTTGCAATTTCTCTGTAATTTGAGCATAAAATTCAATTAATGAGCATAAAATTCAATTAATAAGCAAAACTGAGGTTATTATTTTGTATTCTTAAAGGGATCCTAAGGTACTTTTACAAGTTGGACTTATACCTGACAGTGAAAAAAGTTCTCTATGAACGGTTAATATTTCTGCATCAATGTTCTCACTAAGCTAAGCAATCAAACAAAAATTAAATGTGTATAAAAAAGATTCAGTTTTAAAGGTAAGTTGTGCAATTTATTAATGGTACATGCCGCACTGCACTGCATATAATTGCTCAAATTTGTATAAAAAAATAATATTTTATCATAAATTACCTAGCGATTAATCCTCTTTTGCGACTTACAAATCTGATCAAAACTGCCTAGAGGCAAGGCTCCCATCATCACTACTCGCAGTTAACATCTAGGCCCTTTCGGTGTGTGTAGCTAAGCCTTACAAAAGATATACCTGGCCACGCGCCTCGTTACTAGTGCCAAGGTGAACACAGGTGTGGAAAATTATTTACGAGAACATTTGTCTGAAAAGCCATATTTGGTTTCAGAACATCTAATCTGTTTCACTTCATTGGTACACACTCTTCTTGCAGTACTTTAAGGGAAGAAAATTTTGCAATATCAAAACAACTGCTGCAAAGTCTTTTGAGTAATTTTTGCAAGAATAAACTTTTGCATTTGAGCCACTTAGGCGTATTTCGCAGTGCCTGCGTTAGTTAAATTAAAAGACTACATTGAGAACAAGGTGTTATGTAAAGTGAAAACGCTATAAATATGTTGCTAATTGTGGAGAAGCATAAGTTGCTGACAAAAGTAGTGAGTTTGCCAACATGAGTTTGCCAAACTACATCGGCATCATAACCAAAGTGAATTTCAAAACTGCAGCAGTGTTCCAATAAGTGCTGAAATTGCAACAGCAGTTATTTGCCCATGCTTAAAAAGCTGAATTAAGGGCTGTGGTTGACATTAATGTTCCATGCATGTTTTTAAAAGGTCTATCATGGAAGCGCAGGGCAGTTGAGAAGCAAAAAGCCTGGGGATGAGGCTGGCATGCTCACCTTTTTGTATCTAAATGTTCTGGTGACAATATACACAGTGTTTAATGTTTGCGCTACACATTAGAAAAATATCACAAGAAGAGAAACCCTAATCAAGCAGTAATTTCTGTCTCTCTTACTGTATCATGAGATGCATTAAAGCAATGTTCTTCAAAATGCTTAAAACTTGTTTTGGCAGTTCATTGATTTTTTAGATCCATATATATATATCAGCTACGTTTTTATCTCGGAGCAAATTAGGAGACCTCTATCATACGCATTTGAGTAAGCATACCCAGCCCAGTACGATAGGCCCAGTACGATAGGCCCAGTACGATATCAGTGCAGTTCATAACATGTTTCTTTAAATAATTTCTTTTCTATTCAAAACAAAAAAATCATGTGCACACATGTTGCTAATAAATTACATTTTTCGTTTTAGTGCTAAGCTATGTGAGTATATTATGTTGAATTATTTTTTTCAAAACAAAAATCATTTGTACAGAGATTGATGTTAACTGTGATGCGAAGGCATGCATTTATTGTTTTTGGCTATGAAAGTCAATAATGTAGTGAATGAAAGTCGTTAATTTGAGTGGGGCTTTAAATCTTGCCACTTGCTATACAAAAAAGACTGGAGCTAGTTTGAAATCTTTTAATGGAGAAGAAGGTCAAAGTGACAGTCAAGGGACAAGAAAAACAAATAGAAAACAATATCTGATTTACATAAACTTTTAACAAAAAGTGGATAATGTCATTGGAAACTTCTCATGCAAATCTTTCAGGTAAGTCCAACCTGTAAAAGTACCTTGTGATCACTTTAATTCTGCAATTTCGATAAAAATGTAGGCATTACAAATTTTTTTTATTTTATATTTTCCAGAATTCTCTAGGTCCTATTTGCGAACTATGATTCTGCATCTTTTTTCTACAAGAGAACAATTTTGTTGACAAAAAAATGCACAGAAATTGAAATTAAACGAAATAGCAAGTTACTTTTTCCATTTTTCAATCTCTTTCTTCCATTCCACATCAAACTTTTCATGTACTGTATGTGTCTGCTTTTGTTTCTGCAATTCCCAGACATCTGTATCCACAAGTGGTCGCTTGAAACCAGTAACTACCAAGCTAAAACAATGTTTTTAAACAGACACAACAGCAGTGTAATTAAATGAATAACTGAACACATGGCAAAGGGACAAAACCTTTTTAAAACACTACAAAGTCCTCTAATCAAAACAACATTTATTTATACCCTAAAACTGTCACTCTTACAAGAAATGATTTTTTCTTTTAGAAAAGAATTATATACTACAAAATTCTGAATTATTTGTTTTTATTTCCTCACGCAGGCCTATTTTTTTGGTGGGTGCAGAACCACACACATAGAAATGCATGTATTACACAATGCACATTTTGCATAAGGAATGCCAAATTTTCAAGTAGTCTTGCAGTAGTACAAAAAATAAGCATTTTGAGCATAAAAAACCCCACTTATATTCTTTACTTATGATAAAAAAAATATACAGAGAATCTCCTTTTTCAGTTCTAAAGTTTATTATTTGAGCCTTGCAGCTTCCTCCCATGACAAAAAAGTTTATCTAAATCAACTCAAATTAATGTGCTGCATAAGAAAAAAATATTTATTTTGGTCAAACTTTGTCAGATAAATCCCCTCAAAGTTTGCAAGGCTAGCAAAAAGCATACAGTTTATCATAAAAACAAAACAACATGAGTTTTTATTCATAAATATTGAAATTTTGCTTATGTCAGTACTTTCCTGTGACGTCATTGAAAGCTTCAAATTTGTCTTTCTGAGAGCCAAAAAATGTTTTAAAAATATTACCACGATTTCCTGTTTTTGCATAGTTCGCAGGGAAAAGTACCAAAAATTGCCCAAAAATCCAATTTCCTGGTAAAATCCGAAAAAATCTGAAAATCGAATTAATCATGGGTCAAAAATATATAGAATGATTCCCCTTTATGACACAAAGTTGTGTTGTAATTTTCAAGTTGTATGTGACATGAAAATAAAAAGAGTCACAACTTAAAAATAACTGTGTGTGTAATGGACACCTCTTCTGACCGAGTTACTAGGACATTAAAAATAAACATAATTTTACATACTTATTCATCCACCAAAATGTCATTCTTGAAAAAATGTTTGCAGAATCTTCAGGACATGGTAACTAAAAGTGAATAAAACATAGTTATTTTTTATAGGTCTCTGTACTCATTCTACAAGATATTTTAACTAAAATACCTTTTAGACAACAACAACCAATGCTGTTATGGAGGTAAGCTTTTATCACATTTAAGTCTTTACTCTTCATACCAAATAATTGTAAATAATATTTTCTGGACTCGTGACATTTTTATGCAAGTCTTTATACTTGACAGACTTGCCTGAAGTATTTAGCAAGAATCAAATGGGACTAGCCTGAACTAAGGCCAGATAATAGGCCCTGCTCATTAGGTCAAGAAAAAATGGACTTTTGTTTAACAGCACCAGATAAGCAAAATCGTGACACAGCATGTAAATGCATGTAATTTTAAACTATAGTGTGAGTATTTTTCATTTTTGGAGATATTTTTGCGTAAGTAATGATAAGTAGTCTTGCAGTAGTACAAAAAATAGGCATTTTGAGCATCAAAAAACCACTTAAATTCTTTACATTTGATAAAAAAAAAATTTTCACATAAAGTATAACTTTTACAATATTGCACAATTTTATGATTAATCTCCAATATGTGTGAAAATACATTTGATCTTATTTATTCAAAAAACATCAACCTATATATAATTTTTTCACAAAATAATTCTTGCACAATTAGAAAGCTGAGATTTTTTTCTACCAATTTTTTTCCTTACTCACACCTTAACAGCTTGTTAATCACGCGAAAAAATAAATTGCGCTTAAAACTATTGTTGTCCAAAACGTTTTCCTTGCATATTTTCTTTATTTTTTTGTATTTTTTTTTGTTTTTAAAAATTGAGAATAACCTTCGCAGCATAATTTAAAAAACAAGTCTTTGTGCATGAAAGCATTTTTAGCTGCAAAAAATGACCTTTTTACTTCAACAGTTGGTTATGATCTGGGTAATCTCCCTGAGAATAAGCATCAAATAGTTTTCAAGCAAATTATGGTGACTTTTTAGCTGTCTACCGTCCCTTTTTCACAGTTTTTCAGAAAACTACAGCGTAAGTTTAGCTATCTATGATCCCGTTTTGATAATTTTCAAGAAAACTACGGCAACTTTTAAGCTGTCTACGGTTCTGTTTTGATAATTTTTAAGTAAACTACCCATTTTCCATTGAACATTATTGCGACTATTGGAGACAAGGAAGCTAAGATTGAGAGTTGCTAGTTCAGACACTTGGTCCTCGTGTTTAAAATTCACACGTTTAAACCCCAGCTCACCCCCCCACTTGTTTCCATCATGAAAAATATCAACAGCCCTTGCTGAGCAACATATCACATAATTGCGGTCTAAAAATAAACCCTTATGAAAATTGTACTAATTTCTAAAACAAGAAAACATGGATTTACCAGTTTCAATTTTGTTAGCTCACATTCGACAAAGTAACTTTTCATTAAATTGAAATAAGTGATCCCTTTTGTGATAAGGATTGATTAAACAGCAGGGACGCTTAATGGAGAGAGGTGCATCAACCTATAATTTGTGATTTACAAGGTTTAATAGAGATTTACACCACAAAATTATTACAAGTTTATTATTTGAGCCTTGAAGCTTCCTCCCATGACAAAAAAGTTTATCTAAATCAACTCAAATTAATGTGCTGCATAAGAAAAAAATATTTATTTTGGTCAAACTTTGCCAGATAAATCCCCTCAAAGTTTGCAAGGCTAGCAAAAAGCATACAGTTTATCATAAAAACAACACAACATGAGTTTTTATTCATAAATATTGAAATTTTGCTTATGTCAGTACTTTCCTGTGACGTCATCGAAAGCTTCAAATTTGTCTTTCTGAGAGCCAAAAAATGTTTTAAAAATATTACCACGATTTCCTGTTTTTGCATAGTTCACAGGGAAAAGTACCAAAAATTGCCCCAAAATCCAATTTCCCGGTAAAATCCGAAAAAATCTGAAAATCGAATTAATCATGGGTCAAAAATATTTAGAATGATTCCCCTTAATGACACAAAGTTGTGTTGTAATTTTCAAGTTGTATGTGACATGAAAATAAAAAGAGTCACAACTTAAAAATAACTGTGTGTGTAATGGACACCTCTTCTGACTGAGTTACTAGGACATTAAAGATAAACATCTATGATCCCGTTTTGATAATTTTCAAGAAAACTACGGCAACTTTTAAGCTGTCTACGGTTCTGTTTTGATAATTTTTAAGTAAACTACCCATTTTCCATTGAACATTATTGCGACTATTGGAGACAAGGAAGCTAAGATTGAGTGTTGCTAGTTCAGACACTTGGTCCTCGTGTTTGAAATTCACACGTTTAAACCCCAGCTCACCCCCCACTTGTTTCCATCATGAAAAATATCAACAGCCCTTGCTGAGCAACACATCACATAATTGCGATCTAAAAATAAACCCTTATGAAAATTGTACTAATTTCTAAAACAACAAAACATGGATTTACCAGTTTCAATTTTGTTAGCTCACATTCGACAAAGTAACTTTTCATTAAATTGAAATAAGTGATCCCTTTTGTGATAAGAATTGATTAAACAGCAGGGACGCTTAATGGAGAGAGGTGCATCAACCTATAATTTGTGATTTACAAGGTTTAATAGAGATTTACACCACAAAATGTTCAAATACCTTTGCTTTTGCTTCAGGTGCATTCGGAAAGTATTTCAAGTCAAAGAATTTATCAAAAACACATGGAACCAATTTAGTATGCTCCAAATCTCCATTTCCATTAGCACTAAAGACAAAATAAACACAAGTCTAGAACATGAATCTGCAGGTCCCAATGTTAAGTTTTTAGTTATACAATGCAAATCTCTGTGTAGAGGATTACTGGATGCTCCTATTTTAAAAAGTAACAAATAATCTTAAATAGGAACAACTTTTTTTTCAACTCTGTTTTTGCTTTCATTTTTAATGAAGAATTATAGCGGGTTGGAGAATGTGTTGTATTTAAGCCAGCCTACCTTACATTAAGGCATGGTGACTGGTTTTACTTTCAAAATCCATAGATAGTAGGAGTCTATTGAGGTCAAGCTCCAACTCCTACACCAGACAAACAGTGCTAACAGTTTTCTATTTGAACAGCGTCCCAGTTATATGTTTTTTAATTATTAAAATAAGAAATATTAAATTAATTAAAATTATTTACATACCACGATTCTGATACATTACACAAAGGTGCAAAATAAACACTTGGTACATATCCTTCTTTCCCATGTGCAGATGATTTACAAACCAGCCACCAATCAAGTGTTTTACTAATTACTTCTAATGTCTCGCCTCGAATAAATGAAAGTTGAACATTGACTTCTGGCGCTGCGAAAGAAGGAAAATTCGCATCTTGAACTTCATCATTTAGTGGATTGTAATCATACAATGCTACAATTTGTGAGGGTGGCACTGTTGGTCTTTTCTTCTTGCTCATAGTGTTGTATTAGCGATTTATTTATCAATTTTTTATATGTTGTGTTTTGCTGAAATCAGTTGCAGAGAAAATACAATTAAAATAAGATAGATGATGTGCATATTTTACATGGCTAGCCTCACAAATATCGAGGGATATACCTATGGATACGACATGACGAAAAACATTTACGACGCGACAAAAACCATACAGGAATATTGTCCCCTATATAACTCCATATATACCCTGTCTATTGTTTCCAGGAGGGGCCATGGCTTAGATGAGGAGTCCTGGAGCATATAAAGCTCATTTTGATCTACGCAAACCAAGTTATGATCCGCGCTCTAATAGACAACTCCCTGCAATATCCAATGGCGCACACAGTGTGCCATCTCCCCAATTTCCCTTACATAGGGCTATGGTAACATTCACTTGCCCATATTGAATTGCCGCCAAGGGAAATCGAACCCTGGCCTCAGGCACAAGGTGCAAAAGTTATAACTACTAAAGTACGGCGCCAATAAGATTTTTATTGGTTACATATTGTTGTCATCATACACGTTTTTGTTTGTCTATTTTTATAAGAAACACAGCTCTGTAGGAAGCAAAATCGTTTCAAGAGGAAGTCTTGTGTCTCCCCCTCAGAGCTTCCATGGCAACTGCCCCCTCTGCCCTCCAGCCTTGCCACAGACCTGAAACATAGTTATTAAGTTCACCCAGGATGTTTCTTAACTTTAAAGAAGATTTTCTAAAAAATTTATAGAGCTATCAATTTCCTTTTTCGATTGTCTTATTTTTTGTGAGTTAAAAGTACTTATAACCTTGGTCTCAAGTGTATTATTGTGTTCATTTAACTTAAAGTATGTTTCTGGTTTTTGTCACACGACCAGGACTTTACAAAAAATTAGTTTTTTCCAATCTCATCTCGAAAAAAAAATTACTAATGTTTTTAGCAGTACTTTAGCCTAAAAGTGTGTCTTTTCTTTTAATTTTAACACTTATATTAACAAAAAAAAACTAATATCAATGTTCTTTCAAAAAAGGAGCTTTTTAAATCAAGAAACATGAAAGTATCACCTACCTTTCAGAGCATATTTTAAACAATTTTAATAGTTTATACACAAAAGTAACAAAAAGGGCTTAAAAAGTTAGCTAACAAGAGTTTTTAAACTTTTTAAAAAGCTCTTTTCGTTCAGATTTAATTATCCTGCATAAATTATAATGTCATATTTAAGTAATAGCAAATTTTGCCATTTTCTGTCATCAATAATTTTAGACCTGTTAAGGGATGTGCATTCAAACATTATCAGTGCATAGATATTATAAAGGTAAATTGATTAACATAATTTTTTTTTGCCAAAATGACACTCGTTTGCTCGTCCCAGGCCTCCTATTTCTTTGCTGACGACCCAATAACTCGGATCTGCAACTTGGTTTGCAATAAAATTTTGTGGGTAAGCTTGTATAAGCCCTATATGTTTACACACAAAATTTGATATGAATTAATTAAATTCCCTGTATCTTGGTTGGTTGATTAATAATGTGATTAATCAGCAGATTCATTCAAAAATGAAAATTCTTGAAATATCCAAATGTAAGTAAACACACTTGAGCAAATATAAAGACAAAGTTTTCTATGGTTACACACAATAGTCATGCAAGGAAGGATTTTCAAGGTCAAAAAAAGCTTAAAGGCGCGTAATCACCCTGTAGGCAATTTTTTTTGAGGTGCCTATTTTATTGTAAGTTATACATGAGAAAACATTATCCTGAAAATTTTATTGAAAACTGACAACCAGAACATGTTCAAATGTTTCATAGAAATAGCAAACTCACCCCAATTTCTCTTCGCCTACAGAACCACCATTACATTTCATTGCACGAATCATGCAATAATAAACGCACGGCAAAATCGATCACATGGTTGCTGGATTCATGCCATTACAGAAAAAATAATGAATGAGGGAGAGTATCCGTAGCTGTGTTTCCATCGTAACGCTTTTATAAATGTATCAACAAAGTTCCGAACATGATAAATCAGATAAATCAATCAAAGTTTCTGTGTCATTCTTTATTATTTAAACGTTTTAACTTACTGAAATCAGACTTCTTTGCAACACTGACCACTTCTTGTTGTTGTTTCTGAAGACAGCTTCGCCTCGCTAACTGTCTTACTTTTTGATTATTTTCCTTTGTTCAAACAGTTAGTCGTTTCCTTATGGAGACAGTATCAGATCTAGACAATTAGAATAACTAAATTTTCAGAATTTCCCCTTTCATGCTCTAAATTTAATTATTTCCATAGTGCTTCAACTATCTTCAACTATCACAATGAGCATTCTCCCCTGTTGGGTTTTTTGGCTTATAATATGCAATAATCTCGGTCATGTTAATAAAAAAAGAAAGAGCGTGATAAGCATTAATTATCATAATTAATAACCACGAGGCAATGCTGTGATTTCTTCTTTCTGTTTTGTTTTGTCTGGTCTCCAAAAACAATGGCGAATAGAATAGAAGAAAATTAAATCTAAGTGGAGAAAGTGATACGGATGTTTTTACGCGCAGCCACTTTTTTAAACAGAACCAAAATTTCTTTCCACTTTTTGATGCCATGTTTTACAAAGAAAAACAAGCCAAAAAGAACAGCGTGAACGGAGCCTACCGTAATGGCGATTTTATCGAACTTCATCTCAGTGCTCATTTTAAGATAAGGCCGTTTGTTTACCTACGGTTTCACATGAACATTTTGCGACGGCCCGCTTATTAGACGAGAATAAGAGATCAACAAGATCGTTAAATATGGTGACTGTGTATGACACCCGAAACGCCGTAAAATGTTGTTTTAATTTGTACACATACACATGGATGTCCAAGTCTTAACATAAAATATTGCCAATCGAATTTTTAATGTCTCATGTAAAAACAACAAGAACTGAAGCGGTTTGAACACTCACACAACACTATGATGATAAATAATTAAAATGTATTTATTAAAATATAAAATATACAATGATAAAATTTGGTATAAAATATAAAAGCACAAACTTAGAGAAAGAGATGATGATAAATTGAATCAGATTAAAAGTTGTGACTATTTTTCGATAACTGAGATATGGCTGGAGAGCACACAACTCGAGTCAATTTCGAACATTATAACATTGTCAACATACAGTAAATCAAAACAATCATTTCAAGACAATAAACACCCTTATTTGATGCGAGATTTCTCGAAATTCGAATAGAATATATATCTACTGGTTTCATTATTTTGGGTATACTATATAAAGCTACACGATAATAAGAAAACAACAAAAAACGCTGCTATACGCGCGCGGTTTGTGGTGGCTTTATACTATTCGCGCCCCTTTCAACTTTTCGTTAACAACCATGACAGAACGCAGCCCATACCAAATCACACATTTCTACGAATGTGTGAAAAAAATGTATATGTTAATTTTTTTCGATAAGGGTGATTACGCGCCTTTGTTGGGTACCATACAAACACACTCTTGTATTCTACTGCAACTCTCACTTTACTCATGAACTGATTAAATAATTTTTGGTTATTTGTTATCACTGCTCTTTCAAACAGTACTCGTAGTGGGTATGCTGGATCACCATATACGCAGAGAGGTGAGGGATACTGAAATAATGTATGCTCAGTTCATTCATTATATAAGGTTTGTTGGTGCTCTTGAAGCCCGCAAATTGAGCGCACAGTACCATCAATAAAACCCCAGCATGTGTCCAATGCTGCACCTTAGATGCCGCGTATTCCTCTAACTTTTGAGGATCAAAAAGAGGTATGTTGAAACTTGATAGAAGATGGCCATGTTGGCCATATCGTCCAAATATTCCAACCGGCAAGGATAAGCAAATACTTCAGAAAGATACACAGTGATTCTACTCCACTCACAACAGTTCTGTTATAACACACAATTTCTTCAGGTATATATATGCAAAACTTCAGCTAAACAGTATATATACATCGTTCTTCAAAAATCAAAAATTGGCTTTACATTCATCCTCCGATAACAGATCTAAATCAAAATGATCGTAATTCCAAAAGGAAAATCGGGATTAGTTGACATGTTCATGTCATATAACAACAAAAATTGTTTGTCATCTATGATTCACTCCTGTTAAATTTGCCAAAAGTAGCCCTTTTCTGACTTCTTGCAAAAACGGCATCACGTTTGTTTACATTTAAATTTTGATGGCTCAAAATTTTTTGCTAAGATTTGTTTTAATGAGGGGCGTTCATTGAACTACTAGACCCAGACTTTCAGACGCCATCGTCCATGCTTTTAAGCTCTCTATTATTTCTGGAACCTTTTTTAACTAGGACATTCTCATTCCACACCACCTCCCTGCTTTTAATATTGAAGTTTTGCCACCCATGACACAATGAAGATTAGTTTTCAAAAGCCAGTTAATCTTGCACTCATATAATGGAGCTAAACTGCAAGTTTTGCTCATGTTAATTGTGGTGACAGAAGTACAGTTCCTTAGCATTTTGGTTAGTATACATTAGGTTTACCTTAGTCATTGAGGATGTCATGTAGAGCCTTGGACAGTAGGGGTGGTTTCCACCTATAGACCTGATCTAAGGGTTGCCATGGATACTAGTCTCACTTGCCTGTATAGGAACTGGACCCTACCCAGGTCTTGATTATTAATGGCTGCATATAAAAACCTAACACCCCACACTGCATAAGTTCTTCAGATGTACCTTACAGTTTACAGTTACCCACCATCCCACCCTTTTTATATTATTGATTTTCTTCACCTATTTTTCTTTATTTTATGTCATTGACACGCCTACGAATTGTGGATGTGAGACCAATTCGATTTATAACCGTGGTGCAGTGGAATCGAACTGAAATCGAATTATCATGGACGTCTCCAATGCAACTAAAGACAACTGCATCACAGCTGTTATGGGAGCGCGCAGCACAACACAACCAGAAAAATTGCTTCTGCCTCAAGGTTTCCCTGGCATTTCTTTTGGCTTATGTTATGACAGGGTTTTAGTCCATAGGTGTAGAAACAACGAGTCTGTGGGTAGCCTCTAATTTAATTGGTGGGTATGTTGGGCCTCCTTCGTCAGCCGTTTAGGCAAGTAATGTGTTGATACAAGTCATTGTAGAAACGTACCTGACGCTCAGGGCGTGTATACATGTGTTCACCATATTTGCTGACGCTCATTGAGGTGCGCCTGACGCTCAGGGCATCTCAATCAGCAGCACTTAAATAGGAAACATGCACCTGACTCTCAGGGCATGTCGATGCACCTGACGCTCAGGGCATCTCAACTGTAATCATCACTGTAATAGGAAACATGCACCTGACGTTCAGGGCATGTTGATGCGCCTGACGCTCAGGGCATCTCTCATACGCCTGACGCTCAGGGTATGAATAAAACACCAGTAATTAACATGTGCCTGACGCTCAGGGTATGGAAGAAAACACCATAGTTAGCATGTGCCTGACGCTCAGGACATGTCGATGCATCTGACGCTCAGTGCATCTCATCTGTCTCATGCACCTGACGCTCAGGGCATGAAGACGCCTATAATGCATATCCTGACGCTCAGGATATGCATTATATATTCGGCGTGGCTAAAGAACCGGTACCGGCTCTTTAACTAAAGAACCGGTAAATTTTTAGCCGGCTCTTTAACTAAAGAACCGGTAAATTTTTAGGTCACGTGATTCATCTGGACCACCATGCTATACGGCGTGCATTCCCTATGCGCGCTCTTTCCAAAATGGCTCTCATTGCGGAAGGTCAGTTGTGCTCTTCGTTCGAAGAACTACAACAAAAAATTGCTTGTATGAGCAGATAAATTTTACTGAATTGTGGATAAGGGATTGTGGAACCATAAAAGCAGCACAGGGAAGGGTTAAAAAAGAATTAAATCTTGATTTGAAATATTACGAGTTAAAGTATGCATGTGTTTACGGAGGAAGGTCGTTCAAATCTCGTGGGTCAGGATTGCGAACGTCATCGTGAGTAATTTTTTATTGATGCTTATCCTAAATTGTCAGCTCTTTTATTTTGTAATGTTTTCCATAGAACTATGCAACAAGGATGCCCCTTTACCATAGCTGTAAGAGTGTTTAAGGATGGAAAGCACTTGCAAGTAAATTCATTTATAGAGGATCACAACCATCCTGTGAGGTAAATATGCCTTATTCAATGCACATCTACCTATTCAAATTGTTAAATTTTTCTTGGTTATCCTTTGCCTTTAACAATTAGAAGATGTCCATCTACAGTAAAAGGTCTTTTGTATAATTTCCTCAAGTTTAAATAAAAAGAACAAGAGGCATATTTCCCTGTTTTTAGTCAGTCTGGTAGCGAGCTAAGAGGGTTTCTTTCATACTCATGCTGCCATTACATAACGTTGGATGTTTTGAGGTGGGGTTTATGACCATGACAAATAACGCACCACAGAGTTTAATAATTAGGGCTGTTATTACGCTAAATGTTGTTGAATAAGTTTTTACAGTAATGCAATTCTCACAGTTCGTTAGGAATTGTATGAAACTCCTGTGGTCTAAAGGTGAGATTCTTGTGAAGAATTTCATAAGAGATCCAGGTTCAAATCCTGGCAGGAGTTAATAGGGCCAAAGGTAATGCCTCTCTTTGGTCATGCTACTTTGTTTTTTGCAGATACAGTGTGCAAAAGCAGTATTTGGAAATATGGCATGACAAGTGAATAATATATATTTAAGTTTTTATAATTCTAATTTTAGAATGTTCTCTTCCCATTGCATTTTTTGATCAAATATTACTCCAATATCCACTTTTATTTCATAAAGTTACTGATTACTTGTCTTCTTTAAAGAAACTTTTAACCAGCACTCTAAGGGGTCATCTACAAAATTCGTAGCAATTCGTATCAAAAAAATTCGTATATGCTATACGAATTTTCTTTTGCCATACAGTAATTAAATTCGTATGAAATTTTTCTAAAATCGTATAAAATTTGTATGAGTTTTTAATTAAATTCGTATGAGTTTTAAATTAAATTCGTATGAGTTTTAAATTAAATTTGTATGAGTTTTAAATTAAATTCGTATGAGTTTTAAATTAAATTCGTATGAGTTTTAAATTAAATTCGTATGAGTTTTAAATTAAATTCGTATGAGTTTAAAAAAATTCGTATGAGATAAATTCGTATGAGTTTTAAATTAAATTCGTATGAGTTTTAAATTAAATTCGTATGAGTTTAAAAAAATTCGTATGAGATAAATTCGTATGAGTTTTAAATTAAATTCGTATGAGATTTAAATTAAATTCGTATGACTTGAAAAAAATTCGTAGCTATGAGTTAAAAACAGCGATAGAAATGTTTCTTTAGATCGCATTTTAAAAGTTTAAAAACGAAAAGCAGCGATAGAAATGTTTTTTTAGATCGCATTTTAAAAGTTTAAAAGCGAAAAACCGCTATAGAAAAGCTTTTTTAGATCGCATTTTAAAAGTTTAAAAACGAAAAACGGCGATAGAAATGTTTTTTTAGATCGCATTTTAAAAGTTTAAAAACCTAAAACGGCGATAGAAATGTTTTTTTTAGATCGCATTTTAAAATTTTAAAAACGAAAAACCGCTATAGAAAAGCGTTTTTAGATCGCATTTTAAAAGTTTAAAAACGAAAAACGGCGATAGAAATGTTTTTTTAGATCGCATTTTAAAAGTTTAAAAACGAAAAACCGCTATAGAAAAGCTTTTTTAGATCGCATTTTAAAAGTTTAAAAACGAAAAACGGCGATAGAAATGTTTTTTTAGATCGCATTTTAAAAGTTTAAAACGAAAAACCAAAAGTTCTAATCATTTGAAGTAATAAGAACGGCGTTTAGAAATTGTTAATGTTTATTTCAAGGCTAGCTGCATAGCTGAAAGTTAGATTTTTATGAAGAAATTATATTGAAAATTAACATGTAAAATTCGTATGACCATTCGTTTAAAAATTCGTATCGCAATTCGTATTGCAAAATCTTAATAATTCGTATGAAAATTCGTATAAAAGAGAATATAATTCGTATGAAAATTCGTGAGAAATGCGTAATAAATAAGAGAATATAATTCGTATGAAAATTTGTATAAATAAAAGAGTATAATTCGTATAAAAATTCGTATGAAAATTCGTATAAAAGAGAATATAATTCGTATGACAATTCGTATGAAAGAGAATATAATTCGTATGACAATTCGTATGAAAATCGTATAAAAGAGAATATAATTCGTATGACAATTCGTATGAAAATCGTATAAAATTCGTATTAGATTTTTTAAAAATCGTATAACTATTTAACACTATACGAATTGTATAGTGTTAATATTGAATCACACGAAAAAACCTGGCACTCTAAGTATTTCTGAAAAAAAACTGGTGCTTTAAGTCTAATGAGTCTCACGAAAAAAACGGTACTCTAAGTCGTCCACTGTCTCTACGAAAAAAACCGGTTCTCTAATATTTCTACAAAAAAACTGTCACTCTAAGGTAACCTTGTCTCCTACAAAAAACCGGCACTCTAAGTCTAATGAGTATCTTACAAAAAAACGGCACTCTAACTTTTACGAAAAAAACCGGTTCTCTAAGTATCACTGGAAAAAACCTGGCACTCTAACTTTTACGAAAAAACCCGGCTCTCTAAGTATCACTGTAAAAAAACCCGGCACTCTAAGCTTCAGAACGCTTTCAGCTTAAAGCACTGGTAGCTCTTTTACGCCATTCACGTTGATTATTTAGCAAAAAAACTGCATTGTTGAGATCCAGAAGGTGTAATACTTCATTAAGTTAACAAATATCATGTCAATTTCTTAAATATCGTTGCGCACATGCCATTTGCCATTCCTACCCATTCCCCAAAAAATTTCCATAAATAGTCTTCGCATACTGAACGTGTTGTATCCACTCATTCCAATAGAAATACATTCTTTCTATCAATTTGTGTTATTATTCTGGAACCCAAAGCAATTAACCAGGGGTTTCTGCTGGCAATTCTAGAGATGTTTGAAGAGCAGTCATTAGCTACATGCTACACATGCAGTTAAGCAAGTATTTGTTGTAACCATTTAGTATCTCTATAATAATACGCTAAGTGTGTCTGTCTGTCTGTGACAGGCAAAGTTGATGTGTTCATTTTCCTTTGATGTAGCCGAAAAAAAGTATGTCTCAAATGTTAAATTTTATGACGTTACGGCGCGACGGCAATAACACTACTTTAACGTCAATATCTTATATTAAATTAATGGAGCCATTACAGTGCACTTTAAACTTTGAGGACAAATAACTTGGAAACGAGGTGGCAACGTCAATGTTTTTTCACCGCGTGGGTAACTAGGGACCACCTGGGACCAATTTGGGTAAGTTTCCCAAACCCGGGTCCCCAAATCCGTTTCGGAATGAACGGGTTAATGTCGTCATCAAAAAACCTTCAAACCCTAATATCTCTGCAACCGTTTTTCAAAGGTACATGATCCTATACATTTTCTTGATCAGCGTTTCAAGATCTATGCGATGAAGGTAACAGAATACATATTTCCAAAAAAAATTTTTAGGTTTTGACGGGCCATTGCTGACGTCAGCAAAATTTTTAAACCCTCATATCTCATTAAGCGCTCCAAAAGCACATGATCATATACATTTTCTTGATCGGCGCTTTAAGCTATACACAATAGAGGTAACGTGAATACAAGCTTCTGAACTATTTTTTTTGTGGATGGGTTGCTGACGTCACCAAAATTCAAAGAACGCTTCTTTTTCATTTTTATGCTGCCTCAGTGGATTTTTCCACGGGCCTTATCGACTAGTTTAACAATATTATAACTATTTTACTCATAAAGTAGGCTTCATATAGGTCAAAACTATTAAATTAGCTATGTAGCTAAGTGGAGTTGCCATATCGTCGCCAGAGCCTGTTGTTTACATGTTCAGGTATGAAAAACGGTTTTAGTGACAGCTTTGGAGGTGGTTAAGGGTTAATAATAGAACGACAGGTTTGCCAGGAACGCTTGCCATAATCCTTTCATCGTGGCCTTGCGTTTTCACATGCGGCGAGCTTGTTAACTGCTCTCATGTAACACGTCCACGAAATAACGGGGAAATCAAAAATGTTTCCATTCACGGGGTCTATTTTCGTGCTCCCTCATCCTCGTCCCCAGGGTTTTTTGTCTTTTTGATATGATGAGAGACGACGTCATCTCTCATATCAAAAAGGCAAAAAACTTTTCTTATTTTCATATAAATTAATTTTTCTTTTTTTCATATAGTTGTTAAAAAAAATATATGTAATAATTATTTAAATATAATTTATAAACAAACATTGTTGAAAGTAGGCTACCATAATTAGCTACGAGCTAGAGGTATGGTAATCACCATGAAAACGGCACAAACAGGAACAGGTCTAGAAAGAACAACTAGGATACATAGACAAACAAGGACGAGAAATAACAAAACAAAACAAACTATGTAGGAACATGGTTACATTACTGAGTTTGTACAGTAAGATGCAAGAATGTGTTTCATGTAGACTCTTTCGAAGTTTGTAAAAGGAGGTATCAAAAAATTAATGTGCGATAAAAAGCCTGCAGGGAATTGAGGATAGCTGGATTGCAAATTCATTTAGTACCAAAATGACATTAGGCAAATGACTCAGTTTTGGAGTGTATAAATTTTTTTTAATAGAAGTACAGGGTTGACCCCAGATTTGACAACAGTAAAGAAGATGGGAGTGAAATATTGCATAGTAGACTAGAATTAAGATATCAAAAGTTACAAAGTGTCTAACTACTGCTAGGGCCCCATTGCACGCTTCAATTTAATGGCAGTAGCATTTATTTGAAATTTCCAGCCTAAATTTGAATCCAACAAAACAATAAGATACCTTATACATTGTGCAAAATTTCTTTTTCACCAAAATCAAGTTTTACAAGATGTAATGGTTTGTTAGAATATTCGAATATAATAAACTCTGATTTACTAACATTGAGGGGTATTTTGTTAGCAATAAGTTATTACCAGAGCAACTTAAGATCCAAATTTAAATCTTTTAAAATAGATTTACGGAAACTATTAATGTAATCAGCATGTCATCAGCAAAATGATGAACTTCAGAACATTTTATTGCAGTGTAAAGGTTATTAATGTATATAAAAACAATAGTGAGCTTAGCACTGATCCTTGGGGAACTCCGTGTTTTATAGAAACTTCTTCTGATGAAATATTATTTAAGAAACAAATTGGTTACGATCAGATAAGTAGGACCTGAACAAGGAAAGAGCTTTTCCACGAATTCCATAGTAAGAGAGTTTATTAAGTAATACTTCATGGTCAACCGTGTCAACGGCTTTTTGCGTCGATGAAATAATGACCTTAATCGTGAGCATCTAAAACTTCTTGAGAAATTTTTAAGGGAGTGTGTGCGATTGAATAGTGTTTACGGAAACCAAATTGATGACTGCAGAGAATTTTGAACTTATTAAGAAAGTCATAAATGTTTGTACAAGAGTTTTTCAAATATTTTATCAACATTAGGCAGAAGATAAATTGGCGATATTTGGTACAGTCAGTTTGAGAGCCTTTTTATGTACAGGAATGACCTTTGCAGTGTTTAGATTTTCGGGATAGATACCAGTGGAAATACTCAAATTGAAAAACATGGAAAATGAAATAGCTATCACATGTTTAATTAAAGAAAAATATTTAGGAGGAATACTGTATGGACCAGTTACAATTAAGAAATTCTATACAATCCACAGTTTCTTGTAGTGGTACGATACAGAAAAAAAGAATTAGGCATAGGATTATCTAAGAAACTGGAAAAAAGTTTATTGGCACAGAGTATACTCAACAATATAAAAGAAAAAGTTATTAAATTTATTTGCGATTGGGACAGGATCAGAGGAGACAGAACATTTATGTTCAAAGATGAGGGTACAAGTTGTTGGCCATCCTGAATTTTCTTGCAAACTTGCATTTTACAGACTAGAATGTCAAGAAACCATTGAAAATCTGTTTGATCCACTTTGAATAACATTTGTGGCTAAACATCGAAATAAAACTACAATTATGCATGCTCTACTACCATAACGATAAATTTTGGAAATAAATTTTGAAAGAAAAAAGTCAAAAAATTCCTAACACACCTGGCGAACCAACTCAGTACCAATAACACTGTAAATGTTATCACCCCTATACAAACAAAAAAAAACATTAGAGAGACTAAAGGAATATACCAGTACAGTTACAATATATCAGCAAGGCCGAAAACACACAGAGAAAAGTCATGTAAATATAAATTGTGGTTAATTTTTTTGATATGACCAGTGTCATCGATCTAAAATCCCTCACGGATGTGTACTTCATCATTTCCTACCGAAACATCTTGCTTCGTTCTAGTCTAATACTTCTGACACATTCACATGGCTATCAATGGAACTTGATTGATGACTTCTCTTACAGAGTAAAAGTGGTACATGTTTGTTCCTGGAAACCTAACTCCTTCGTACATAATGTTGAGTAGTCGGAGACAAAGACAGTTTTGTCATCTTTAATAGATACATTCTTTATTTCGCACCCAGTTCGTTCATTTGCAGCTGTTTCAAAAAGTCGATGTTTAGACGGCGAAAAGCATACAACACTTTTAACATCCTTCTGCGTCTCTAAGTCAATATTGAAGTATGGTTTGTTAGATTTCTTGCTGTTTTTTATTTTATTTTTCACAGCCAACACATATCCAATGACAGTTTTCTCTTCAGGTTCTGCAGCTAAAAGAGTAATGACAAGGACACTGAATATCCAACTGTAGCTTAATGAGATTAGCAGAGCCCATAGCGATCCCTGAAACAAAGTTTGAAAATTAATATAGCCAAAATATTACTTACAATGTAAAGTAAGTAAAATCAATAAGGAAAAAAGTTGTACCTAGCTAGTTATTTTGTAAAATGCCTAAGAACTTTTACTCTCATTTTACATACGTAAAGTATATTTCATAGAACACAAACTTAATATCTTGCAGGAAAATAACAGTATTAGGGCTCAAATAATTGGTTTTAAAACAAAGGGTTACCGAGTCTAGCTACATATTTATGGAGCAATGGATTTGTTTTGTAATCCACGTCATGAATCAGCATCACCACAAAAATGTCCACATGTTTCATTTAATAGTCCTTAACCTTTAAATTCGTTTGAATTCGTAAATGTCTTTAAACTTGCTCTAATTCATGGCTCTGTTTAATTTTATAAATCCCTATAAACTTGTTTCAGTTCATAACAACTTTAAACTTGTATTTTGTGTCTTTAAGCACCAGTGTCTATATCATCAGCTCAAGTTTCAATTAATATGAACTTTATGCATAATTGCTGGAAGTCAAAACTAAAATATATACAAATATAACAAATCAATGTGAAATAAAATGCTGAATGTACTACATTGGAGCAGAAGCAAAGGTACGCAAAGGCACGCTGAATCCTAAAATTTGCTCTAATATAACAGCCTTCGTTTTTGCTTCAACTTTAAATAAGCCAGCTTGAATATCATCAAATTTTATATAATATTGTTAACAAAACCACTGGCATAAAAAAATATATGTTTAATTGTCCCAAGTTGCCCAATAATTAAACGAGCTGCAATGTCAATATTAACTGTTAACATTACTCTTGCATAAATTCTAATTTGCCTAGTTTCGCTATGATTGCGACTAAATGATGCTTTGTCAATAACATTTTTAGGCAAATCATTGATGGCTAGTATTGAATACAAACGATTTTCATTTAAATCTCAACATTTGACAATTATGTTCTTCACATGGTTTATTCTCTGCAAAGATGTGAAGAGCGTCATTAGGAAGCTATATCAGTTTGTGATTAAATGTGATTTACCTGTTCCAGCACCTCCAGTTAAAAGTATATATAATGGAAAAACCTCAATAGTTTGAGTAGCTAACAAATTTTTAACAAATTTTTTTGCCCAATTATTGACTCGTTTTGCACGCCGAGGTAGTCAAGCGTATCTCAGGCCTTATCTATGAGGGTGTACCAACCAGTGGTGTACTCAAGGTTTTCTTGAGAATGTTATTCGTGATGCTGTAACCTACACAGTGCACGCTAAACGCAAGACCGATACCGCTATGGATGTTGTTTATGCCTTAAAACGTCAAGGAAGAACTCTTTACGGATTCGGAGGTTAAACGTTGTCATTGCTCAACAAAAACGGCTATTTTTATAGCCACAAATCTTTTAAAACATCGCTTTGTGCACACTTCTATCCTATCCGATTTACACAATGTGTAAAGCCTTGTCACAGTTACATTTGTTGCTATACGATACTATACCAATGTCATAAATGACACAAATGACACACAAAAAATAAGATATTAAGTCCTATTAAGTCCTTAGATATTAAGAGTGTCATTAGGTAGCTGTTATTAGTTTCTTATTTTCTTCCTCAATCTTCCTTTAACTTTGTTGAAAAGATCAATTAGTGTGGAATCACCTCTTTGACGCATAATTTCATGAAGTTCAACCATCTTAAAAAGATTCCACAAATGCGCTAAATATTGCCACAAATCATTGTACTCAGAATATACTGTCCTTTGCTATACTGTAGGGAGTTCATAGAAGTCACCTACAGTTATAACAGTTATACCAGCAAATGGAACATCATCAGAACACTCAAGTATTTTATTTAATCGTAAATGAATATACAAAAGTAGCAGATACGAGACCAATCTTTTTATCATTGAGTCTGGGAAAGTTCTTTCCAAATCTACCAACTGAATTGCCAAGAGCAAAATGAATAGTAGTTCCTTTAGTATTAACAGCAGCTACACGTGTTGCAGAAAGTAATAATACCATCGGTTTGTCCAAAGTTTTCGAGGTGTGAAAGAATATCTTAGTTAAAGCATGGTAAACATTTTTTATTAAATGTGATTTACCTGTTCCAGCACCTCCAGTTAAAAACACATACAGTGGAGAAATATCAAATATAATTTGGTTAGCTGACAGATTTTTAACAAATCCTTTTGCCTAATTATTACCTTAAAATTATTGCTTATACATGAGAAAGATTATTTTGGATTAGTTGGTTTATATGCAGAGAATTTTAAAGTTTTGGGTATTATACGTCCCGGCAAATTGCAATAATTTGCAAAACTTCTTATCAACACTCTATATCACCATGGTAACCACAATGTCTTATGCCGTAATATTAATAACATCACTAATTACTTTATGTATTGGTTTTAACCATAGCATTGAGACCATTGAAATAAATGGAACGATTGTAAAAGGTGACGGAAGCTATAGTTACGTTATTAAAAGAGGTAAAAGCAAGAGTCTCCTATTATAACAATACGTGTGCTACATTTATTATTATTTTGCAAAGTGGTGACGTGAAACCAACCCAGGTCCCAAACCCCAAGCAACTAAGTGCATTAAATGTAGAGCAACTATCAGACGAAATCAAAAGCAGCTTGCCTGTGAAATGTGTTTTAATCGAACTCATGCAAAATGTGCCGATACCAACTTGACACATTCCATAATGAATTGTATTCCGGTCAAGTGGACATGTACTGACTGTACAAACTTATTAATGCCATTTGCGCGAGAGAATGATTAGAATTCAACTATTTCATCAACTATTTCGGGTGCAACATACAGCTGTCATCAACACGCATTGCACGAAAATCAAAAATTGAGAGTACTGCACATAAACACACAATCGATGACATCTAATTTTAACGATTTACTGGTATTACTTTCGAGTTCATCATATAAATAATACTTCGGTAGTTGCCATTGTCGCCTTCAAATAATTCATGCTGTAAAACATTTGGTTGGTTATCATTAAGGATATTGTCTTTTGCAGGCAGGTAATAATTTGCAATAAATTCAGCATAACAGAAGCTGTCTATAATTCTATATTTAACACTTAAAAATGTAATATTATGTCCCTCAATGTAACGGTCGTTCATGTTGTGTTTAAAAATATCAACGCTTTATTTAAGCAACTCATCGATTTCTTCCTTACTACGACAGATTCTAAAGCGACTCTCAGGCAAATTACTGTAGGCAAAAATTACACCTAGAAACGTATTTCTAAGCCACAATTTAGGCATTAAACTATAAACAGCTTCCTGAACTGAACATCCTCTTTTATTAGCATAGGCTCTGGCAATTGCTCTCATTTTCTTTATGTCTGATTTGCTTAAACTAAAAGCTTCTTTTGCTGCCTGTTTCATCGCCTCAGATGTCTCATCTTCAGATTTTGAAAATATGCACACATGTACGTAACAACCTTATAATCTATGTTTACACTTCAAGCAGTTAAATCCTTCATCAAAATAACTGTTACCAAAACAAGAATTTGGAAGTGACTGTCACCAGAGATAGAAAGGGCAATATAATAATTTTCACAAACCCCTAATTTTTGAAGAATCTGTTTTATTGTTGGAACATCTTCATAATTATCATCTAAAGACTTAGATATTTTTTTTCCGAGGATCTAAATTTTTATCAATGTACCCCTTAACCAGACTAAGCAAAAACGTTTGCTTTTCAAAAAGTTTTTTTTTTCTACTGGTATTTTTTTTATTAATGGACTAGCGATAATAGTGTGGTCTTTGAAGAAACGGCCAAATGGTATCTACAACTTTGGTTTTTATATTTTCGGCAACATCTAGAATGAGAATGAATTTGATATGTAGCTGGTTACTAGTTTATGAACTTCAGGACTCAACACGAATTGCATAATAGCTAACTGTACCATGAGACACATTAAGTACAACTTCTTTAAATAATGTTTCAACTCTTTGTTAAAAATGTCTAGCAAGCAACACTGGATTAAAATTTAAACAATTGCACCGTTCAGAATAGCTCATTTTATCAATATTTTCCTCCGAAAGATTTTCACAATTAAGCTTAGTTCATGGCACCTCAAATCTGCGCAACTTAATGTCATAAAGAATATGGGCAAACCTAGCGGTTTAACCATAGCTAAAACCCCAAAGGGGAACTTTTCCAGTAAACCGGGGTCCCCTTACTGTATTCATGAAATTAAAACCTTCATCCTTTGCAATACATGATTTCACTGTATCTGAAAAATTATTGGATGACCTTCCAGCTGCTAGATTATCGGAAGTAACCTTTTTCATTGCTATATTGATTTGCTGTTTAGATTGAAGTGTAACATGACAGACAGAGCATAAAAAATGTAATCTGAATCTTAAACGAATTTTTGTTTATAATTTAGCAAGCGCTGGTTAAAATACTTCACAGTAGTTAATCAAATACTGCGTTAAGCTCTGTATCCAAATTTCCGTTGGAAAGAGAAATGGGTGAGATAATTCCTCACATTTGTCGTCCATTAACACAGACAGAGCTTCTCGTGGCAATAACAGCCTCTTCGGGCTAGCGGAGTATAAGCAAGAAGAACTGTTTCTGACGCTCCAACTAAAATCGTCTAGTGGGTTATCTATATCTTTAGTTATATTTGTGACTCCTTTTGGATTATCAGTTTTTGTAAATTTCAATAGGTTCAGTTAGTGATAACAGATCAGCCAGTTTCTGACATATATCAATTGTTATGGCATTGTACAAAGGGTAGTTTAAGTATTGCAAACCTGTTTTAAGTTTTTCTGGTAGACATGTCCTCTATCAATTAATTCGCTCTATAACTGTAACATTGCAATGCTATTACTATCAGCTCCTTGAGGTAATGCTCGTGCTAAATCAGCAGTGTCTATTGGAACATTGCAAATACTGTCCATGAGCTTTGGCATTTGTCCCTTAGGCATAATTGTGATCTTTTTAAATAGGATTCTTCTGGATATTAAAACTTGTTTAAGCCTGTTCCAATTTGCTAAATCATCAGAAAAATGATAAATATAAAGTTTGTTTGTTCAAAACAGGGCTTTCTGACTTTCTTATGACACAAATGTAAAAAATTTACCAGGACATCAAATCCTTTTTCGATTTTTACAACGCAGGGTAAAATTCTCAAAATTAGCAGAATATTGTTTGGAATAATGACACTTAATGTACTTCTGTACATCAGTAAGTGAAGATAAAAGAATTGAACTGCTATACTCGGCTAAAATACCGGTCCGATTCCGATTCCGACTATGAGAATCGGACAAAAAAATGAAGTTTTTGGCCAAATCAATGAAGAGCTAATTTCATTGGCTATAAATATTCCCAAAGGTCAGAAGTTCAGGATCCGAAACACGTGCTCTGGCCCACAGTTTGCAAACATTTATATGTCCAGCGTACTTGTTTTTGTTACCACGTCAAATTTTGTCAGATCAAAGTCAGACAAAGAGAACACCCAGGTAACACGTAATAAGAACGGTTGTGCAAATTTGACATGATTGAAAGTTAAGAAAGAAAAAATCTTACCATGACCCAATAAGGTCTTTAGATATATCGGAGGGAAACCTTTTTTCGGAAATAACAACAACTATAAATATTACTTTTTTTTACATCGACCGCCATTTCAATTTATTTACAAGGTTGACATTACAAAAAAACATATATATATTTATCTGTCCACTTCGCCAAAAACAATATCTTGTGTACCTGGAACATAGAAATAAGTAATATACAAAAAAATAACAGATATGATTCAGAAACCGTTAAACGAGACGACAATACTTACCAATAATCGCAACAACATCGGCCAACATATGACCTTTAGTCATATATTCCATAGTGGCCTAAAGAAAGACATGAAGCCAATACAGCAACGCGATAAACTGCTATGTTAAAATTTACATATTTATAACATAAGTCCTAAAAAACGTTTTCTAAAAAAGATAAAAAAAGCCAAAACTAATTTTCGCGAATATAGCGAGTTGGCTAATAATTTTCGCGTAATCTATTTTCGCTAAATGACAAAAACTCGCGAAATATATTCCCGCGAAAAAGAATCCCCTCAAAGTACATTTTTTGCACAACACGTTAAAACAAAAAAAATGTGAACCTCAATCCTCTACTTACTAGATGGTAGAAACCAGGTGCTCTGATTTTACATCGATATGGTTTATTTGAACCATCGGACACCAAATAAACTCCAAATTCACCCTAAGAAGACAAACATACTTTTCTGCCTAGATATCCTTTCAGGACCAAATTAATCAATATATGTATGATTAATAATGACAACCAACTACAATCATAAAAGTTGATAGAACAAAATTTACTTAGTGTAGGTTTAGTAAACAAAATACGCCATCTGATTCTCAGGTCGTGAGTAACCAACACACGACAACTTTGGACAAAATTAATGGAACAAAGACAGTTTCTTACATTTAAAAATTGACACGTCCAGTGGTAAATACTCTGCACCCTGCCTAATCGCTGTTTGCTGTGCAAGTGTAATCGCTGTGGACAGCGTTTAAAATCTGCTAGTCGCATGTGCAACCATTAGGACATTTGGAGAACATGGATTTGACCAAATGTCTCAAGTCCGCTCTGAACATTAGACTTTTTGGTAAAATTCAAAATGCGCAAATCGAACATAGAAACAGCCTATGTAAGCACTGGTGGCGGCGAAAATTGAATTAGCTGCCTTGTTTCAATGTATTTTCTCCCTGATTGCAGCTAAATTTTTGGGATAAAGTTATCAAAGTATTTTTGGATATGAATCAAGTTGTCCAAGACATACCTTTGGAGCTTCGATGGCGGTGTACGTCGCACCTGGTGGAACATTATACCCTTCTGTGTACAGTTTAAAATGATGAATCAAAGATTCCATGGATTCTTTCATTTCTGAGCGTTTAGGTGGTGAGATCTTCGCATCGTCAATTTTGATTTCGCCTGCCGGCATTTTGTTTAAGCACTGTTCAACGATGCGGACGCTTTCTCGCATTTCTTGCACACGACACAAGTACCTAAGTAACGCAAATTGAATGGTAACAAATCTACCACACCTATACATGCGGACAAAGTAAAACGGATAAATCTTTTACCTGTCATAGCAATCCCCATTCTTTCCTATGGGAACATCAAACTCAACTTTGTCGTACGCGTCGTATGGTTGCGTCTTGCGCAGGTCCCATTTGAAACCAGCACTTCTCAACATCACGCCCCTATAAAAATTATTCAACCAAAATCATGCATTACAAAAAACAAGTGAACGTAAGAGCGTGACCTGATAATGTAAACTTTTTCATTGCAAAATCAGGAATGATTTTCTTTAAGTAAAAGATAGTCTTAAAAAATAAAAATAAATCAATAAAAAATTAAAATAAAAAAGAGTAAGAATAAAAATCATACGTCATTCCATATGAAAGTGCTTGCTCAGCAGAAACAACACCGATATCAACAAGACGTTGTTTCCAAATACGATTGTGAGTCAACATCTAAAGAAAAATTTGAAGTGATAAGCGCTGTTTAGGTGATATCACACCTGTTTATTCGATATCACACTGTTTATTCGATATCACACTGTTTAGTCGAATCACACCGTTTAGTCGATATCACACCTGTTTAGTCGATATTACACTGTCTAGTCGATATCACACTGTTTAGTCGAATCACACTGTTTATTCGATATCACACCGTTTATTCGATATCACACTGTTTATTCGATATCACACCGTTTATTCGATATCACACCGTTTATTCGATATCACACCGTTTATTCGATATCACACCTGTTTAGTCGATATCACACTGTTTATTCGATATCACACCTGTTTAGTCGATATCACACCTGTTTAGTCGATATCACACCTGTTTAGTCGATATCACACTGTTTATTCGATATCACACCGTTCATTCGATATCACACTGTTTATTCGATATCACACCGTTTATTCGATATCACACCGTTTATTCGATATCACACCTGTTTAGTCGATATCACACCTGTTTAGTCGATATCACACTGTTTATTCGATATCACACCTGTTTAGTCGATATCACACCTGTTTAGTCGATATCACACCTGTTTAGTCGATATCACACCTGTTTAGTCGATATCACACTGTTTATTCGATATCACACCTGTTTATTCGATATCACACCAGTTTAGTCGATATCACACTGTTTATTCGATATCACACTGTTTATTCGATATCACACCGTTTATTCGATATCACACTGTTTATTCGAATCACACCGTTTATTCGATATCACACCTGTTTAGTCGATATCAAACTGTTTAGGTGATATCACACCTGTTTAGTCGATATTACACTGTTTAGTCGATATCACACTGTTTAGTCGAATCACACCGTTTATTCGATATCACACCTGTTTATTCAATATCACACCTGTTTATTCGATATCACACCTGTTTATTCGATATCACACTGTTTATTCGATATCACACCGTTTACTCGATATCACACCGTTTACTCGATATCACACCGTTTATTCGATATCACACTGTTTATTCGACATCAAACCGTTTAGTAGAAATCATATAGTTTAATCGATATCATAACGTTTATTCGATATCAAACTGTTTATTCGATATCAAACCGTTTAGTCGATATTATAACGTTTATTCGATATCACACTGTTTAGTAGATATCATACACTTTAGTAGATATTGACTGAAACTAAGTAAACAAAAACTCTTTACCTCCTCCATTTCGTCAACACGTTGACCAAACCTTGACATAAAGAACCAAATATCATCCATTAATCCTAATGGAATGTCCTAAAAACACGCATAAATATTTTTAAGATCAAGCAAAGAACAAATGAACGAACGCAACAAACGAACGAGCGAACGAGCGATCTAGTAAACGAACTGCGTTTAGTTTCCTTACCAATGCTACACCACCTGGTCTTACATATGCAGCATGCATTCTTGCACCAGAAGCACGCTCGTAAAATTCCATCAGCTAAACAAAAATACATTTCTATTAACAAATGCCAGGTATAATTAGGTTGCTACTATTTCTAACTTCTATTTTTCTAAAGAGTTTATCATTTTTTTTTATGAAAGTTACAGTTTCCAAACCAGTTTAATCGTCATCAACATATGTCCGTGTAACTGTTCGCTTCTCTCATCGGATAAATAAATAAATATACCGTATATATTCACAAATTTGCTTAAAATAAATAGAATCAGCACCCTCCAGCACAAATAGGGTTAAAAATGCAACCTACCTTATTTGATTAATTTTCGAGAATTTTATTCACATTAGTTATAATTCGTAAGAAAATTCCCAGTCAGTTAAGTTCGCAAATTTTTTGTAAAAACCAAGGATTCTTTCATTGTTTCTAATTTTGCATTTTTTGGTTAATATTCTTTTTTTATAGTTGATAAAAATTATGAAGCTCAATTAAAAGCAGGTAGCCTGGCCCGAAATAAA